>JARBWK010000006.1:108867692-108985192 GCA_030556195.1 Anolis apletophallus | reverse complement strand
TTTCTGATATTCAGATTTTTGTATAGTTTGAGTATCCCTTATTCAAAATGCTGGGGATCAGAAATTATTTATATTATGGATTTGTTCCGATTTTGGAATACCTGTATTTGCATATACGCATACAACGTGATGACTTGGAGGTGATATCAAATTTTAAACATGAAATAGATGTATTTTATTTACACATTATACATATAAAGCCTGAAGATAATTTTATATTATACTGTATATATTTTAAAATCTGTGCATGAAATAAAGTTTTAACCTTAGAAAGTAAAAATGTCACTATTTTAACAATCCACGCAGACAGTTTTGGATTATTTCAGATTTTGAAAAAGGGATGCTCTAGTGAAGGAATTAAATAAATGCTGGGGTTCTTGGAGTATACTTAATCAAACTCACAATTTTTAATGTTTTGTTCTTCTTTAACTAATATGACAAGGTGTGTTGCTGGCCTGCACACACACCCATGAAAATTAAAAAAATAGTAACATCAATTCATTAATGTGAATCGATTAATATCAAACTGTTAAAGATGGTGAAATAGCTGTTGTGGAATCACACAAAAAAGATAATGGGTGATAAAGGGTGCATCTGCACTATAGAATTAAAACACTTTGACATCACTTTAACTGCTACCGCTCAATGCTATGGCATCATGGGAGCTGCACCAAACCACAAGTCCAGTGATTCCACAGCATTGAGTTACAAGCCGTAAAGTGGTTTCAAACAGTGTAGCTGCAACCAAAGGGCAAATGAGAGAGAAGGAACTCTTTGCTCAAAATGTACCAATTTATTATTTGCCCCTGAATAGGAGCATTTGCACTCCCTCTTGGGTGCAAAACACTATCAATTTCCCCAAGGGTTAATGTTAACAGGCCACATAAATACAACAACAGCACAACTGGAAATAAGTCACATATGAAAGCAGTTCATTTATTCTGCTTCTCAGAATAGTTTCAAGTTCAGCTTCCTCCTCAATGAAGCCACAGACTCCCATCTAATTTTACTTGTGACTGCTTCTCAGCTTAAACTCTGTATTGTGCAAACAGCTGATAATGCTAATGCTGCCTATGGTAATTAATAATCCACAGTTGAGATGTGAGGAGCTATAATAGCATCAAGTGGCTGTTTAGTCAATCAGGCTCCAGGCTTCTGGTGTAATCCGAATCGTGAGACTGTGTTACATATTTGCAGGATTCATTTAAATCCAATTTATGCCTGAGACTGGATACAAATTGTGGGCTTTCAGACAGTATTCTGATAGAGCCAGGTCCTGTCGACTCTAGGTAAAGAGAAAAGTTGTTATTTTCTAGCCTGTGTTATTTCCTGTGGAATAGACTTCACCTTTTATCATTACAAAGTGAAAGTGTGGCGTTCCTAAGTATGCTGAACCACAGGAAAGGTATGCCTATGGCAAGCTGTCTTCAGTTGCTGAAAGTGTGATACGTGACTTTTAAAAGATGTAGTGTTATTGCTATAGGACAGGGGTGGGCAATTATTTTTTCCAAGAGGCCACACGAGAGCCAAAAAATATTATGGAGGGCCGCACCTAAAGGCTGAACTACATTCTAATCTACAATATTTATTTATTTACTATATTTACTATATATTACACATCATTAATATTAACATATTAATATATCAAGAAATATTCATATATTAGTATTAATATCATAAGTTTTATATTATAGTATATATATAGACATTATAATATATTGAAATTATAATATAACATTATATTATATTATTATAAAATTATTATAAAATAATAATAAAAACCACTAAAATTAAATTCAAGAAGACAAGCTGAGAACCAAGATGAAGGCTGAAATCCTCAAGAGAGGAAGGATCCCAAGATGGAATGGCCCAATGGCCCCAGTCCAGAGGATGGCAAAGCGGACCTAGCCGCCGCAGAGCAGAGCGGAACAGAGCAGAGCAGCAGGCGACCGGAGGCTGTGGAGTGCCTGCCATCCCCGGGCCTGCGGGGGGAGCAGTCAGCGATCTGAGGCGGCTTATTCGACCTGGCGACCCGGAAGATGATCAGCCCCCGCAGGTCGCCGAGTGCTCCCGCTGCAGGCCCGGATCACCTCCAAGGATTGCAGGCACTCCAAAGCCGCTGCTCCTCCGGCCGGTCTGCCAACACAGGCCCCACAGAGCTCGCAATGGGATGGTGGCAGCGGCACCCCTTCTTCTTGGCCCCGTCCCAGACACCCTTCTCCCTGGGCCGGACAGAATCGGCTGCCGGGCCACAGGTTGCCCCACTGCTATAGAAGCCTCTGGTGGCGCAGTGGATTAAACCCTTGTGCTGGCAGGACTGCTGACCAAAAGGTCAGCGGTTCGAATCCAGGGAGCATGTGTCAGCTCCAGCATCTCATGTGGGACATTAGTGAAGCCTACCGCATGATGGTCAAACATCCAGATGTCACACCAGAATTGACTTGCAGTTTCTCAAGTCAATCCTGACACGAAAAAAATGCATCGCCATGTGAATAACATGTGGCTTTAGCAGGTATTGCATTGTACCAGTGTTTCAGGCAAGATTTAATAAGTGCGATTTACTTCTGAGTACTTGATTTTTGAAATAAACCTGTTCTGATATAACTATGGAATATGAAATAGGTCTGTTCAGTTCCTGGATGCTGCTGCACTTAATCGCATTCAAAGCAGGGATGGGGGACTCCTTTTAAGCTTAGGAGCACTTCCAATGAGGATGAGGAAACTGTGAAACTACAAGGAGAGAAACGGAACTTTTGGAAGAGAAATCCTAGTTTTCTTTCCATTCCTGCCAACATCCCTTTTCATTTTATTCATCCTTTTATCAATATTCCACGGCAATTGAAATTTAAAAACAATCACTTGACACCAGCAGAAGCAGATTATCTGAGTCTAACTGCCTGGTTTGGGGGGGGGGGGGATTTCAGTTAGAAGGAGTCATTTTGGGGGAGGGAAAGATTAATCCTCCCCCCCCTATTGTGCTTCCTGACCCTATCTCCCATAACTGGGCACAGAAGACAAGCATTTATTGGTGATAATGAAGTCTATTTTTCCCTAAGACAAACTGCTGGGGAGAAGAAAAACACTGGCTGGATCCAAATGCATCACAGTCTGGCAGTTGTCCATCCCTGGTGTAAAGCAATGCAGTAAATGAAACAGAGGCTCTCAGGTTCAAATTTGGTGTGGCTTAGGAGAAAAGTAATTTGGCTTTCTTTTAGAGGAGTCATTCTAATTTCTGTCTAAAGATTCAGCTTGTCTCATGGGCCCCTCTTTCTCGGGGACTGGCAATCCAACATACTTTGTTCAGCTGATCCTTGCCTTTGTCCACATGTTAATGTGTGTTGCCTGCAAATGTGGGAGAAACTTGTTCAGCTCACATTGTAATGCCGATTTACCTAATTCCTGCTTCTAAGCTAATACGTGACTCAAAAATTAAGTTGTTACTAAAATAGTCGTTTTCCTGAATTTTGTAGTATGCAGTCAAAAACAGATATGAAGTCTAAATGGGATAAAAGCAAAAATTTAGTAAAATAGTAATAACTAGCTGAACCCGGCACGCGTTGCTGTGCCCTATTTAGGAGATGTGAGGAAGTGTGGGTATGTAAGGGTTGGTAATATTGTGACAATGAGTTTTGTGTGTGTATATATGTGTATATGTGTGTATGTATGTTTTTGTGTCTCTGTGTGTGTCTGTATGTGTCTGTGTACGCATGTGTGTGTGTGTGTGTGTGTGTGTGGGGGGCTTGTTTTGGGGGGGTTGCAAGGTAGGGAGGTGGGTTTTTTTGTGTGAAGGTTATACCTCGTGGTCTGGGGGAATGTGTCTCGTTGTATTGGTGTTTCTGGGGGGCATAGTTTGGCCGTGCATAAAGTCCTTTGCACGACCACTCTCTTTTTATATATATAGATAATAACAGTGATGACAATAATAACAACAAATACATGGTGATGTGTTACATTAGGGAAAATGCCTACAGAAAGGCAGAGTAGCAAAATCATGAGAAATGCATGTGAATTTTGTTGAAATAAATTTCAAGCCCATGCAGAAAAGTGATTGAAAGTAATTTAAGATGGGGAAACCAGAATTGACAGATATATCTGTCTTCAATGTTACCCTATTAATTTCATTGGGATCTATTTATACCCTAGGAATCTATCAACAACAACTTTATTATTGTATCCCACCACCATTTTCTTGAAGGGTCTCTGAGTGGCTTACACATGGCACAAGGTGTCGAAAAAGAACATAAAATGAAAACAAGTTAAGAATCCAAATAAATAAAACATAGAGATGTAAAACAATAATACTCAATTAAAAACAGTACTCGTCAACCAATGGCGGGAAACTACTATAAACATGGCCAGACAATAAACAATCGAGCTGGGGATGGGATAAGTGCAAAGCTTTAGCCATGGAAAGAGGGCGTGAGATAAAGTGCTCAACAATTGTGTAGGTAACTAGAGACTAAGCGCTCTCAAAAGCTTGTTTGAATAGCCAGGTCTTCAGGTCCCTACGAAAGAAGACAGTGTGGAGGTTTGCCAGATCTCTCCGGGGAGGACATTCCAAAGCTGGGGGACCACCACCGAGAAGGCCCTCTTCCTCGTCCCCAACAACTGTGCTTGTGATGGTGGTGGGACTGCGAGGAGGACCTCCCTGGCAGATCTTACAGCCCACACCGGTTCATGGGGGGGCGGAAGGGATAGGGACACAAAGATAGGCAGGAACCGAAGCATTTAGGGCTTCCTGATATCTTACTGGAGTTTTAAATGCTGATGACATAAAATGTTTAGAGCACTTTTTTGTTTATTTTTTAACTATTTGCATCCTACTTTGTATGATGAGCTTTCCCCATTCCAGTTTGCCTTCCGTAGTCCTCTACACAAGCTGTTAAAATCTGGTCCAGATGAGCCGAGAAATTATCTTCTTAGACTGTAGAAGAGGAGAAGGAGGTGCATACCCTCCAGATGTTATTAGTATGCAATTACCAGCATTCCTCTCCATTGACTTCAAAGGGTAGAGTTGCATAGAGTAGTAATCCAACATCATCTGGAAGGGCTTCTATTGCTGTTTCCTTTTTGTTCTGTGGACTTATAATGGATAGCATTCATAACATCAGCCATACTTCTTAATTTAAGCTTAAGTAGCCTGAACCGGAATTTGGAAAGTCCTGTATATCAGTACTTCTTAAGCCTTTTCATTTGGGGGATTTGATTTCTTTAAAAATATGTAATGCAAATATAAACATGTAGGGGATTTTTTTGTATTTTAGATCGAATATGCCAGAAAGAATATGAATAGTGCCAACCAGAAACTCCAAGATGCCCATCAAAAGCTATACAATTCCTGGGTAGAATGGAGAAAAAGCACAAGCCAAAATGATGAGGATGACTTGAAAAGTGCTGAGGTAGGTGCTTGAATGTGCATGCCATAGATCTAGAAACGTACAAACAAGGATTGTAGTTTGACTTGTGTTACGTTTCTATTTTGTGTAACAGAAGCAAGAGCCCTGAGTCCCCTTGTGGGGAGAAGGGCGGGATAGAAATGTATGTAATAAGAGCAGTTAAGTATCAAGAACCATTTCTGCTTGACTGATAAGCTGACTTCAGATGTGTACATTCAATCTACACAGATCCATGTACTCATTCATATTTGGTCTTTAGATGCTTTCATGACACTTACTGGTAAAATTGATATGCCTTGCTGTAGGTAGGCCAAACTATGGAGGGAAGAAAACCCAGAATTTAGCCTAGCTGCAGCAGCAATTTTCTCCTTGCAGGGATTTGATTTATAATATTTTATTATTTTGGTTTGGTCTTGCGGTCTCCAAAATGTTAAAAAAGTAACACCGAAAACACCTTTTCTTGCCGGTCACTGCAGCACTTTACAGCTGAGTATCCTGAAAGTTCTCTATCAAGGTTAAGAGTATTAACCTCTTGACCCATATAATTACCGCAACGATAAGAACTCCTGTCCAAGATTGAACCATCGGCTTAAATTTAGCTCTTGCTACTACTGGGCATTATCTGCTAGCCTTCTTCAGTCTCTGAAAGCACATCAAGCTTGTACAAAGCCAAAGTGCGTGAACTAGAAAGGAAGCCCACCCCTACCAAATTTTTTATAGGAATGTGCACAAATATCAGGATAAAACTAGTTGGCAACTGGGAGAAAGCTGAAGAAACATTTGGCAGAGTTACATAAATTGAAGAAAAGGGATGATTTCAGGCTTGATTCAGATGATAGTTCCACCCCAAAGTGGAATTCTTTGAGATTGATCTTCTGATATCCAGAGAAATTGCAGTCAATAGATTAGATCCAGACGTGTGCTCAGCAGTGTCATTCTGGCATTCAAGGAAGCAAATGGGGCGTAACTCCTTCAGATTCTCCCTTTGAACATTATTTTTTGTGGTTTGTTAACTGCTGTGAAATAAGACGTGACAGGGATTGGACTGGATGGCCCTTGTGTTCTTTTCCAAATCTATGATTATTGCAAACCTATGTATGAGAGACCTTCAAATCACCCTGTCATCAAGCCCCTGTTCGGATCTTGTAGAGTCGGGATTGATGCCCTCCTATCGGCTGTATTGGAGGGGAGGTATCAGAAGACCCCCTTCAAGCAGAGACTATGCCCCTGTGGGTCTGGTCATGTGGAAACAACTGAGCACATGCTTCTTCAATGCATGTTCTATAGAGATCTTAGATCCAATCTCATTGGACCATGGCTTTTAAAGTACCCGGGGCGCAGTGAAAGATGCTATTCCACCCTGCTGCCTTCGGACTCTAGCACTGCAATGACTTATAGTGTTGCTAAGTTCTGTGCTGCTGCCCTTAATATCAGACGGGTGATGATTGACATCGTAAGGCAACAATATCCTGTCTTTTAAAATATTTTTTATACTGATTTCTAGTCTGATTTTAAATAACTGTTTACTGGGGAGTTGTCCTTCTCCTCTTAGGGCGCTTGTGCCCGCTTTGTACTGGTCTGTGACCGTAATAAAGTTTTGATTGATTGAGAGTCGGGATTGTAGTTTCAGAGCCTACTTATTTGTCTTTAAGTTAAGACTCGTGCGCCAGCTGCGCCCATACCTTGGGAAGTCTGATCTGGCTACGGTCGTCCACGCTCTGGTCACATCTCGAATAGATTACTGCAATGCACTCTACGTGGGGCTGCCTTTGAAGACAGTTCGGAAACTGCAATTAGTCCAACGGGCGGCAGCCAGATTACTAACGGGAGCTACATACAGGGAGCATATCACCCCCCTGCTGTGTCAGCTCAACTGGCTGCCTGTCCAATTCCGAGCTCAATTCAAAGTGCTGGTTTTGACCTTTAAAGCTCTATACGGTTCTGGCCCAGCTTACTTGTCTGAACGCATCAGCCGCTACGTCCCACCTCATAACTTAAGATCATCCGGCGAGGCCCTGCTCTTGCTCCCGCCTACTTCTCAAATGCGGTTGGTGGGGACGAGAGATAGGGCCTTCTCGGTGGTGGCTCCCCGTCTGTGGAACGCACTCCCTATTGATATACAATCAACCCCATCCCTCCTGGCATTCAGGAAAAAAGTGAAATCCTGGTTATGGGACCAAGCGTTTGCACATTAGCACGATACGGCACTTTAGATTGGATTGAAATGGCAAACTGGTGGACAAGACCCAATGCTTTTATGGACGGAATACTGTTTTTAACTGTTGTGAATGTACATGATGTATTTTAAATGCTAATTGTATTTTAATGTATTTTAATTTTAACTGTTTTGGTTTTACTGTATGTATACTGTGTGGCATCGAATTGTTGCCGTTGTTGGGCCGCTCTGAGTCCCCCTTCGGGGGTTGAGAAGAAGCGGGGTGGAAATAAATAATTTTTTAGCAGTCACACTATGTTGTTGCCTCGGGGGGGCAATTGCATTGTTAACCGTGCAAGAAAAGAAGGAGCACAAGAGACTGTTTCTTTGACCAACAGAAGACCATTATTAAATATTGGCTCAATTCAAGACTGAAAGGAGCTAATCTGGATCCAACAGATAATGTTGAAAAGGTCATGAAATGCTGAAAATTTAACCACAGTGTATAGAAGATTCCATGTTCTAGATATTTTCAGCTGGAAGTTATACCGTATTTCCTCAAGTGTAACACTAATATAACACAACAACATTTTATTATGATCCAAAGACCCTTTTTTCTACAGAGGTGCATTAGATGTACAAGGTTAATAATGTTAACAGCAGCCGACTGATTAGACAAATAGCTGAATAAAATTTAAAACAGTTAAAACTGCTTCAAATGCAGAGTTAAAACTGTTTGATGCCATACATGATGGCTAAAAACATAAGTTAAAAACTATAAAGGTACTGGCATGTTTCAGCCTTTATCTAAAATTGGGAATTGTCTAATCCTGGCTGCCATGGAAAGAAACTTGGCAACAACCAAGGTCATGTAGGGATGATTGTCACCAATTAGAAACTTCACATAAAGTTTCACTGAACTAGCCAGTAAGTTTCTCAGTAGGGGATTGATTATGTGTGCTTGGGCCTCTTCATAGAAGCTACATGACAGTAGAATATGATATATCCATTCTACTTCCTGTTTGTTACGTGGGCAGAGACTTTCTTTATATGGGATACTTGTGAGTCTCCCAGGCAGCAGTTCAGACGGGAGCACATTACATCTTGTTTTCGAAAATAGACAGCAGTATTTGGCCACAGTCAAGTTCTTTAAGTAGTTTGCTGAGTGGAAAGGCCTGACATAGTGTAAGGCAGGGGTGGGCAACCTACGGCCCATGGGCCGGATGTGGCCAGGCAGCCGATTCTGTCTGGCCCGGGGAGAAGGGCGTCGGGGGTGGGACCAAGAGGAAGGGGTGCTGCTGCCGCCATCACATCGCGGGCTCTGTGGGGCCTGTGTCGGCAGACAGGCCGGAGGAGCAGCGGCTTCGGAGTGCCTGCCATCCCTGGAGGCGATCCGGGCCTGCAGCGGGAGCATTTGGCGACCTATGGCGGCTGATTGCCCTGGCGACCCGGAAGACTTGATCGTCTTCCGGGTCGCCAAGGCGATCAGCCGCCTCAGATCGCCGACTGCTCCCCCTGCAGGCCCGGATTGCCTCCAGAGATGGCAGGCACTCCATAGCAGGACGATCAGCTGGGGAACGGCTGGGGGTGAGAGCGGGTGGAGGCCTGCAGCCTCCGATCGCCTGCTGCTCTGCTCTCCTTTGCTGCGGCGGCAGCTGGTTCCGCTTCGCCATCCTCTGGGCTGGGGCCATTGGGCCATTCCATCTTGGTTCGCACCTTGTCTTCTTGAATTTTTTATTTTATTTTAGTGGTTATTATTTTATAATAATAATTTTATTATAATAATATAATAAATAATAAAGAATATAATATAATGTTATATTATATTATAATTTTAATATATAATGTTTTTATATATGCTATAATATAATAATTATGATATTAATACTAATAATCTATGAATATTTCTTGATATATTAATATGTAAATATTAATGATGTGTAATATATAGTAAATATAGTAAATAAATAAATAATGTAGATTAGAATGTAGTTCTGCCTTTAGGTGTGGCCCTCCATAATATTTTTTGGCTCTCGTGTGGCCCCTTGGAAAAAATAATTGCCCATCCCTGGTGTAAGGACAGCGCACTTGGAGAGCAAGATACATATGAACGAGAACGTAGCTCACAAAAGGCAGTGTCCCACAGTCTCTGTTTGACTGATTTGAGAGCCATATCAAAGCCCAGATGAGTTAAGAGGGATGCAGAAAGGCCGACAGAGGATGCTTTCTTAGAATTGATCTTACACTAACTGCTCAAGTACTCATCCTGAGCTAAGTGAGATGGACAAATTGCATCTCACTTCTCATTTCATCTCATCAGACCAGATTCTAAACTAAAAATTCTGATCTTGAGCCAATATTTACGTGCCCCCCACCAGGCTCTTACTGACAAGGGTATTTCCCCAGATTCAAGTAGCAAGACACAGGATGGAACACAATTTTTGTTCCTGGGTTATAAAAGTCAATATCTAATTGGTTCTATCATAAAAACATAAATGTATTAAACTGCAAAAATCTTGCTTTTGCGAGAGGTCATTCAGCAGATTTTGCTGTAGTTTTTCAGTGAATATCTGATAATATTAATTAATTCAACATAGTTTGTGGCAGCCACAAAACCAAAGGGTTTTTTTTGGAAGTATAACAACTTCTTCCAAAGTACTACACAATTAAATAGGAAAAAAGTTTTCAAACCAGGAACAGATTTTCCCCCCAAATTTTGTTGCATAGTGTAATATAGTTGGCTGCCTGGGAGGCAGAATGCATGGCCAAGCCCTGACCCAGAGGAAAGTGGCGAGAAAGACGCTTCCTGTTGCTTTGGCCAGAGAGTCCTGAAGGCCCTACAGTCCCTCCATGGCTAAGTGGTAGGAATGACTGATTCACCAGCCGAGCACTTTTCTTCTGGGCACCACCTAGCCCTAAGGCCGTTAGCAGGAACAGCCTCTGCATGCACACACACACACCAGTCTGGTCTCCGGCCCCTCTGGGTCATTTCACACAGGTGGTTTTATATACACATTTCTAATGCGTCATCAAATCTAATCTTAATTTTGGCAGTTTAATTTAGGCAAAAAAGATGAGCATTAGACTTGAGTAAATATGGTAATTAATATCATGTGGGATTGGCAGTCCTGGCAAAAAAAATAGAAATATGCATTACCAAGATCCCCTCACTAGTCCTCCATTGCATTTGTTGTGAAAGCTCGGAAACTATTATTAGCACAATGATAAACATATTCCTAAGGTCTGTTCTTTCTTTCCAGCACATTGAATCACGCACGTTGACAATCGCACGGAATCTGACTCAGCAGCTTCAAACCACCTGCCTCACCCTGGTGTCAAGTATACAGGGCTTGCCACAGAATATCCAAGACCAGGTTCACCACGTCGGGGAAATGGCAGGAGAAGTCTACCGAAGCTTCCGGTCGGCATCTTCCTTCCGTGAAGTCTCTGACAATCTTATTACCACCAGTAAAGGGCAACTAAAGAAAATGAAGGAATCACTGGATGATGTGATGGATTACCTTGTAAACAACACGCCCCTCAACTGGCTGGTAGGTCCCTTTTACCCACAATTGGCTGGCTCTCAAAATGCTGAGCACAAAGGTGAAGGGGAGAAAAAGACCAGCCGGAAGAACAAACACCCTGAACACAACTCAGAATAAATTTCATGCATGGCAAATGTAAACGTTGTAGCCTAAATGACAAGGTGGCTTAGTTGCTGAAGCTGCAATGTAACCTGTTGGAGGAATTAAATGGCAGCAGAAATTTACTTTCTGCCCAATGTCTACTGATTCTTTTTCTAACAACATGAACTGTCCAATGAGAAAAGCAATGGATATCTGTGTGTGAGTCTAGCTTTTAGTGCTTTGGCTAAAAGCAGCGAAAGATGTGAAGTGCCTTAAGAATTCTAAACCTCAGCAGATTACATTGTTAAAGTTGCCTTGTTTAGTTACCAAACGCCATCTTACCTTTGAAGTGGCTCTTAAAAAACGTTTACTGCTATTGTGACGTATGATCAAAAATACTTGACTGAAAATTTCAACTTTCCAGCAGTATAATTAGAACTTTATTTTAAACTTGCTTTTCAAATTGCGTAGTTTGTCCTTGCATCTATACTGTACTAGTATTGTGTGCCTTTACCGATTTGTTATAGTACCAAAAAGCTTGGCGAACATTGCCACTCTTCTTGAATGGGGCTTATGGTTGATATTTGCCAGAGTTATTCATAAGCTGTGACAGTTTACATTATTTCCCCAATTTTTAGGACTTTGTTCAACTCAATAACTCCATTAAAACTGTTGTGCACTGAACACACGATTCATGCTGTTTGTACATGGGTGTTTAGCCTGTCTTTCTGTAGTGCCTTGTCTTGTAATTTCATATGTATGCATTAGTAATAAATGCTTCAGCAACCAAAGTCTGTCTCTTGAATTATGTAAAACAAATATGGTGGATTCTAAAGGAGTGCTGTGACTCAATTATTATCGTGGAGGGCTTTTTAAAAATGGGTGAACACAAACTGCTGGTCCATTAATCAGCCCCAAACATGACATGAAAATGGATGGGCTAGATGTTGCTGCTGCATTTGTTTCCTCCCTGTGGCTCCTCATCCAAATACTTACTGCTTGTTTAGCTTTGTTGTTCCAGCATCGTATTCTAGCTTTTACTTATAGCCCGTGTTTTTGGGTCGTGGTTTCCTAACTGGTTGGATTGTGGTGTGGCTGTAATAATAATTTCCTATCTTCTACAGTCCTCAAGATTCATCAGATTTTATAATAAATCCTGAGACTTAATAGTTGGAGACTCAATACTTCAGTGGTTGAAATGCTCATGACTTATCTGGGATATCTATGCTTGTTGCTCTGCTGATGTTTTGCTTGCTGCTCTTGCTTAATCTATATACTCGTATATACATCTAGAAATTATAGTAAAAAATCAGTTCCAAAAAAAACAACCCAGGTCAACTCTTCCATAGGTCAATGTAAATACTATACCTTAGCTCTTTTTTTAAAAAAAGAGATAATCATTCCCTTTGAGCAGAGTGGCAAAAAGAAAAAGCATATTCCATATGTTTCAAACTCAAGGCCCATGGGCCAAATCCATGTCTTTTATGTGGTCCTCCGGATGCTGGACTACAACTGCTGTATTCCTAATTAATTTAATTTCACATCAAAAGCATTGCATAATTAAAACAAGCATAAAACTGATAAAATTTAGGGAGCACAGCTGCTAAATAATTTTTGACCAAAAATGGGCAATAATGACTGCATTGTCTGTAGCTTTAAACAATTCTTCCTCTGTGCATGAGGCAGGGCATTATGGACAAGCATACAGATGCAGAGTTACTGTATTTGTTCTGTTCCACAGTCGCACAAGGTGGAGGATCCTTCCAGGTAGTGCCATTTTGCCATATTGTCTTTTGATCTGCCCACTCCGCTTCTGAGTCTGTTCAGGGACTTCTAGGTTGCCAATTCTTGGTTTGCTCTGGAAGCAGACCCTCATGGTGGGGTGGCATCCATTTGGGATTTCCTGGTTTAGCTGCCCAGAGGGATACTCTTGCTGTTGCTGGGGGAATATTAAGAAGAGTGGTGGTTCTCATGAAGCTTTTCCTTGATTTGAGTCTACTGGGAGGAGGCTGACAGCCATGCAGTGGATGGCTTTCACAGTGTTCAACCTAATTTCTCTCACAGTTAGTGGCAACTTCCAATTGCGCATCGGGGGGTCAATGCCAGCTAGCTTATAAGGTCTATCAACAGGTGTCGGTTTGACACATCCTGTGATTATTCTACATGTTTTGTTCAGTGCTATATTCCTCATCATTAGACATAATGACTACAACTGACTGATGGGAGTTGTGATACACTAACACCTGGAAGACTGCAGTTTGTTCTCTTTACAATGTAAATAGAGCAAGGGTTGCGTAAAACGCACAAGTACTACACAAAGGCAATATTCAATATAAAATACATATAAACGCCACTAGAGTGAATATTCAATCATAAAGAACCCACAAAACATACCATACCCCTTGCTGGATACAGGGAAACACAAGATGTGGTATACAAACAGGCACAATGTCCAAATAGTGTATATTCTGGATTATATATCCATTCATTCCAAGTCATGAGTAACTATGTGTGAGGAGGCTATTCAAATGAACCGGCTGGACAGGGTGGACCCTCTTTTACTGATCCCACCGCTGCCACCAATTTGTAACGATGAGGTCACTACGTATCTGACCGAATGTAAAAGGGTGTTGTATAACTTTAATTTAAGGATCCCTTAAATATGAAGAGATTAGCCACCAGATTGTGAGGACTGTTGTTGTTATCAGTTATCTAGGAGGGTCTATCACCAATTATTGTGGGACTTCAAACTGTGTAACAAGACAGGTTAAAAACACTTTCCTGTCTTGCTTTTACTCTGAGGCTGGACTTTTAAAATATGGAACAGAGAGAGGTTGTTGATGAAAAGAACAATAACAGTTTATTTATAGCTTGGCACAAAAGCGTGATGGATACGTTATAACTTCTTAGAGGCTCAACTCATCATGGTTACATTGGTATTGTAGAAGATACAAAGTTTAAAATATTTGACTGTTACTATTACTCAGTTAGATCGGTATGTAACTATCTCACACACAGACCCTCTCTCCTCCTATAGGCACCATGCCTATCTCTAGCCCTCAGGCTCTATACAAACAGGCTGGCTCGCAAGCTCAGCCTATTAGAACTGTCTCTCTACAGCTCCAAAACCAGACTGCCCTCAGAACCTGCTCTCTCCTAGAGCTGGGCTGACAGTTAAACTGCCAAAATTCAAACTTCCCCAGAATTCTATTCTTGGCTGTGGCAGAAAGCTGTTGACTCCTCCCACCTCTGCCTTACAGCCATGTTGCTATGGCAACTCTTCCCCAAGGTGGGCCTTTACTGAAGAAGTGCACCTTCCCTAAACATCTAAACATTTCAATACACATTCAATCCTCAATCCTATAATAAAAAACAAACACTTCTGCACACTATGCAAATAGGGTCCATAGATAGTCCCAAAATCAATGTCTCTAGTCCATAGGTAGGCAAAATATCCCAAAGTAGATAGGACCAAAAGGAGACTGATGTATACTCCAAGATGAGGCAATTAGCAAGAGGCCGACGGGATGGCGATACCAAAGATAATCAGGCCGCTAACAATCCGTTTCGCTCCTGGACGCAGCTTTATCAAGGCCTCCATGATTATACCATCGTCCTTATCAGTATAGGGATAATCAGGAGCCTAACCTCGCTATTCGAAGCGAGGTGACCATAAAGGTGATAAAGCTCCGCCCGGGAGCGAAATGGATTGTTAGCGGCCCGATTATCTTTGGTATCGCCATCCCATCATATATATTGCGCCTGTTTGTATACCACATCGTGTGTTTCCCTGTATCCAGCAATGGGTATAGTATGTTTTGTGGGTTCTTTATGATTGAATATTCACTCTAGTACCGTTAATATATATATTTTATATTGAATATTACCTTTGTGTAGTACTTGTATGTTTGTTCTCTTTAGTCAGGATAGTGAGGTTTTAATTTAC
The DNA here is from genome assembly GCA_030556195.1 of Anolis apletophallus. Taxonomy (NCBI): domain Eukaryota; kingdom Metazoa; phylum Chordata; class Lepidosauria; order Squamata; family Anolidae; genus Anolis; species Anolis apletophallus. The sequence goes on along the minus strand of JARBWK010000006.1, from coordinate 108,970,069 downwards.
TGTAGATACAAGGCTTGTGGACATGAGGATTTGCTTTAAAATGTCCTTTAACCTTTCCCTAATCTCAGAGCCACAAGTGCTATTGGGTTGCAATTTCCATTAACCTGAGTCAGAATGGTGGATAATCAAAAGTGATAGCAGTTAAAAAAAAAAAAAAAAGTGATAGCAGTTGTCATTCAATAACACCTGGGGACCCAAATTGGGTAAGAACTAAAGAGCACTGACCACTATATAAACAATATATAGTTGGCCTTCTATTTCCATGGATTCTCCATCTCTGGCAATGGTTTTCAACCTGTAGGTCCCCAGATATTTTGGGCATTGTTTCAGCTAGGCCCTAAGTTTAGGATAATTCCTTGTTACCCAGTGTACTCACTGAATGAAGGACATTCAGCAAGGACATGCAGTGGATACATTCAACACCATTATTGCTCACAAATCATCATTTTTCCTTCAGTATGTAATTTGTATGTCCAAATAAGTATTAACAGACATTCCTGAAAACACAGCAGTTGTCAAAACAGTTTACTTTCGATGTCTTCCTAAAGCTTTTGGTGGAATGGTAGAAAGAAACCCTGCCATTATGGTTTATGAAATCTGAAAATGTTTTGGAGTTCAGTGTCTTCACAAAGTTGATTTTATAACAAGTTGAATTTAATAACAAACATCTGTTCCTCAAACTTTACTTGCATAATAAATATTTAGTACAAGAATTTAATAGCCCTCTTTGGCTCAAGAGTCTTCACAGTGAAAAAGCAGTATTTATTTATTTCCTATATTTATACCCTGCTCTTCTCCCCCCGAAGGTGGACTCAGGTCAGCCTTATATGTGTCCTTATATTTAAATGGTGTAGCAAATGAAAAGTTTTCACCTGATCGAATGAAGAACACCAGTTGAAAAGACCCGTCACTAATAACTAGCCAATTCACTTCTCAAGATGTGAAGAAAACAAGAGTAATGATATTTAGGCAGGTTCAAGAAGAATAACAATAGACAGGGACAGCATAGATTACTGCAGTGCTCTCTACGTGGGGTTGCCTTTGAAGATTGTTCAGAAGCTGCAACTAGTCCAACAGACAGCAGCCAGGTTGATAACATGAGCGGCATTCAGAGAGCGGTCAACTCCCCTGTTGTGCCAGCTCCACTGGCTGCCAGTTTGCTACCGGGCACAATTCAAAGTGCTGGCTTTAGCCTTGAAAGCCCTAAACGGTTCTGGTCCAACTTACCTGTCCGAACGCATATCTCCCTATGAACCATCGAGGTGTTTAAGATCATCCGGAGAGGCTATGCTCTCGGTCCCGCCTTCTTCGCAGGCACAATTGGTGGGAACGAGAGACAGGGCCTTTTCAGTGGTGGCTCCTCGGCTTTGGAATGCCCTCCCTAGAGGCATCAGATTGGCCCCCTCCCTCCTGACATTTCTCAAGAAAGTCAAGACCTGGCTGTTTGAGCAGGCATTTGCTGATGAAATATAACGGTTTAATTAGATATGTGGAATAACGACGATGTGACAGAAAGTGATTTCAACATGGCGCTGAGACTGTAATTGTATGTTTTAATGGCTAATTGTTGTGTTATATGGTCATTGTTTGGTTTGTTACTCATGTTTTTGATTGAAGGGCAGAGACTGCCTTGTGTAAACTGTCCCGAGTTACCTTCGGGCTGAGAGGGGCGGTATAGAAATATGACAAATAAATAAAATAAAATAAAATAAATAGCATAATATAACACAATATACTTGTCTTTAAAGAGCCTTTGAGCAATGTTTTAATTTAATAGAAATTATGAAGAATATTAAATATCAGATTTGGTTAACATCTTACCCTTTAGTGCTCTATTTTTTCATAAATCCATAACAGTTTTTTGGTAGAGGAATTGTGAAGTAGAACCAATTGACACACTAGCTTAATATTGTTTATATTGGCAATCTTCATAGGATATGCCCCCCAAATTCTTCTTTAGTAAGGCATCTTGCATTGAACTCCCTAGATGTCCTTGTTCTCTGCCCAAAAGAGAGTAGTCTCTAATTTGAGCTTATCGGGGAGGAAACTAACTGTTATAACACTGACTTATCAAAACATGACATATTTTCGTGGTGCATTTCAAAACCTTGCCTTGAATATGCACACCATTCAAGGGCATTAAATAGATTCCTGGAAAGAGAAATCCTTCAATACTTTTAAAGAGAAAACTTTAAAGCACATAGTCAAACTCAAGGCCTGTAGGTTGAATCCTGTATTCCTCATCATTAGACATCATGACTAGAACTGGTGGGAGTTGTAATACACTAACATGCAGAAGGCTACAGATTGTTCTGTTAATCAGGATTGTGAGGTTTGGATTCAGGTACTTTAAAATGTCCTTTAACCTTTCTACAACCTTAGTACTTTTGGGATGCAATTCCCATTATACCATCTATAATACGGAGAATCACAAGTGATAGGAGGTGTTGTTCAGTAACATCTGGGCCCCCAATTTGAGTAAGAAAATGAGTTTGACAACACTGATATAGATGTTATATATATATATATATCAGGTCCTTGAGAATATGGTCCTAGCCTGGGTGCTAGGACTGTATCCTCTGGAAAGGTAAAGTCCATGCAGCAACCCACACAAAATACCATTGGCTTAAATTTTCAGCACATGTTTCAGTGTTCCATTAACAGAAACAGCACTGGATGATTTATGGGTCAAAGATGAATTATGAGATACGAGTAATCACTTTTTATTTTTCTCCTGATGGTTTGAACCATATTTTAAGGCAGGTGAAAATGCTTTTTCTGGCAAGCTTCCAGTCCTCACAGAAGAATTATAGCAGCCTGACAGCCCTTTAACTGCCATAGCTCCATCCTATGTAATCCTGGGATTTGTTGTGGCACCAGAGCACTCTGACAGAAAAGGGTAAATATCTCACAAACCTACAAATCCCTCAATTCCATAGTATTGAGCCGTGGTGTCAAGCTGCTATAAATCTGCAGTATAGCTGAAGTCTCGTTCCAAAGTTTGTTTTGAATATTTGGATTAAATTGAGATGCATCCATTTTTTTCTGATCCGTTTCCCATTTTACTGTGAAGATCAAGTACATATAACTTCCTAGTGTTGATGGCAGAAGAGAAATTATCTTTGCTATAAGTAAATTGACATGTAGTGTCCAGTCCCAAATTAGTGTTTTGTTGAAGACTTGAGTAGGTTAAGCGCTAATTTCACACACATTTTAGCTAGTTATGTTAGTTGCTATGGATCAAAAGCATTTCAGAGGTAGTTGAAAGGGCCCGAGTGCCACACAATCAAAGCCTTGCAAAACTGGTATACTGTAAGCTTGAATCGGTACAAACACCAGAAAAAGACAGTATGTTACCTTGCTATTCCATAAGCCTCAAATGTAGCCGTAACTCTTAGTGAATCTAAAATACATTTACAGTGTGCATGTCAGTTGACGTAGCTAGGTAGTCCTTTGATTTCACACTTAAAGAAAAATACAACTACCCATTTTAGTCTGAAGTGTTTTACTAATTTCAGTTAAATGCACTCCTGAGTGAGAATAGTTTTGCAGTTTCATTTCATCCAGATTAATATTTGACAAAGTTATTGGTTGCTGTCACAAGCGATGACATATGTGCAGTCAACATTAAACTCATACACAAAGGCAGTATAGCAATATCAAAAATATATTATAACAACATTATTCAAGCATAGAGGTCAACACAAAACACATTGCAAGACCAAGTGCGTATACTTGCATCTGTGATCGACGAAATAAGACCGCGTGACGGATTCAGTCTATCAGTTCTCCAAAGCCGGATAATCCGGTATAAATCATACAAAGTCACGAGGTGCGTTCCTGCAAAAGGTCTCGGAGTGCCAAAATAATATGCTCAAATACACAAGTCCTCAGTCCTGATAGGCAATTTCCATTTTTCGATTGGACAAAAAGGAGAAGAATAACTCCCAAGGTGTTGGTATAAGTCAGGGGCCAACGGGCTGGCGATGCCAGATTATTTCGGGCAACGTGATCTCCGTTATTTCGTTGATCACAGATGCAAGTATACGTACTTGGTCTTGCGATGTGTTTTGTGTTGACCTCTATGCCTGAATAAAGTTGTTATAATATATTTTTGATATTGCTATACTGCCTTTGTGTATGAGTTTAGCATTTACGCAACCCGTTGCTCAGTAGTTTAATATTTATATGTGCAGTCAAATCAGGGATAAGCAGAGGAATTATCATTGTTGATGTGGTGTGCCTTCAAGTCATTTGCACCTTATGGCAACCGTACAATGAATACATCACAGGATTTTCTGGGGTTGAGAGTATGTGACTTGCCAAGTGGGTTTCTGTGGCTGAGTAGGCAATCAAACCATGGCCTACAGCAGTGGTTCTCAACCTGTGGGTCCCCAGATGTTTTGACCTTCAAATCCCAGAAATCCCAACAGCTGGTAAACTGGCTGCAATTTCTGGGAGTTGTAGGCCAAAACACCTGAGGACCCATAGGTTGAGAACCACTGGTCGACAGAGTCATAGCCCAAAGCTCAAGCATTGCACCTCTCTTGCTCTCGCCTCTTTAACCAGGACAGGAAACTATGAGGCAACCAGAGAAGGAAAATACTCTTCTTGGTGCCTAACACAAAAATGAGTTTCTGCATGAAAAAATAGTTCTTTGTCCCTCCTCTACTAGCCCCTAGGTTTAGTTACAAAGCCACTCTTGGCATTATTTTAGCCGAATTTGCATGACTCAGCCCTGACTTGTAATACTGCTGTAGATCTGACCTGCTAGTAATAAAATAAATTATATAACTAAGATAGTGTATAAGACATTTTATCTAATGTGGCTTGCACAGCTCTCTCTCATAGTGGGCCTTCACAGCAAAAGAGCTTACGAAAAGAGCTTAAGAGTTTCAGGGTGCGGTGTCATCTGTACACAGATAATGTCCAACTCTGTCACTCCTTCCCACCTGCTACTAAGGAGGCTGTTTATTTATTTATTTATTTATTTATTTATTTATTTGTTCCATCTTGTATTCCGCCCCTCCCTGCAGGCTCGGGGCGGATAACATCATAAAATTCGGCAGGCATGTACATCCATGTCGCCATACAATAAAATGCAACATAAAACATACAATAAAACAAAATACAATAGGTCCCGAGATTAAAATTATGTACATGCCATGGCATTCCCTGAACCAGGGTGCTGATTAAGAAGATGAGTACATTCGGCTTACTCGCCTAGCCGAAGGCCAGTCTGAACAGGGCGGTCTTACAAGCCCTGCGGAACGGGATGAGCTCCGTGACAGCTCGGACGTCGTCCGGGAGAGAGTTCCAGAGTACCGGAGCCGCCACAGAGAAAGCCCTTTGCCTGGTAGCAGACAGGTGACAGGCGCGGACCGATGGAATCAGGAGCAAATTCGACTCCTCAGAACGTAGTGATCTCGGGGAATGTATGGGGCAAGGCGGTCCTCAGGCACGCAGGCCCTAGGCCGTGTAGAGCCTTAAAGGTTAACACCAACACCTTGAAGGCAATTCGGTACTCAATAGGCAGCCAGTGCAGCTGCCGGAGGATGGGCGTGATGTGCTCCCTTACCGACGTTCCCGTCAGCAAGCGAGCAGCGGCATTCTGCACTAGCTTGAGTTTCCGAACTGTCGCCAAGGGAAGGCCAACGTAGAGGGCGTTACAGTAGTCTAATCTCGAGATGACCGTCGCTTGGATCACCGTGGCCAGGTCGTCCCTGGAAAGGTAGGGTGCCAGTCGCCTAGCCTGTCGTAGGTGGAAAAATGACGCCCTGCTGGCCGCGAGACCTGGGTCTCCATGGTCAGCAGGGGTCCAGGTGGACACCTAGGCTCTTAACAACAGGCGACGGGCTAAGCCGTTCGCCGTCCAGGGTAGGCAACCGGCACTCATCCCGGCCAGGTCGACCAGGCCACAAGATCTCCGTCTTCGACGGGTTCACCTTCAGCCGGCTAGCCCGCAGCCAACCAGTCACGGCCTCTAGGCACTGATGGAAACAATCGGGTACGGTGTCCGGCCTGCCGTCCATTCTCAGCAGAAGCTGGGTGTCATCAGCGTACTGATAACACTCCAGACCAAAGTCGCGGGCCAGCTGGGCCAGGGGCGCATGTACACGTTAAATAATAAGGGGAGAGGATGGCCCCTGGGGGACCCCACAGTCAAGTGGGAATCTCCCAGAGACCTCCCGCCCCCTCCACATGTTGTCCCCGGTCCCGGAGGAAGGAGGCCACCCATTTAAGGGCGGTCCCCCCGACCCCGGAGCCGGCTAAACGGTGGGTTAACAGTGCGTGATCTACAGTGTCGAAAGCTGCCGTCAGATCTAACAAGACAAGCAGTGCCGATCCACCCTGGTCCAGCTGACGGCGAAGTTGGTCTGTAATGGCGACCAGCACGGTCTCCGTCCCGTGCCCAATACGGAAGCCGGACTGGAAGGGATCAAGTCCAGCTGTGTCTTCCAAGAACTGCTGCAGCTGATCCGCTGCTGCCCTCTCAATCACCTTGCCTTGTTCAAGTCTTCAACCGATGCTTGGCCGCTGTAACGGACTGGATGAGGGCGAACAAATTGAAACTTAGTCCAGACAAGACAGAGGTACTCCTAGTCAGTTGTAAGGCCGAACAGGGCATAGGGTTACAGCCTGTGTTGGATGGGGTTACACTCCCCCTGAAGGCGCAGGTTCGCAGTTTGGGAGTGATCCTGGACTCATCGCTGAGCCTGGAACCCCAGGTCTCGGAGGTGGCCAGGGGAGCTTTTGCACAGTTAAAGCTTGTGCGCCAGCTGCGCCCGTACCTTGGGAAGTCTGACTTGGCCATGGTAGTCCATGCTCTGGTTACATCTCGAATAGACTACTGTAACGCTCTCTACGTGGGGCTGCCTCTAAAGACTGCTTGGAAGCTGCAATTAGTCCAACGCTCGGCAGCCAGATTACTAACAGGAGCGGGGTACAGGGAGCATACAACCCCCTTGCTGCGCCAGCTCCACTTAGCTTCTGAGCACAATTCAAAGTGCTGGTTTTAACCTACAAAACCCTATACGGTTCTGTCCCTGTTTACCTGTTCGAACAAATTCTCCCCTATGAACCATCAAGGACATTAAGATCCTCCAGAGAGGCCCTGCTCTCGATCCCACCATCTTCACAAGCGCGGCTGGTGGGGACGAGGAACAGGGCCTTCTCTGTGGTGGCCCCTCGGCTGTGGAATTCTCTCCCAGGTGATGTTAGATCTACCCCCTCCGTGCTGTCCTTCAGGAGGCGGGTGAAGACTTGGATGTGGCATGAAGCTTTCCCAGAATAGGCTGTGATTGATTATAGTATGAATTGAGTGACCACGTTCACAGATCGAGTTGAACTTGTTTTAAATTGCTATGTGATTTGTATGTATGTATTTTGGTGCTTTATGTTTTTAATATATTGTTGTAACAGGTTTTTAATGTGTATAGCATTGAATTTTGCTGTAGGCCGGTCTAAGTTCCTCTATAGAGGTGAGAAGGTCGGGGTACAAATATTTTAAATAAATAAATAAAAATAAATGAAGGCTTTACATTTGAAAAACAAACAAACAATAAAAGCATCTGTTAGTGTGGCTGGTAAGCATCATGTCTGCATTTGGAAATATCAAGGCGTGAAGATTTGTGTAAGGTTCTACTTATTCTGCACAAAGGAACAAATCGTCCTTCATTTGTCTATCCTCCCTTTCTGGGCTGGAACTGCACCGGTTCCAGATCCCTTTTAGTTTTAGAACAGTTACTTTTATGTTAGTTTTTATGAAGGTGGGTTTTATTTAAAAACCCTTCCTGGTTTGTGTCAGCCATTTTGTTTGCCCTTTGCCTGAGGGAAAATGAGCCATTTTGTGTCGGTTAGTTGGCCACACCCCTTTACCTGAGGTAAAGAAGCCATTTTAGATCATAGTAGACCACCAGGAAATCCCTGAGGCAGGACGTGTCTCCAGTTGGTCCCAGAGATTCAGGCTTGGATAAGCCATTTCAAGTCAATACTCTATAACAGTTGCACTTCATAACCAGTTGTACTTAAAACCAGTTATATTACCTCCAACCAGTTACTTCAGACCAGTTACCTACTACAACCAGTACTTCAACCAATTAGTTAAACAACAACTGGTTAACGTCTTGAGTATATCAGAGGCCCCTATATCAGAGACTGAGAGCAAGGAAAACTGTCATCTATTCTCCTCAGAAACATTCACGTCTGGCAGCTTCAGAATCATTACGTTACTTTTCAAGTTTTAAATATGAACTTCGTTGTGGGGAAATCAAGTTAGTGCCTGGGTGGAGTTCGACCAGTGGTTCTCAACCTGGGGGCCCCAGAAATTTTTGGCCGACAACTCCCAGAAATCCCAGCTAATTTACAAACTGTTAGGATTTCTGGGAATTGAAGGCCAAAAATATCTGGGGACCCCAGTTTGAGAACCACTGAGTTAAACCCAAGATCTGTTAATAAATAGTTCCCTTACCTATATACCTTTGTATATAGCTGGGGGGGGCTAAAGCCCCTCAACCCCCCCCCCCCCCAGCTATATACAAAGGTATGGTCCACGAAAGACCTTACTGGTACATTATTTAAACTGTTATGTGTATTCATATCATGATCTGAGCACCATGCTCAATATATCCCATATGCAGGGGGGTATTGGGACAACGATACAAAAGGTTTGCTAGGGTAGACCCTCTCTCACTCAGACTCAGCCCCCCCCCCCCATCAAAATCCTGGCTACGGGCCTGCCTTTGCCTCAAAGCAACAGTGTGGACATTAATTCTGTGGGGCTCCTTGTTCCAAAAGAAAGCAATTCAGCATCCCCCAAGCTGACAGACACGTTAATGCCAAAGAGATCTTAAAACCAGCTTGTGTGCGGCAGCACACTTATCTATTGCTGTTTGTCTGCTATTTGTCAGTTGCAGATAATTTCTGCCTTTGAGCATCCCAGTTCCATTTAACTTTATTTTTTTCTACTCAGCTTTTCCCTGTACTGTCCACAAATTTGAGAGAATAGAAATTACATGATTTAAGATTTTAGATAAACCCAATCTCTCTCAAGTTACAAAGAGTGTATGAATTCCTGCCTCCACAGCAGCTTGGACTAGATGGCTCTTTGGACCCCCTTACAATTGTCCTATTATATGGTTCTGTTCTTCTTAAGGAATAATAATAATAATCTTTATTTATACCCCGCCACCATCTCCCCTATCGACCCCAGAGATCACTCCGCTCCAAACATCTGAACCTCCTCGAGGTATCTAGCGTTAAATCTATCCGCTTGGTGTCCACCTGGCGTAGAGCCTTTTCTGTGGTGGCACCATCAATTTGGAATACTCTTCCAAGTGAAGTCCGGGCCTTGCAAGACCTACCATCATTCCGCAAGGCCTGCAAGACTCATCTCTTTCAGTTAGCATTCAATTGCTAAATTGTGTAACTATTTTTTGCCAATTTTAAATACTGTTTTGATTGTATTATGTTTTTATGTGATTGTGAGCTGCTCCGAGCCCTCGGGGAGTGGCAGCATACAAGTTCAAATAATAAATAAATAAATAAATAAAATGCAGACTGGGGATGGCTAACATAAGGTCAAGCCCTTCTAAAATACAATACGACACAGTAAAATACAAAGTACAGAACAAAGAACAAAAATAATAATAAATAATAATAATTATTAATAAAATACAGGAAATTCACACACAAGGTATAGGGTGGGCAGGCCAAATGGACACGATAAAACGATAAAAATGATAAAAACCCTAGGGTGAGATAAGAGTAAAAGATAGCAAATAAGAGGGCCCAAGAAAATGAAATAGTGGAGACTAATTTTCAATTTTGGATGGGGGAAATGCGTCATAGGGGAATGTAGGTAGGTCAGCACAATTGGAAGGGGTGGTCAATCTTCAAAGGCACCACGGAAAAGCCAGGTCTTCAGATTTTTCTTAAAATGGAAGTGAGTTCCAAAGACGGGGAGCCACAGCAGAGGAAGGGCCTATAGTCCAATGCTTTGCATACAACAGTCTCAATTCAAGCAGTGCTTGGAAAGAACAACTCATAGTAGAGACAGGAGTCTTCCCATGCATTAATCCTTGATGAGTATTCTAAACCTTTTCTGAATATGCTGTTTTCCTCTTCTTTTTTTGGAAATTGCACCAGAAATGATTAAAACGACATGGATGAGGGGGGTGCTGGTTATTTATAGTGTGTTAGGTTCTTAAGACTCTGGAAAATGTCTTTATTTGGATCTTCAAATTGACTTCACGCTCTTCCTCTGCAGGTTCCGGACTTCACCATCACAGACTTGTCTTCCGAATCTGACGAGATACCAGACATCTTGGCTTTGGATGAGGAAGGGCAGCCCGACTATTCACGCACAAACGGCCCAGTCATCACAGGACAAAGGGCTGAATAGACCCCGAGCACAAAACAGACTATTCTTTCAATATATACTCTGTTCATGCACATTTTCAAACTTACCTGCCTGCTTTTTGGAATGGAATTGTTTAGCTCTTGTTGTTTGCATCACTATTGTTTCATTTAGATAATCAATTTTTTGACTTTTCGTTATGATGATTTAACACTGATTTAACATTTTAGCAGGGATAAAATACCATTTTGTCCCATTGAAAATTTGTTCATAATTGAAATCAGAGCAGCTTTTGGTCTCAAATACCCATTTTATCTTATTTCACAATTTGTCCTAGCAATGGCAAGTTGTTGCTAGAAGATGAAAGCCTGTTTATAAGAATGGCTGTCCCATGTTTCCTTGTTCTGGTCACCTGTAGACCATTTTCTTTGTCTTGGTGGGGGGAACAAGTTAACACCTTATGTTCCTTATCTGTTTTGGTTTCCATTGTCATGCCTGATTGTGTGCAGTATACTTTTAAATGAAATCTATTTTGGTTTCCAATGCAACAGGAGGACATGGCACTATTCTATTTTGTGACTTTGGCCCCATCTACACTGACCTGTTAATGCAGCCCCATTTTAACTTGAAACTGCAGCAGCTATAAAATGCACACCATCAATGCATACTGCAACATGGATTAAAGCATATAAAGGTAGAAAGTAAAGATTTCCCCTTGACATTAAGTCTAGTCATGTCCGACTGTGGGGGATGGTGCTCAGCCAAAGACTCGGCGTTGTCTGTAGATGCCTCTAAGGTCATGTGGCCAGCATGACTGCATGGAGCACGTTTACCTTCCTGCCGAAGCAGTACCTATTGATCTACTCACATTTGCATGTTTTTGAACTGCTAGACTGGCAGAAGCTGGGGCTAACTGTGGGAACTCACCCAGCTCCCTCGATTCGGTCAGCAAGTTCAGCAGCTCAGTGGTTTAACCTGCTGCGCTGCCAGGGGCTCATTAAAGGATATACTACACATTAAAGACAGTCACAGGAAAGTCCAAGTTAAACATTTGAAAGTGTTGTAGGAGATCCCAGATTGAAATCAGCTCTGCAGAATGTGGAGCACATTGTCGACAGCAGTTCTTGCTGAAGGTAGTTGCCAAAAATGCCCCAAAGACATAGCGAACTAGCAAGGGGCTAATTGACCCCCTGGGCGAGGTAATTGATGATCTCCACTCTTCTGATTTTCACCCTCTTTCCACCTCCTATGCCTCCTAAGCACTGCTGTGCATCTCTCCTAGAAATGGGGGAAATAAACCTTCCAAACTGGTTTCAAACTGCAGTAAATGGTCAGTGTAGAAGGGCCCTAAATCTTCTGATGTTGCAGCAAAGCACAAGCTAGGTCTGTTAGTAAAATAATAAACTTCAATTTAGACTTCAAACCATAGGTTACTATCGTTCAGGGGTACACAACCAATTGCCACTGGCCTTTTCCTGGACAATCCTGAAAGCCAACAGGTCCTCACCACTTTTTTCACACCCAAGCCAAACATTCGGGCTACATGGAAGAAAATGTTACTCCTTGGCTTTCAGAATTGTTCTTTTCCTACCACGAATAGGGATAGAGAACTCACATGGATCTCCCTGATGGACAGGAGAAGTTTTCACGTCCTCACGCACAACCCTAGATCTTTGCAAGCAGGCAAGGAGGGTTTAAACCTCCTCATCACTGTATTCTGGGATTAGTACGGTCTAGATTTCCAAATCCAGCTAACAATGGACACTCCCCTGTAGCCTAGAAGGGTCTGCCATAATTCATTATTCAGTTATGTCTTGAAAGGGAAGTTCTTCTGTATGTAACAATTCCCTGTGATAGAAATAAGTATGCTAAGGCGGTTAGATCAGAATTGTTCTTTCTTTTACCTGTTGATCGGAAGAGCATGAAATCATGGGAAAGCCTACTAGGAGTTAAAATATTCCAATCTAATAACAGCTTCATGGTCTCATTAAGAGTTACTGTATATATTCATGTATAAATCTAGATATTTTGTCAAAAAAGTCAGCCCTCTCCCCAAATGGATCTATCTACAGGTCAGTGTAAGTATTGTACTTTTACTCGTATCAAAGAAGGAACTATCCACTTCTCAGAGTAGAGGGGTTTTTTTAAATTTATTGTGTCAGAAACAAATTGAGAATGTGTAGAAAAACCACAAAGTTAAAAACTTGGCATTATACTAAATGTTCTTTGACCAGAAGCTGGCCACTTTGAGTGCCTCTGGTGTTGCTCTAAGAAGGTCCACCATTGTGTATGTGACAGGGCTCAGGCTGCATTGTAGTAAGTGGTCTGTGGTTAGCTCTTCTCCACATTCACATGTTGAGGACTCCACTTTGTAGCTCCATTTCTTAAAGTTGGTTCTGCATCTCGTGGTGCCAGAGCGCAGTATGTTCAGCGCCTTCCAAGTCGCCCAGTCTTCTGTGTGCCCAAGGGGCATCTGGTATCAGCCACTGATTGAGGTTCTGGGTTTTTACCTGCCGCTTTTGGACCCTCACTTGCTGAGGCTCCTGAGAGTATCTCTGTAATCCATAATCCAAGTATCTCTGTAGATTTTAGGAAACTATTTCTTAATTTAAGGCATTGGCTTGCTGGCTGATATCCAAACAGAAGATGGGCTGGAGATGTCAATGACTTAGTCCTTTCATAGCTGTCTACTACTTCCTGGTGGAGTTGAGGGGTAAAGGCAAGAGCTTAAGTTCGTTTTGGAAGAACCTCAAAAGAGTACAGACTCCCTTTAATTTCACCAAAATGGGGCCATTTCCGGCCTTTTTTAATGCCTGGACATGGAAATGGTGGTGGCAGCCAAGGGCAGTTGGCCCCCTGAGCCAGCACTGATGAATTCCCCCCTCCATTAAAGGACCCTCCATTTATCCACTGCTCATTTCAAAATCCACAATTTTGGCCCCGAAACCTTGACTTATACATGAGATCAATTTATACATGTGTATATACAGTAAGTGTCTCGGCATTACTTCGCGAACGAAGATTCTTAGGAAGGATTCATCCCACGCTTTTTACAAGCGCGTTGATGACTAAAAAGGCCAATCTGAGATAGGAAGAAAGTCTCCTTGGGTGATGTTGTTTCCAAGTTGCAGTTCTTTCTGCATTGTCGTTTCTCTTCGAGAACCACTTTGCGTGTCTTCTCGAAAGAGGCCGCAGCATTGTGGATAGTGCGTCTCCATGCCTCCTAAGTGTAAGGTGTGTGAAATAATGTGAAAAAGCAAAGTCTAGTGCAGGCTTGTAAAAGGATGAAAAAGTCTTTTCACACAGTAAGCATAGATGTAATGACATGCAAAAGAAGCTGGGAAAGGAATATGGATGTGAATAAGAAAGCTTCTCTAATGCTATATATCTACTTAGCCTACATTTGCTTCAAGAGTTATGTATCATTGATCTAATTTGCCAACTAATCCCTTATTTCTTTGTACAACTATAAAGAAAAATAATTAGACTTACCTAGCTGAATGCTAACATCAAATGTTGCACCCTGTTGAAGATGTCACATCAAAGTTATTAACAATTGTATTGTTATGAGGACGTGAGGGTATTCTCTGGTGCTAATTTAATAGAGTAGGTTCACAAATCTGGATTAATGAAACTTTCTAGCAAGAACTGGACATCTCTACTCTAAAATAATGTCAGATGTAATCTTGCTATTTCTAAGGACTAGTCACTGAAATGCCTTGCAAATAAAGTTTGAGCTATATAATTTGACGGCTGAAATGTTCCTTCTTGTTTTTGCTGATTGTAACCCTGACATTTATAGAAATTAGATACAGCAAAGGGTGAAATCCGATGAAGGAAATGGTCTTTCTAAGGATCTCACATGTTAAATTGTACTGGGAATATGACCCTCTGTGGTTTTGAAGTTATGAGTAAATGTCATGCAAAACGTTCTTATATTCATCATGATTTCAAAATCAAATAGTTTGCTGGAAAAATTAATATATCTCTTCTTCGGCATTTAGTGGTGTTAATAGGTCAGTACAGTTGTTGTTGCTCATTTAAGGATGCTTCTGAATTGACTACAGGCTTGCAAATTAACTTCTCAGAAATTAGCAAAATTTGGAACCAGAAAGTAAGGGTGTGGTGTGAGATCCATTTGAAGACCAACTCAACATTACTGCTTGAAACTTTTGACAAGGAAATATTTTAGAACAATTTTTAAAGGTGGCTTTTCCAGCTACATAAAATAGCACATCCAACATGCCACATTATAAAAATAATGCATGCTTTGTTCCTGTGTGCACACTGTATCAGTAACGATTTCAGTTGAAGCAAGAAATTATTTTATAATCACAAAAGTAACGGAAATATATAAAATCAGATATTACAAAACTAAGAACAAACATGAATAAGAAGATCAAATCAATCCATCCTCCAGGAAATACGAGGACAGGACAATAAGTCCGTGACGTTTTGAATGAAACACAGGCTTTTGGATAAAAAATAATTTTGTTTTTCAACGTTTTCTCCTTTGAGCTCTATACACTTTGTCCAACGTTTCTACAATTTTTTTATCCCTTCCAAAAAATAAGATTTGTTGAGGTCATCAAAATAGGTATTTGTTTGTGAGATGATTTAATTGTTGGAGTCAGATCTCTTTCCACCGAGCCATTTCTTCAGGTTTGGAAACAAGAAATAGTCACTCAGGGCTAAATCCGGAAAATAGGGCGGATGAGGGAGCAATTCATATCCCAATTCATGGATTGTTGCCATGGCAACTGCACATGTGTGCACCCTTGCACTGTCCTGGTGCAAAAGAACTTTTTTCTTGGCCAAATGCGCTCGTTCCCCCAAATCCTCATTAAATCAACCCAATAAGTTGACATAATATTCATCATTGATTGTTTTACCCTTTTGAAGGTAGTCAATGTGGATTATACCGCGTGCATCCCAAAAACGGTGGCCATGACTTTATTGGCTGACAAACCCACCTTGGCCTTTGGTGCCAATTCACTCCGAGAAACCCACTGTTTTGACTGCTGTTTGGTCTCTCGTGTGTTGTGGTGGATCCACGTTTCCTCCATGGTTACAAAACAGCGCAAAAACTCATCCATATTGCGGTTCACAGGAGCCAAACACTCCTATGAAATTGTCACATGATTGCTTTTGTGGTCGATTGTGAGCAAATGCGGCACCCATCTTGCAGAAAGCTTTCTCATACCCAAGTGATCATTGAAAATTGAAACCACTGAGCCATGTGAGATGCCTATGGCTTCCACAATCTCTCGCACTTTCAATCTCCGATCGGCCAACACCATATCATGAATTTTTTCAATTGTTTCGGGTGTAGAGACCTCAACTGGGCGTCTAGAACGTTCGGCATCTTCCGTGCTTGTACGGCCACAACGAAATTCAGTAAACCAATTTTTTACCATTTAAATTGATGGTGCAGAGTCCCCATAGTATTTATCAAGCCTAGCCTTGGTTTGAGTGAGAGTTTTCTTCCGCAAAAAATAATGCTCAATGAGCACACTAAATTAACTTTTTTCAATTTTCTCCTCAAATCACGCGGTGGTCTGCTATCAATGGGTGTCAAACACAAACTAAATGATGCAGCTTGTTCAAATTTTGACAGGAGTCAACTGACAGATGCCTGTTGACAAGAGCAGCATTGCCCTTTCAGTTAAGATGCGGGAAATTCAAAAAGTCACGGACTTATTGACCCGCCCTCGTAATGCCTGGCTGCTCACTGGAGGGAAGGATATTAGAGGCAAAGACGAAGTACTTTGGCCACATAATGAGAAGACAGGAAAGCTTGGGGAAAATAATGATGCTGGGGAAAAGGGAAGGAAAAAGGAAGGGGCTGACCAAGGGCAAGATGGATGGATGGTATCCTTGAAGTGACTGGCTAGACCTTGAAGGAGTTGAGGGTGGTGACGACCAACAGGGAGCTCTGATGTGGGCTGGTCCATGAGGTCACGAAGAGTCAGAAGCAACTGAACGAATAAACAACAAAATAATTAAATATAAAGTATATTGATTGGTATTACTTTCCTTGAAGTGCTAAATAATGACAGTATCATCAATATAAAACTTATCAAGATAATGGCAGAACACATCTTTGATCCTTTTGGTCGGGAACACAGGGCCTGTAACATAACCATTGGCAGGACATCATATCTCAGTCACGTATTGAGTCTTTTATATGAGACTAGCTGTACCCGGCACGCGTTGCTGTGCCCTATTTAGGAGATGCGAGAAAGTCTGAGTATGTAAGGGTTGGAATTGATGTTACTTATGGTCTTGGTGGGGTGTTGGCTGTGTCGTTGTGGGTTGTTCTGGTGGTTGGGATGTTGAAGTCCTGTGGAGTTGTCGGTGTGTGGTGTTTCTGGCATTCTGCAGAGCTTGTGGATATACAATGTTTTTTGTCTTTCCGTCTGCTGTGTTGATGTAGAGGTTCTGTGTTTTCCCAACTCTGGAGCACGCTACGTAGAGTTGTCCATGGGAGAAGCATTCTGTGTCAAGGTCTATGCCACAGATTTGTAGTGTTTGTCCTTGAGCCTTGTTTATGGTGATGGCAAAAGCTAGTGTAGTGCAGTGTCTTTCTGTTCTGGCATTTGTTCTGCCCTTTTTTGTTTGATGTATGTAGCGTTGCAAGTGTGTTGTCCGATGCTGTTCTTTTTAGGAGGCATGGCTTGTCTTTTGGGTCAGCTTATGCCTGTGTTGAAGGAAGGAATGGCATACAAATGGGTTGAGCAGTAAACGCAAGGTTGTGTTATGTGCGTATTGTGTTGTGTGTAGGTATTACATTTTTGGTGAGTTAGTGGGTGTGTGGTGGCATTGTGGGTGGTAGTATGTTGTGGAATGCTTGTGTGGGTGGGGTGTTTTGGGTGTTTGTCTGTGTTTGTAGAGTATCAGTGCAGTGTTGTGTTGTGTTGTGGTTGGAGTATAGGTGGAGTTGGTTTTTGTTTGTGGTGGTGGTAGGTGTTGTGTGTGCGGGGTCCCGTAAGGTTGGGGGGATGGGTTGTGATAGGAAGTTGTGTTGTGTTGTGTGGGTAGGAATTGCTGGAGTATTGTGCCTGGGAAGTGTGTGTATTTGGAGGTGTGTGTGGTGGTGAGTAGTGAGTGCAGTCCTGGGTTTTGTGTTGGGGAAGTTGTCAGGTATTTGTGGGGTGTATTTTGTGTGTGTTGTGGTGACATAGTAGTCTTAGTCTGGCTGTGTGCTGGTTGTGATGTGGAGGGTGTTGCTTTTGCCAGTGTGTTTGTTGTGTATTTTTTTTGGGGGTTGTGTTGCAGGATTTTTTGTGGGGTTTGCAAGTTTGTGTTATTCTGGGGGTATGTGTTTGTCAGTGGTGCCTGTGTCCCTGGTGCCCTATTTGTCTCCCTCCTAGATCTTCACCTTGACAGTTTAACCCTCAAACACCAACTGACTAAACTCAAATCACTCAGCATTCTATCCTAGCCTTGGCTGGCTCTGCCCAGCGTTACTATGGTTACTCAGCCTCCCTGCATTTTGTGTGGGCCGATGTTGGCCAATGGGTTTCGCTGGCTGCCACAGAGGATGCTGGGAAATGTAGTTTTTTAAAAAATCATTGTTTTGGGGGCCTTCTAGGTTTTTTTGGGCAGTTTCTTTGCTAAAAACCTTCCTTGCCTGAGGCCTATGTTTGTTGGCAAGTTTGGTGTCTCTGCCTTGGAAGGTTTCTCTGTCTCTGTCAGTCGTTCGATGACGGGTCCTCCTTTATATAATAGATTGAGTCAAGTGCTGCTTTTCAATCTCTAAAAGTTGCTCATAAGATTCCCTTGGAGGTATTTTCTGGCATATTTATCAGTACGATGGTTCAAAGCCAAATATTGATCTATAACTGATCTAGCCTGTCTAAATCCTCTTTGATCCTCTCACAAAATATCCTCATTCGTCCAGTCTATTCACTTACCTTATATGCTTTATGTTAGGAATTTTTAAATTCTCTGCAGCGTATGTTTGGTGTTGTGAAGCTTCTTAGATAAACCAGGACGCTGAGTCGGGAGTTCAAAATAAAACAATTCTTTACTCACAAAACAAATCCACTTCACTTCTCAGCACAATCTCTTCGAGAGCACCACCCAAGGTTAGATAACAAGGCTTTATACAAAACGCCGAGGGAAGTTAGGCCAGGTGTCCTTCGTCACTTCCCACTCTACATAACACTTAAAGATATACATACACAAATTAACATTTCATTACTATGGTACACTCTATCAATTCCAACAATTCCCCTCTTAAATGTTAATTTCTCATTCCACACTGTTAATGTATTCTTTAACTTTTACATACAGTATTCTCATATGTCACATATACAGAGGCTGTTATACATATATAGAGGTCTCATATTTTTCTGGATTACTTCATCACAAACACAATCACTTCCTGCAGAACCTTTTAACTTTAAGATATCACTTCATTCCTCTGTACACAATATAGACGCACCACACATCTCATACTGTACATTTTTAAACACAATACACATTTTTTTACTCATAGACTGTGACACAATCATCAGTGTCAATCATCTCCACAAGGAACTCTATGGAACTTTCCTGGTTGTGATAAAAAAGGCTCTAACATATATTTCTGCAATTTTTTCGTCTTTGCATTTTGATTTACACTGACTGTTCCAACTTCTTCTTTCACCTCCTGCTTAACTGCTCTAGATGTAACTTTTTCTTGGGATGTAGGTGTCTTTACCTTTTGTGTACCTGCCTGTCTTCTTTCAGGTGTACTGCAACTCTCTTTCTTTCCTTCACTCTGTGAGGATGATACAATCTTAGACCTCACTATCTGTTGTTTCTGACTCTCAACACTAGATGGACTCCCCTCCTTTGAGTGTCCCGCTACATTTTTCTTCTGGAATCCCATGTAGGTTTTCAGTATTTGAATGAATTTCATTCCAATCTTCTATTTTGCTGAAATATGCTAGTTTTGAGAACTTCACTGTGTTTAGGCTATCCAATAACCTATAACAACCATTTCTTGCATATCCTATGAACTTCACCTCTTTATGTTTTATTTTCTTGTTGGTTCTTTCTTTTGCTGACAAAACCATCTTTGCCTTTTGACCAAACACTTTGAGATATTTGTAACAAGGAACGCGGTCATACATTTTTCTAAAAGGAATGTCTTGTATGCATTGATCCCACAACCTATTCATAAGGTAATTGCTAGTATTTAGGATTTCTGTCCAATACACTTGTGAGAACTTGCTGTCCTTTAGGATGCATTTCTTCATTTCCTCAATGCTTGCATTTTTTTTCAATGCTACACTCTCTTCTCCCTTTAACTCCTCAATGTTAACACATTCTACATTTCTATTTCTTAGCACTTGTTTTAGCTCTGCACCACAGATTTCCATTCCTTTATCAAAAACAATTTACCCAATGTCACTCCATATCCATTTTCAATCAGGTTCAACCAGCTTGTTAATTTTTCTTTTGCCTCAGACAGTTCATCAAAAAATACATATACGAAAATCGGCTCAAACGTTCTACAAAGAGCATTGCGTATTGTGAACCACCAACACTTTTCTCAAAAGGACCTTCTATACACACTTGTGCTGCCTCAAACAAATTGGTTACTTTTATCTTTGATCTCTTGTTGTAATTTAGAGGCACAGTTTTCACTTTATCACAAATTGCGCATTGCAAATCACAAAAGCATTGTTCCATTTTATATTCAGGGCATAACTCTAATGTCTTCTTCAAAACTTCCATGCTAGCATGCCCCATTACTCTGTAGAACAAATGTAAGCATCTGTCATGCTGAATTGTACTACCAACACACATAACTTCCACATTGTCTTCTACACAAAAACCGTTGACTTTCTCAAACATTTCATACATTTTATTACGTTTTACTCCCTTGCCAACTAGTTTTCCTTCTCTGTTGTAAATGTAACAGTATATTCCCTTGAATGACACTCTGTACTGTTGTTCTGTTAACTCAGCTACACTCAACAAATTAGACTTCATTTCTGGAACAAACAAAACCTTTTGCCAGTACATTTTTAAACAAGAAATGTAACAAGTTCCAAATTTGTTAAAAAGTTGTACTGCGTTATTTGCAAGAGATAATGATGATCCATACAAAGTCTCAACATTTCTCAAGTTAGCCAAATCATTAGTGATATGGTGAGTTGCTCCAGAGTCTAAAATCCATTTACTGCTTCTACTGGAATTACTTCCCACTGCAGCAACCATCACTCTTGCTCCAGGTTGACTTGATGATCCATCATCACGTTCTCTTCTCCTTCTTCCTCCAGACACCTCCATCTTGACCTTGCATTCCCGGGCCAGGTGTCCAATGTTTTTACAAATATGGCACCTTCTTGCTGTGCTTCTCTTAAACTTGCAATCTCGA
Organism: Anolis apletophallus; assembly: GCA_030556195.1. Lineage (NCBI taxonomy): Eukaryota > Metazoa > Chordata > Lepidosauria > Squamata > Anolidae > Anolis > Anolis apletophallus. The sequence goes on along the minus strand of JARBWK010000006.1, from coordinate 108,949,337 downwards.
GCCAGGTGTTCCCTTGAATTGCAGATAAAACACCTCCTTGCCGTAGACACACACACATGGGCAAATACTGGCTCCATGTCTCTCAGCCTCGGCTTGGGCGACTCCTCCTCAAGCCGGCCTGCTCCTTGCTGCTCCTCCAAGGACAGGTTCTGCTCCCCCCTCAGCCTGGTAATTCTGGCATCTTTCTGTATGCTCCTCAGGCTCCATTTCTCTCAGCTGCTCCTTGCATCTGTCTGTCTCCCTCAACGGCTCTATCTGGCAATGCCTTTCCTCTGCATGCTCCACAGGTTGGCAGCCAATCTTCATCTTCTTAGTCTGCTTCTCCTCAGGCCTAAGGACATGTACTGCTCCTTCTAGCCTTGGCATCTCCTCCTCAAGCCTGCATGCTCCTTGCTGCTTCTTCAATGGCTCCACATCAACCTGGCAACTCTGGCAACATTCTGTTTTCCCCTCAGGCTGGCAACCATTGTCCACATCTTTCTGCACAAACACTCTTTCCATTACATCCAAAATGCTCCTGCATATTGCAATGGCATTGTGCAATTTCTCCTTTGTCAGTAGGCACTTCACACACTGGACAAAGTCATCAATTTGCAGCTCACCTCTGGCTTGTAGGTTTTCCATGCTCTCAGACCATTCTTTAAAGTTATGGTCAATTCCATTTGCCATCTCTGTAAGTGGATTGCGTGCAGACATTTCCACTTTCACTCAGAAGATCTCCTTTTCTCGGATTCACAGCCCAGCCTCTGTAGTTCAACACTATTTACTCACAGCAGGCACCTGGCGATCTTCTTCACATCAAGGCACATCATGGATTTATGGCTGTTCTCTATTTAGTGAGTGGATTGTACCCAGTCAGTTTCCCCTTTGGAAGATCTTCGGTTGCACCCGAAATTCAGCCCAGCTATTTTCCTATAGCCTCCGGCAATCTCCCCTCTGATCTGGCTACTCACAAGACTCAGTGGCTTTATGGCTTCACACTCCAGGACTTCACACTTCAGGGTCCCAGCACGCCCCGCTGTGCAGATATCTCTGCTTCTTCTGTGGAAACACACCGTCTCCCTCTAGCAGTAAAAACCTCTTCTGCAGCAGCTCCGATTCAGCCTTGCGTCCTTTCCAAAAACTCTAAGCTTCAAAACAAACTTTATCAAACTTTCTCCTTGGCAGAGGGCCCATAACCACTGTTAGGAATTTTTAAATTCTCTGCAGCATATGTTTGGTGTTGTGAAGCTTCTTAGATAAACCAGGACGCTGAGTCGGGAGTTCAAAATAAAACAATTCTTTACTCACAAAACAAATCCACTTCACTTCTCAGCACAATCTCTTCGAGAGCACCACCCAAGGTTAGATAACAAGGCTTTATACAAAACGCCGAGGGAAGTTAGGCCAGGTGTCCTTCGTCACTTCCCACTCTACATAACACTTAAAGATATACATACACAAATTAACATTTCATTACTATGGTACACTCTATCAATTCCAACACTTTATACATTCCAACTAATAATAAAGTGATAATATGCTAGTTCAGTTTTTGAGATAGGGAGGCCCCGGTGGCACAATGAGTTAAACCCTTGTGTTGGTAGGACTGCTGACCAAAAGGTCGCAGGTTCGAATCTGGGGAGTGGGGTGAGCTCCTGTCTGTCAGCTCCAGCTTCTCATGCAGGGACATGAGAGAAGGCTCCCACAGCATGGTAAAACATTAGGGCATCTCCTGGACAACATCCTTGCAAATGGTCAATTCTCTCACACTTGAAGCAACTTGCAGTTTCTCAAGTCGCTCCTGACACATCTCAAGACGTTTTCCTTTTAAACCAATGCAGGTAAATACAAGAGCAAGTTGCAAGGCTCACCAGCAGTTGTTAGATTTGAACCATTCTGATGCTTTAAAATCTATTTTTGGTGCTTAGAGATAACTCTGCTTTATAGGTGACTTGTGATGCAGATAAGAAAGAAATAACAACAAAAAACCCAAAAATATATTTTAGTGATTGTGTTTGGTAATGCCATACCTTTGTGTAATGCATTTGGAAATGTTATGTTGAAGCAGGTTTGGTACTTTTCCGAGCATAAAAAGTACAGTCAGAGAGTGATGCTACTTGCGCGTCAACTCTGAAAAAGAGGGTTTTGGTGTCTGGAATCAATCAGGCACATGCTATGGAAGACTAACACCCTGATTAAATGCATTTTAATACATTCTGTGCCAATTTAAAACCATATAGACCAGATGATTGGGAAACAGTGCAGTTTGAGCTATGAAAGTTAATGGGACTCATAATGTGAATGGAAAACACCATTGCGCATGGCAAAAGTCCGACCTTCTCTGCTGGCAGGAAGCCCGGAACTAATGTTGCTAGTAAAAGAACAGAGAGAGGCTCAACATTGATAGCTTGCACTGTGAGAAAAAGAATACTTTATAGATGGCTATTGTTCTCATATTTAGTGATGACAGAGAAATGATGTAAATGATTTGTGCAGTGTTTATTGGATTAATGAAATGCCATGTAACAACAGTAATCACCAGCCAATTATGATTGTTTTAACCATAAAGAAGGGGTGGGTTTAACTGGATGGACTCCATTGAGGTATAAATATCTTTGTATGAGATGTATCGGGGTCTTTTGCCCCTACCTGCAGCTGTGTTCTGCTGGCGAATACCCACCAGCTGGTGCTAGCAAATAAACCTTTTTGTTTTTCACCCTACTTCACAGTTGTCACGTGTTTTCCCTCATCCAAGTATCCGCACGTTCGGGCAGCGTTGGTAAGGTTAACTTGGTACTTGGAGTTCTAGAACTCCCGGTTCTGCTTCAATGTCATTAATCACATGCTGCTCAAAGGACCAAAGCTTATTTCAGTGGACTGCCATCCCTGACTTATTCTTTCTTCCACATTATAATTGCAGATAACTTCTGCCTCTGATAATCCCAGTTCTTTTGAACTGCATATTTGATACTAGCCTTTCCTTGTCCTGCACACAAGAAGAGAAATTACATACAATCATACACGTGTATATTTGAAGGGACTCAAAGAGTTATCCAATCCACCCTCTTGCAAGCCAATAATTTGCATATGTCCTTCTGTTATATCCAAGTTTTGTTGGCAATCGGAGACCAGTTTAGGAGAACAACCGGAGTAGCTTCTTGATTATTATTATTATTATTGTTATTATTACTAGCTGTACCCAGCACGCGTTGCTGTGCCCTATTTAGGAAATGCGAGAAAGTCTGAGTATGTAAGGGTTGTAATTGATGTTAGTTATGGTCTTGGTGGGGTCATGGCTGTGTCGTGGGTTGTTCTGGTGGGTGGGATGTTGAAGTCCTGGGGAGTTGTTGGTGTGTGGTGTTGCTGGCGTTCTGCATAGCTTGTGGATATACAATGTTTTTTGTCTTTCCGTCTGCTGTGTTGATGTAGAGGTTGATGCTTGGAAGTTAACTTTGGAAGTGAGTGGAGGTACTTGAAATCCCATTATCCATGGTGTGTCCTCCTCTGAACTGCAGTCGGATGGAGTGTGGGTCATGGGGGCATTGTGTGCCAAGGTTGGTCTTTATCGGTCTTGGTTCTGGGCCACAGTGGTCTGTGGGGAATGATGGGTTTTGAAGTAGTACAAATCCCATTATCCATGGAGGTACTTCAAGTCCCATAATTCATGGTCCACCCTCCTCCAAACTGTAGTAGAATGTAGCGTGGGTCATAGGGGCTCTGTGTGCCAAGGTAGGTTACTGTAAATTCAGGCCATACACAATGTCCCATGAGCTGAGGCCTAGTCAGGAACAGCAAGTTAATGAAGCCTTACTGTCAATTCAGGCCATACACAATGTCCAGTGAGCTGAGGCGTAGTCGGGAGAATCAAGTTAATGAAGCCTTACTGTCAATTCAGAGCGTAAACAGCATTCCATTAAGTGAGGCCTAGTCAGGGAAATTAAGTTAATGAAGCCTTACTGTCAATTTTGGGTGTGGTCTGTGATTTGTAAATTTTCTGTGGGTAGTGAATTGGGTGTTTGTGTTTGTGCCTCAGCCCTTTGCTTTATCCTCCTGTGAGTTTATTATGGGTTGGAATGTTCATGTTGGCTGGCCAGTGCAGGAGTTATGCAAATCCGCCCTTATTGGCAGCCAATCATGTTGTCAGAATGTAGAGGCTGGGAGAGTCGCTGGCAGCCCCGGAGGATGCTGGGAAATGTAGGTTTTTTACTCGTTGTTTTGGGGGCCTTTTAGGTTTGGGGGGGGAGTTTCTTTGCTACAAACATACCTTGCTTGAGGCCTATTTCGGTTGGCAAGTTTGGTGTTTCTGCGTTGTAAGGTTTCTCTGTTTGGGACGGTCGTTCCATGACAGGAACCCCTTTATATAATAGATTATTATTATAATAAAAGCATTGCATACACAAATATAAACTTGATAAAAATAGAAGGAGCACAAGCAACTAAATAATTTTTGATCAAAACTGGGCAACAGCAACTGCATTGTCTGTAGCTTTAAACAATTCTTCCTCTGTACATGAGGCAGGGCATTGTGGACAAGCATACAGGTCGGAGTTGTTTGTTCTGCTCCACAGTCACACAGGGTGGAGGATTCTTTTAGATAGTTCCATTTTGCCAGGATGTTTTTTGATCTGCCCACTCCGCATCTGAGTCTGTTCAGGGACTTCTAGGCTGCTCATTCTTGCTTTGCCTCTGAAGGCAGACCCTCATGGGGGGCCCTTCAGTTGGGATTTCCTGGTTTAACTGCCCAGAAGATTGCTCTTGCGGTTGCTGGGAGATCATTAAGAGGAATGGTGGTTCTCATGAAGCGTTTCCTTGATTTGAGTCTACTGGGAAGAGGCTGATAGCTTGCAGTGGGTGGCTTTCACATGTTCAACCTTATTTCGCTCACAGTTAGCAGCAACTTCCCATTGTGCATCAAGGGGAGCAATGCTGGCTAGCTTGTAGTGTCTATCAACCGGTGTAGGTTTTAAACATCCTGTGATTATTCTGAATGCTTTGTTCAGTGCTAGGTTCACCTGTTTTGTGTGAACAGACTTATGCCAAAAAGGGCAGACATACTCAGCCATTGAGTAAGACAAGGCCAGGGCTGATGTTCTTATTAATGTTGGATAAACAAAGAAGGGTGTGCTGAAATACACTATAGTAGGGGTGCCCACACTTTTTCAGCATGCGAGCTACTTATAAAACAACAAAGTCAAAATTATCTACCTACCCACTACTCAGAGAGCCATAAAAGCAAAATATTTGCAATTTTATTTCAGTGAGAGCCATATATATTTTAAGACTGAATTCAACTAAATGTGAGTACAATAAGCCCCTGAATTTATTCACAATAATAATGATGATAATATTTATTCAGCCTCTGCTGCTACTACTACTACTAATAGTAACAACAACAACAAGAGTTCCTAGAGTAGGAGAAGACCTCCAAGGGCCATCCAGTCCAACCTCCTTCTGCCATAAGGGAAAAACACAATCAAAGCATTCCTCGCAGATGGCCATTCAGCCTCTGATAATAATAATAACAACAATGGGTTCCTAGAATAGGAGGAGACCTCCAAGGGCCATCCAGTCCAACCTCCTTCTGCACCTGGGCGGCGTCAAGCCTGCGGGGCGGGACTGAGCTTTCCTCCTGCCCTGCCTGCGATCTACCAGGATGCCTTATGCGATCTACCAGTAGATTGTGATCTACCTAATGAGCACCCCTGCACTATAGTCACTCAGCAGAGTTTAAAACAATATCAAATCACTGACGCGAGAGAGCAATCAAGTCTATACTTAAATGATAACAATAATATTATGGGCTACAAATGCCCCAACTCTGCTCTGTGTTCCAAGGAAGGTGAGTCCTATGTAAGAAAGCAAAGTCTTTTTTTCACATTGTGAACAGTGCCCACATTTGTGCATTCCCAGAGTTAAGGAGCTAGGTGGTCCTTTTAGACTATGGTCTGTGTGGACTAGGATATTTTTTTATATTCGCCGTACATTTATGTGCCACTATAGGTGTTCTTTCTAGACCGGAGATATCTGATATTAGTTTTTTCACATTGCGCACAGTGGCCACATTTGTGCGTTCTCGGAGTTAAGGAGCTAGGTGGTCCTTTGCTTTCTTACATAGGACTCACCTACCTTGGAACACAGAACTGAGTTGGGGCATTTGTAGTCCATAATATTGTTATCATTTAAGTATAGATTTGATTGCTCTCTCGCGTCAGTGATTTGATATTGTTTTAAACCCTTATTAATGTTGGGTCTGATTTTAAGTCATCTTTAATCGTAGCTCTTCTTTCCAATAAGAAGCCCATGCAACAAAAGTAACAGGAACCAGACAATAAGTAGCTCACAGGGTTCTTCCCACTTTTTGTGAATATGCTAAATTCTTGGCTTTAATGCTATGTGAATATGCAATTTCCCCCTGCTTTTCTTGATATTTCTTGTTGCAGTAAATAATTAAATGGAAGGGCCTGAGAGATTTTGTTTGCTTAGTCCCTGCTATCTTCAGTGTGCCTCCAGTGCTTAGTATTTTGGAAAATGTCCGATTTTACCTTCCGTCTCTTCTTCTGCCAATTCCGAACTGACGAGATATCAGACTTCTTGACTTTGGATGAAGAACCTATTTATGTAAAAATGGCACAATCATCAGAGGACAAGTGGCCAAATAAACACCAAACACAAAAACAGACTGTTTCTTTTTTATTTCAGTATATCCCCATATTCGTAAGAAAAAGGTATGACCAGAACCCCTTTTTCTTTTATCCAGAAACAGGGAGAAAGAGCAGATCCAAAGGCAGACTTGTGAAATGATCACTGGTGGTTTAAAGAGAAAAAGAGCTTTTGACACAAGAAACATAGACACATTTCGTATAAGTAAAAATAGGAAAGGAATATAGATGTCAGCACCCCAGTTATATTTCTACCTAACCCATATTTGTTCAAACAAGATAATTTGGCAACTAATTCCTTATTTTTTTGGTACAAAAGTTTTAGGGGGAGCTTTAGTGGCAAAAAATAATAATAATTAGATTGACTTGGGTGAATTACTTTGGACCTAAAACTGAATTCAATGTTCATATATTTGTATATTTTAAATGGCTATGCTGATGTTTTTATGTTAAGTTGCTTTGAGTCCCCTGTGAGGGAGATATAGTGGGGTATAAATAATAATAATAATAGAAAAGCTTACACGATATGAGGATTTAAAGATCGAACTGCAAAGACTCAGGCACAAGCCAGTAAAGCTGGTTCCAGTGGTGATCGGCACACTGGGTGCAGTGCCCAAAGACCTTGGCCTGCACTTAAAAACAATCGGTGCTGACAAAATTACCATCTGTCAGCTGCAAAAGGCCACCCTGCTAGGATCTGCACACATTATTCGCCAATACATCACACAGTCCTAGACAGTTGGGAAGTGTCCGACGTGTGATCCAATACAAAAGCCAGTGTAGTGATCTTGTTTGCTGTGTACTAATCTTGTTGTGTATCAAATAATAATAATAAAACATCCTGTGATGATGTCATCTCAAAATCATTAGCAGTTTTATTGTGATGAGCAGCGGCGTCTCAGAAAGCCCGTCCTCACCTCTGACATACTCCGGCTTTCAGGACAAAGCGTCGGCTTGCTTGGTCTGCTTGGGGGTCACATAGTGGATGCGGAAATTGAATCTCTCAAAGAACAGGGACCATCTCTGCTGCCTCTGGTTCAATTTGCGCTGAGTCTTCAAGTGCTCCAAATTCCGGTGGTCGGTGTGAACTTCCACCGGAAATTTGGCCCCTTCAAGCAGATGTCTCCACACTTCAAAAGCTACTTTAATGGCCAGGAGCTCCTTCTCCCAAATGGTATAGTTCTTTTCCGGCGCCGTCAGCTGCCGGGAGTAGTAAGCACAGGGCAATAAGTCCGTCCCCTGCGGCTGTAGCAGGATCTCTCCCACTGCTACATCCGAAGCGTCAGCTTGCACGATGAAAGGGGTGCGGGGGTTGGGATGCTGCAGAAGCGGCTGCGTGGTGAACAGCTGCTTCAACTTCCGAAACCCCACGTCTACCTCCGATGTCCACCGGAACGGTACCTTTCCTCGCAAACACTGCGTGATGGGGTCAGCCCACTTGGCAAAGTCAGGAATGAACTTTCGGTAGTAGTTGGCAAAGTCCAGGAATCTTTGAATGATTTTTTTTGCTGGCAGGGGCCGCCCAGTCGGCCACGGCTTGGACCTTGGTGTCATCCATGGCTATGCCCGTAGAAGAGATGCGGTAGCCCAGGAAATCCACTTCGCGAAGATCAAAGGCGCATTTCTCCAGCTTGGCATAGAGACCGTGGTCTCTCAGTCTCTGGAGGACTTCCTTGACATGGCGGTCATGGGTCGCCTGATCCGGAGAAAAAATCAGCAGGTCATTCAAGTAAACTGCCAGATAGCGATCCAGCAGGTCTCGAAAAATGTCATTCATGAAATGTTGGAAGCAGGCGGGAGCATTGCACAAACCGAATCCCATCACCAGGTATTCGAAACTCCCCCACTTGGTCTGGAAAGCAGTCTTCCATTCGTCGCCCTGGCGAATCCGCACCAGATTATAAGCACCCCTCAGGTCCAGTTTAGTGAACACCTTGGCGCCCCGCATTCGTTCCAACAACTCCGGGATCAATGGCAGGGGGCAGCGGTTCCGAATCGTGATCTTGTTGAGCTCCCGATAGTCATTACAGAGCCGCAATTCCCCCGATTTCTTCTTGATGAACAGAATCGGCGCCCCGGCTAGGGACTGAGAAGGCCGGAGAAAACCCTTCCGCAGGTTCTCATCCAAAAACTCTCAGAGAGCCTGTTGCTCCGGTTCTGAGAGAGGGTAAAGTCTTCCCCGCGGGATAGGGGCTCCGGGTTCTAATTCAATGGCACAATCGTAGGGTCGATGGGGAGGCAAGTGCTCTGCCTCCTTCTCGCTGAACACATCCCAGAATCCGGCGTACTTTTTGGGCAACGTGGCAACTTGTTCCACCTCTTGAGCCTGACAAGCCCGGGCCGTCATGCAGTGGCCCTGGCAATGTTCGGAGGAAAACTGCAACTGCCTTTTGGCCCAGGAGATCTGGGGGTCGTGAAGCGTGAGCCACACAATGCCCAGAATGACAGGGAAGTCGGACAACTTGGTTACAAGGAAGGAAATGTCCTCTTTGTGGGAGCTTGTCCACATCTTGGTAGGAGCGGCCCCGGCTTTCAGGGTTCTCCCATCAATAGTCTATACGCCCTTGGGCTCTTGAAGATCATGGAACTGTAAGCCAGCGGCCTTGGCATAGTCTGAGTCAATGAAGTTGTTGGTAGCCCCCGAGTCGATCATGGCGTGTACCATCATCGGCCCCTTCTCTGGCGACCAGAGGGCAACCATCACCAGGAACAATTGTCCAGTCTTGGGTTCTGGGGGGAGTTTAGCGACGGCGGCCGAGTCAGCGAACCCTCTTAAACTCAGCCGACCCCTTCCCCCGCCGCCTGAATTGCCTCTTCGGCCTCTGGGGCCCCTCCGAACGCGGCAGAGACCCGTGGGGTCTTTCCACGCGGCTTCTGGGGGCATTCTCTAGAAAAATGTCCAGCTCCTCCACAGTACCAACACAAGTTCAGCCGCTGCCGGCGTGCTTCCTCGGCGGCGTCCACTTTTGGCCTCACATGCCCTAGCTGCATGGGTTCCGGTTCATCCATGGGCTGGGGAGCCGGGGCGAACGGGCGGAACGAGAACTGGCTGGCCCCCGTCTCCTTCCGTACCCCCGGTCTCTCCCCGGAACCTTTGTCCCATCGCTTCCGGGTCTGCAAACCGGCCTCCACTTGTAGGCTCACAGTGATTGCCACCTCCAAGTCTGCGGGCCGGGCGGCCCCTCTCAGGATCTCCTGCTGCATCTCCTTCAACAACCCTTTCATGTACTGGTAGCGCAGGGCGGCGGGGTTCCATTCCACTTGGGCTGCCAGCACCCGGAACCGGGAGATGTACTGGGATCCAACTCTCTTTCTGCCAACTCCGCATTCACGGGATCCCCCCAAGTCGTCTTGATAGCCTCCAGGAAAGCTGCCAGCGTAGCCACTTGGGGAGATACTGCCTTGATCAACGTGGTAGCCCAAGCCGCCGCCGTCCCTTCCAGCAGCGTGTAGACGAAGCCCACCTTGGCTCGTTCGGTGACGAACTCCATGGGCCAAAGCTCCAGGTACATCTCGCATTGTCCAATGAACACATTGACTTGGGCCGGGTTCCCTCCGAACCGAGCCGGGGTTGACACAGACGGGTGTCGGCCCGCTCGGGCTCGCAGCTCGTCCAGTTCTTGCTGCATCTCGGCAACTTGAGCCGCGGTTAACTGAGCCATGGCGCCGGCCCGCTGTTTGCGTTTCTTGGAGCGTCCTGTGGTGTGAAAAGGGGTTCGTGGAGTACCTCGGCCAACTGTCACGATGCCGGGTCTTGGCTAGCCCCTTAAACACACACACAGAGACAGTAGTCAGCTAACTACTTTATTGAAGAATAAAAACAGTAGAAAAGGTATAGTCCATAAAATATCAAAGTAATCCAAAGGTAAAAGGTCTGCAGTAGTGTCCAAAAGCAACTTGGCAAGAATGTTTCCAAAAGCTTGGCAAGGCTCCACTCAGCAACTGCGGATCAAGGAACAAGGCAGGGTTGCAAGGTCCAAGGCACTCCTTGGCAGGCCACAAGCCCAAACTTGGCTACGTGGATCTTAGCTCGCTACACGTCTGTAGATGATAGACGTGGCCGAGGTACTGAGGATCCATTCCCACGGATCCTCTACTTAATTCCCTTGGCGAGGACCCCAACACTCTAGGCTTCGCCTCCAATCTATGCTTCGGGCCCACACCCCTTTTGGCCGGTCTAGGCTGTGATGCCAGCCCCTCCTGCTAGCCTCAATGCTCCGTCTCCTATCAAAGCTGCGACCTTGCCTCCCAGCACCTGGTTCCCTATCTTCGTGAGAGTCAAACTCCCCTTGCGCTTCCAGGCACTCATCCTCCTCCATGCGTTCTTGAGAACCTCCCCCCCCTGGTTTCTCATAGCCTTCGCTATCACTGCTTTCTGAACCTCTCTGACCTCCCATGTCCTCGTACGGGTCAGGCCATCCATCATCCCAGGCCAGGCTCTCTGTGGGAGAAGAAGGCCCAGCTAACTCAAAAGCCTCTTCTTCCATTCCCTCCAAATCCTCCTCAGAATCTACCTCAGCTGCTGCTGGTTCTAATGCAAGTGGGACCCCCGGTGCTGCCCCTTGCCCCCCAGGCACGAAAGAGAACTGGGTTGCTACACATTTATAGAAAGATCGAGATCATTAGAAACTGCAGATGAATCCTAATGTTAAATTATATAAATACGGACAATGTGGTTTCCAATGGCTTTAGAGTTGGGAGTAAATAGAGTCATGCAGAAAATTCTATGCTCTTAATGATTTCTGGAAAAATTAATTTCTTCAGCATTTAGTTACCCACAACGGACAATAGAATTATTGTTTCTTATATAAGGATGTTTTGAAGTTTACAGTGAGCATGAAATAATTTAATCAAACCTTGCATTTCCTCAATTCCTGATTTCTTCGATACCGTGGCATGGTTATGTGATCTGTTTGAGGACCAAATAAAGTTTATTGTTGAAATCTTTTGATATTTTAGTACAGTTTAAGTGAATAAAACAGCACATAACCTGTGCCATACTAAAATTATGAACCTAATGTATGCTTTGACCTTTGTTAAAGTGATTTGTCCCTAAAGGTTTCGGCAGACATGTGTCTATTAATTTGGCTCTATGCATTTGCATTCTTACAAAACAATTAAAACACAGAATGGTTTGTATTAAAAGAAAAACACTGCTGAAAAACAAGGCTGAAATAAGGCCACCTTGATGTATTGTTAAAACCAATGATACTCATGCCAAGTGAAATTCTCTCTTTTCCCCCTAACCCTTCCCTTCTCTCCCTCTTTCCCTGCTCCCCCCTAACCCCCCTGCTTTTGTATTCTTCTATCTTTTTCTATTTTTTTAAAATGTATTTTGTCTCTGTTTTTATGTGTGTTAAAATTCAATTAAAACTAATTAAAAAAGAAAAGAAAAAGAAAAACACTGCCACTGGTTGAAGCAATAACTGGGAAACACAATTTTCGATGAGTTAGAACTGACACTTGTTTTTAACTAACTTTTGGCACCTGAATTCAAAATTGGCTCCAGGTTTTTTTTGTATTACATCAACTTTTTAAGGTACAGGATACTCTCCCTTTGTCCCAAAAAATCTTACAAAATGTACATTCAAAGGAAAATAAAGAAAAAAATCCTGAATATAGTGTTTATTTAGAGTTATTTTATTCACACAAAGGCTTTATAATAATAATAATAATAATAATACACTTTATTTATATTCCGCTCTTCTCACCCCGAAGGGGACTCAGAGCGGATTACATTACACAAACGGCAGACAGTCCCTGCCGGTTCCACATACAATTATATACAACATATAACAGTACAATTTTTTAGAAGGGTTTTTCTTTGGCTGCATCACAGTTGCGTCACAGAGCTGCATCACGGTGCTTCACAGGTTGTGATTGTGTCTTTACGTCACAAGGTGCTGCTGCTGCTTCATCCTCATGACGGATAGCCTCTGTTTTTCCGCATTCCAGCCGATCTTACTTATTTTTAGGTGTTGTAAGTCCTTCTTTGAAAAAGTCCTTCCCCGCTTGGCGGTTCCCAGTTTTATCTAATCACAGCTCAGCTGTTTTCGAACTGTTGGGTAAACAGTGGACAGGGCTCACAGCTGGTGTCCAACCCAGCCTGGGATTCGAACCTGCAATCCTCAGATCTTCAGATTGCCAGCACAGCTGTTGTTACCGCTGTGCTATCTGAGCTTGTTGGGGGGGCAGGGAGGGGAAGAAGGAGTGCTTGCTCTCCCTTCTTCCTCCCTGCCCCCCAGTTGAGAGGTATCACGCATTAAATATAATGCGCGATGCTTCTGAGCTCGAGGGGCGGGAGGGAAGAAGGAGTACTTGCTCTCCCTTGTTCCCTCCCTGCCCCACCAGCCCCCCAGCAAGCCATCCACACACCCCTTCCTTTCCCTGCCACCTCAGAGGCATCCCGCGTTATATTTAACCCGGGATGCCTCTGAGGTGGCGGGGAAAGGAAGGGAGGTGTGGATGCAAGCCATGCATACACCCCTTCCTTCCCCCCTCACCTCAGAGGCACCCTGCATTACATTTAACCCGGGATGCTTCTGTGGTGGAGGGGGAGGGAAGAGTGGATGGCTGCCCGTGCCAGCTCAGAAGCATCCTGGGTTATATTTAAATATAATGCGTGATGCTTCTGAGCTCGGGGGGGGGGGGAGAGGAGAGCAAGCCCTCCATTCTAGCCTCCCTGCCTTCCCAGCTGAGAGACATCTTGGATTAAATTTAATCCGAGATGGTTCTGACCTGGGGGGGGGGGGGGGGGGGGAAGAGTGGAGAGCAAGCCCTCCATTCTAGCCTCCCAGCTGGTGTAATGAATAAAAACAAAAATTCTTTAGTAATTAAGTTTCAATTATTTTAAATTTTTCGGAATAATTTCTATAACGACCCAGCAAGGGAAATCCCCCCCCCCCCGAATGAGTTTAGAATCAATTTTGTAATGGATCAACCACCCTTAATATCCACATATACTTATGCCAGGCAATTTGGCTTTCAGCTGTTAGACTGATAACTTAGTTGTCTCTGATCTGTTAGGAGCAGAGATTATGCCAATGCACAAAACAGCAGAGTTTCAGAAGTGTTCCTTTCAGTGCCCCAAAACACCAACTCTAAAATAAAACATCTTGTTTCTATATCCTGCCCCCTAAAGACAAAAATAAAGTAGACTTCATTAAAAGTAACATATCTGGTTTACTCATAACCTTCATGTATTCAGCATACAGGTACATCACTTGTCAGTCCAGTTACAGATGGGATTTGGAGTGTTTTTTCTGTGTAGATAACACAGGGCATCTTTCTTATAATCAACAGTTCAAAGTCTCATAGTGTCTCATGGAGTTTAAGGCATCTCTGTTTGTTCTAAAGCATTTCTGTGTTCTAAAATGGAGTCTCAGATCTCAGCAGTCCAAGATCTTATCATTTGGTCTGCAGCCCCTCCCACAACCTCAAGAAACATAGAATAAAGGGAAATCTGCATACCAAAGCATACACATACAATACAATAAGCAATCATATACAAAACACATTACAAGTGGAGGCTTGAAGAAGGAGGCCATTCCCAACAATAAGCTTTTACCACACTATCTCATGTGTAAGTGAATAGCCTAGACAAGTATGAACCTTCCACTGATGTCCAAGGTCATTCCCAGCCCTCCACACTCAAGAGAAATGTGTTCTCAGTCAATCGGAGAGCACTAGTACAACCATAGATAAACTATAGAGAAAAAACTTGATGTGATAGAAGAAAACTAACTGCAATTTTGAAATCAACATACCTGTTTGTTTACGTCTAAAACAACTGAAAAATCAAACTCAATGGGAATTATGTTAAAATTGTTCCCTTAATCTGACCACTATGAAAGCAATGGATTTTTGTGGACTCCTAATCCACAAATGCAAATTCTGAAATGCTCCAAAATCTGAAACTTTTTGCAGCCAGCCCCCTGCTTCCAGCTCCCTCCCCCCAAAATATTCTTTATTTTAAAGTTTCAACAATAAAAAAACAGGCATAAAGAAAAAGCATAATACTTACCTATACATAAACATACTTAGACAACAATTATCTAACAAACTACACAACACATTTATTTATTTATTTGTGGTATTTGTATACCGCCCTTCTCAATTCCAGAGGGGACTCAGGACAGTTCATAGTGTTGGCAACAATTCAATGCCATCGATAAAAACCAACACTTCTCTATTCTTCCTAGATGACGCAACTTGGCTAGACCCCTTCCAGTCCGGCTTCCATTCCGGGCATGGGACAGAGATGGTTCTGCTCTCCATCTCAGACGAGCTGCGTTGCCAGCTGGATCAAGGCGGATCGGCACTGCTTGTGTTATTGGACCTTACAGCAGCATTTGATACAGTTGATTATGATCTATTGACCCACCGCCTTGCCGGGGCCAGGGTACAGGGGACAGCCCTTAAATGGGTGTCCTCCTTTCTTCGGAACCAGCTACAGTGAGTGAGGAGGGGCGAAGTTGTCTCCGGGGGTTCCCCGCTTCATTGCGGGGTTCCTCAGGGGGCAATTCTCTCCCCTCTGTTATTTAACATCTATATGCGACCACTTGCCCAGCTGGTACGTAGCTTTGGGCTTGGGTTTCACCAGTGTGCTGATGACACTCAGCTCATTCTGAGGATGCAGGGCAGGCCCGAATCCGTACCCGATAATTTCCATCGCTGCCTTGAAGCCGTTACTGGATGGCTGCGAGCCAGTAGGTTGAAGGTGAATCCGGCAAAGATGGAGATCCTGTGGCTTGGTCTCCCGGGCGGTGGGGATATTCTTCCAACCCTGGACGGCATGACATTATGTCCGTTGTCATCTGTTAAGAGCCTTGGGATGACTTTGGACCCTCTGCTGTCGATGGAGACTCACATCCCCATCGTCAGCAGAGTGGCGTTCTTCCATCTTTGCCAGGCGAGGAGGCTGGTCCCCTACCTGTCCCGGCACGACCTGGCCACGGTCGTCCAAGCTACAGTCATCTCGAGGCTAGACTACTGTAACACTTTTTACATTGGCCTTCCTTTGTCGGTGATCCGGAAACTTGAGCTGGTGCAGAACGCTGCAGCTAGACTCCTTGCTGGGGTCTTGGTAAATTGCCACATCACGCCGATTCTGCGCGAGCTGCACTGGCTACCTGTAGAATGCCGGATTACCTTCAAAGTGTTAGTTCTGACTTTTAAGGCCTTAAATGGTCTGGGGCCAGTGTACCTGCGGGACCGCCTCATCCCATATCATCCCACCAGATCTCTACGCTCTGAAGAGCAGAACCTCCTGGTCGTTCCCAGCCCTAAGATATACCGCCTGACTGCAACCCGTCGATGGGCCTTTTCGATAATTGCTCCAGTGCTCTGGAACGCATTGCCCGCCGACATCCCCGCTGCCCAGAGTCTCCTTTTGTTTCAGAAAGCCTGCAAGACTTTGCTGTTTCAGCAGGCTTTCGGAGTCTGATTAGCTGCAGCCTCTTGCTGTTGTACCGCCATCTTGTATTACTTGTCTTATTGCTGTGTTTTAATGTGCTGTTCATTGTGATATTTTAATTCATTGTTTTAATTGTGATTTTAACTATTATAGCTGTGTTTGCTGGTTCTATGATCATGTATAAGCCGCCTCGAGCCACCGGGAGTGGCGGCAGATAAATGTGAATAAATAAATAAATATTCTAATTACATAGTTTTACAGAGGATTTTCAGCTTCTCTTTTGTCAGTTTCGCTATATAGTGCCTATTAAATCAGGGTGGGATTAATCTATGCAGAATAGGATAGTTGTAAATATAGCTCAAGAATTATATTATCTGAATCTTGGGGCCATGAATTTGTAAAACCTCCTTATGGATGTCCCCATTTTGGCTCTCCTTACATGTCATCATGTGCCCAAACCAGAGGATTCTTCTCCCAAGAACTTAAATGAAAACAAGGGAGATGCAGCTCTTCAGTGCCCCCATGAGGCAACAGCCTTTTCTGTACAGACCTCCTCTACAGCCTGCCTGATATTCAAAACAGCCATGGTCTGGCTTCAGACTATTTTCACCGATCAAGATTTATATGCAAAAATCCTGCACAGGTCACTTTTGAAGATCTAGAAATCCGTAGATTTCTTAGTAGATGCCACTGGAAACTCATTATTATTCTCAATTCACTCTGCCTCCATAGTAGTGAGATCATCTGGCTCAAGCAGTGGAATTGTGCCATTGCTCCCGGGCTATCAATACCTTGTGAAAGGCAAGGATGTGGTCTATCTATCTCCGGGGGATTGCTTTTTTGCCTCCCTTTAAAGGCTCAGGGCTCCAATAACTAAACTGAACACTTTGGTTAACTCAAACACTTTATTGTCCATTACATGAGTTAACTTTACTCAGGCACTTTGCTTGATTTCCCCAAAATAGCAACTGGTGACGTAGTCCCCAAAAAGAGGTAGAAAAGTTCTTACTTTAAAGTTCCTTTTACTGTTTTTGGTCAGCTGAAAAGCTCTCTAAGTCTTTTCTCTTCCAATGGCTTTGAGGTATGAACACTCGCAGCCCCAATCAGATGGCCGGACTTGAAGTCACCATGTCTTCCTCTTAAGGCCAGATGACTGGTTTGGAGGTGCTTGAAACTCCCCAGAGTTATTCAGCCTTCCGATATGCTGAGCCTTCTGCTTGAATGCCAAGGAAATCAGATTGGTATTGAAGGATGGCCTGACCAAGGGCCTGGTCTGGCGAACCCTTAGACACGTCCTTCCAGGAAGGGTCCTGGTTGTCTCTGAAATGTAAAAGTAGCTAGTTTCCCAGACCCCTGGGAAAAAGGGGTGGAACAAACTCAATTGGGCTCTGCTAATGATGATTGACAGGTGCTAAGGACCAATCAATGCAACCAAACCTCTTGCAAACTGTGCAGGCTATAGAAACACACTTTAACAATGCAAAACTTTAAGAACTCAAGATTTTCTATGCAGGTGGCTCTCACTGCTCTGTCACAGGAATACTTACATGTAATCCAGATAAATCTAAAGGTCTGGCTGTTTTGTTGTGAATTTGTTTTTGGAGAAGATGTTAATAAACTTGTAATAGAGATAGGCTACATGATTCCCCATGCCTCAGCAAATCAGCCTCCCTTAAGAAGCCAAGCAGGTATTGTTCATACCAAATCAGCCCAACTTCATAATAATATCCCCCCTCCCCACGTGTCAGGAGTGATGTAAGAAATTGTAAGTTGCTTCTGGTGTGAGAGAATGGGCCATCTGCAAGGATGTTGCCCAGGAGATGCCCAGATGTTTGATGTCTACATGCAGCCGCTTGCACAGCTGGTGCGGAGTTATGGGCTGGAGTGTCACCAATATGCAGATGACACCCAGCTCATTCTGAGGATGGAGGGCAGGCCGGGATCCGTCCCTGATAATTTCCAACATTGCCTCGAAGCCGTTACTGGATGGCTGCGAGCCAGTAGGTTGAGGGTGAATCTGGCGAAGACGGAGATCTTGTGGCTGGGCCGCCCGGGCGGGGTGGATGTCCAGCTTCCGACCCTGGACAATGAGGCGTTATGCCCATCGTCTTCCGTGAAGAGCCTGGGAGTCCACCTGGACTCCCAGCTGACCATGGAGGCCCAGGTCTCTGCGGTCAGCAAGGTGGCCTTCTTCCACCTCCGACAGGCAAGGAGGCTGCCCCCCTACCTCTCCCGGAATGACCTGGCCACGGTGATCCAAGCCACGGTCATCTCAAGACTGCACTACTGCAACACACTCTACGTTGGCCTTCCTCTGTCGGTGACCCGGAAGCTCAAGCTGGTGCAGAACACTGCCGCCCGGCTCCTGTCTGGCACCCCAGCAGGTTGCCACGTAACACCTGTCTTGCAGGATCTGCACTGGCTGCCAATTGAGCACCGGATAATATCGAAATTATTATCGATAATATTGAGCACCGAAACCCGGGCACTGAAGGACCTGCTCCCGTTTAGACCGGCTTGTAAAACCCACTTGTTTAAACAGGCCTTCGGTGCGTAGGCCAGCATATTCCAATCTTGCCATTGTCCTAATCCTGTATTGTTTTATTGTGTTGCTGTGTTTTTAACTGCTTTTACTGTTTTATTGCTTCTGTTTTTATTGTGCCTTTGGCTTCTGTAAGCCGCCGCGAGCCTCCGGGAGTCGGCGGCATAGAAACCCGATAATAAATAAATAAATAAATAAAATGTTTTACCATCCTTGTGGGAGGCTTCTCACATGTCCCCACATGGGGAGCTGGAGCTGACAGAGGGAGCTCACCCACTCTCACTGGATTCAAACCACTTATGTTTACCACAGGGAATGTGGCGCAGCTGGCTAAGTGTCAGCTGCATAAGATCTCTCTGACTAGTAGGTCATGAGTTTGAGGCCTGTTCGAGTCGAGGTGGGTGCTCGACCTTTAAGTGTAGCCTGCTGTTGACCTTTGCAGCCCGAAAGACAGTTGCATCTGTCAAGTAGGAGATAAAAGTACCACATTAAGTGGGGAGGCAAATTTTGATTGAATTATGAGGCTATTAAAGAACTCCAGGAATGCTGAGAAATGTGGAAGGAACAACAAGGGATGCTGGGAATGCTGAGAGATGAGGAGTGCGTCAGCTCCCCCTGGTGGCCAGAGTTTGCCTCTGTTTGTCTATTTGTGTGTATGTTGGAAACGGCAGGGATTGTCTGCTAAGTATGTGTACCAGTAATCCGCTCTGAGCCCCCTTCGGGGTGAGAAGAGCAGAATATAAATAAAGTAAATAAATAAATGAATTGTGCCACCAAGGGCTCCTTCATAATCAATGAAAGAAGAAGTCATCTTCCATCTCAATGATTTGTACACTTTGAAGCCCTTATAGGCCCCCAGAAGGGATGCATTTCCTTTTCTGTCAGAATCCAAAACGTCAAACAAAAAACCAGATCAAAATATGCGTATCGAGGGAACTCAACAGAAACGTTGTTAACCTTAGGATCAGGATTAGTGTACCATTTTGTCATGGGATGGCAATCGAATGGCAAGAAACTTTTTCCAGAAGAAGCTGAGTTTGTAAGTCTAAATAATTTAAAAAGCTTTAGAGTCCAATGAAGTAAGAGAAGACAGCTCCCAAGACAACAAGGTTTTGCCTATCGTGTAGTAGAAAACAAGCACACACTGGATTTGTATTCTATTTGGAAATGGTATAAAGCATTGGAAAAAGCTCTTCATGAGAACACATCTTCCCAAAAGCCCATTTCAAAATGCAAATCAGACTTCAGTCTTACTTTTTTAGCCTTAGAAACTAACATTGTGCTTAGCCCTTCTGGGAAACTATAAACATTTTATGCAGAACTTATGAAGTCACCAACACAGATGACTCTTCTTGAAATAAAAGTCCCTCTCTCATCTCAAGGTTTCTTTTCTTCAGTACAAGCAGGAGAAAATTGAGTATCTATAATGAAGGAGACCTATTTAATAAACTTGAACGGTTAGTACAATCTGATCTGGCAGGTAGCTGTGTCTCTGTTGTTTGTGTATGGGGTGAGCTTTGTATTTCACGGCGAAGCGCAGAATTATTTGTCAGGTTTTTCTTGTGGCTTTTGTTCCTGGAAAAATAGAAAAATGCATTATGGATATTTTTTAAAAAAAATATTAATAATATATTTAGGACAAGATGTTCATGTATTTATTTTTCCACATTACCTCTTATCTCTAGCAACAACATAGAAAAACTTCCATGTAAGACTGTGTCCACTATTCCCTGTATATGCTGTTCCTTAGTTTTTTTTCCATTTCTTTTCATGAGAATGAATATTTTTGTTTGTGAAGAACCAGAGGAGACAAAATATTTGTTGATGTTGATAGCTTATTCTCTTTTGAAAACCTGAAACATGAAAAATGAAACAGATTTCAAGACCTCAAAGCACCATTAGTAACAACAACAACAACAATTTTATTTATTTCTCGCCTCTCCTTGTGGTTTCAAGGTCACAACATAGCTAAAAACACATAGTCTGAAACATTATATAAAAGACACATGCTAAAATGTATTTCTATGAAATCTAGATTAATTAATTATTTATTTACGACATTTATATCCTGCCCTTTTCATTCCGAAGGGGACTCAGAGCGGCTTACAAGTTATTTGTACATACAATATATTATTAGCATAGCACAATATTAGCATTATATATTAATATATAGGAGCCCCCGGTGGCGCAATGGGTTAAACCCTTGTGCCAGCAGGACTGAAGACTGACAGGTTGCAGGTTCAAATCCAGGGAGAGCATGGATGAGCTCCCTCTCTCAGCTCCAGCTTCCCATGCAGGGACATGAGGGAAGCCTCCCATAAGGATGGTATAACCGGGCATCCCCTGGGCAACATCCTTGCAGATGGCCAATTCTCTCACACTAGAAGCAACTTGCAGTTTCTCAAGTCGCTCCTGACACACAAAAAAATAAATATATTGAACTATATCACTATACTGCAATATTATTAGTAATATTACATGTAATATATGAGATACACTTATTATGCCATATTATTATTAGTATTATATTGTATTACATTATAATATGATTATCAATATTATATGTATGTACAATATATTATATTATTAGCATAGCACAATATTAGTATCATATATTACTACATCGTTGCTGGGGGTAGGGGCTCTCAACTGATGACACAGGAGACATGGTAAAACTATCTTCCTGGCTCCCCTTCTTCACTCTGGCCCCAGAGAGGCAATTAGTAGTGTAATTGTAATATTAATATATACATATATTAATATATGCAGAACAAAGAGGCGTGTTTCTGTGGGCAAAACACATTCTTTAAATCAGCACTGCAGTCCAATGCTATTACTAGAAAAACTGCTTTTCCAGAAGGCTTCACAAGAGGGAGACTCTTGCCTCACCGTACAGTTTATTTTGTCCTCAGACCACTGAAGCAGGACTCTAGCGCACAAGGAATTTAGATCAATGCTCTTAATTTGCTAAAAACTCTAATGGTGAGGAATCCTCCGTGAACTTAGAGGAATCCCAAGATCCTGAGTTAGAACTCTGTAACTGCTTGCATAGATCACATTTAGAAAAGTTAATATGCTTTGAAACATAGTAGATGCAGCTTTTAAAGCACATTTAAATCCTAGTTGGAGAGTGTATTCATATTACACAATGATAGTGCTGATTCTGCTAATCCAGTGGTTCTCAACTTGTGGGGTCAGGTGTTTTGGTCTACAACTCCCAGAAATCCCAGCCAGTTTACCAGTGGTTAGGATTTCTGGGAGTTGGAGCCCAAAACAACTGGGGATCCACAAGTTGAGAACCACTGCCTAATCTATGGGATCCTGAACTTTGCAGTTAACGGAATTACTGGAGCTGTCTGGTCAAGAACTCTAAATGCTGCTTTCTAAATAGGAGATCCAAGATACCATAGGATGTTTCCACAGCAACAAAAGTGGAACCATAGTACTGTAGTACTGTGTGTAGCGGTGAGGGAGAAGTAGTTTTAAAAGGGATTTTCATGGATGTGTCCAATGATTGAAAATCCCATGTACCTGCTTTTGCAGAGGGCCTTTGTTTGCAAAAATGCTGATGTGTAGAGAAAGAGCTACCAAGGACCAGAGTTGCACAGAAAGTACTTCCTAATACTCCCTTAATTTCCCAACCACCTGAAGTACCAACCTATAGATACTTTCCAACTGAGTGTTCATGGCCAGAGAACAATATACTGTAGTTGTGCCATTCTTAAGATCCCACTTGCCTGTCAAAGTCACAGAGAGCCAATGAAGCTTGTATTTACCAGCTTAGACCAATGAGATAACTGATTGCTGTAGATCCTTCATTGTTTGAGTCCACTGTGCTCTCTGGATGTAGGTGAACTACACATCCAAAATTTAAGGTCAATGCCCACTAGGGCTGTACCCATGATTTTGATTCGGGGTGGGGGTGGGGGCTGAGTTTGATTCGGTGGGGGGCTGAGTCTGAGTGAGAGAGGGTCTACCCTAGCAAACCTTTTGTATCATTATCCCAATACCCCCATGCATATGGGATATATTGAGCATGGTGATCAGATCATGACATGAATACACATAACAGTTTAAATAATGTACCAGTAAGGCCTTCTTGCGGACCACCCTGAGAATTTCAGGGGGGCTTCAGCCCCCAATCCCCCCCCCACACACACCTGGGGTACATGCCTGATGTCCACCAAACCCTTCTATTGTTTTCTGTTGGTCATGCGAGTCCTGTGTGTCAAGTTTGGTTCCATCATTAGTGGAGTTCAGAATGCTCTTTGTTGGTTAACTATAAATCTCAGCAGCTACAACTCCCAAATGACAAAACCATTTTTTTGGTGATGGTCACTCCTTGGGTTAGTAGGTTCCTTGTGGCCAAATTTGACGGCAATTCGTCCAGTGGATTTTGAATTATGATGTCACTCAAAACAAACAGAGCATATATATATAAAGAAGTGGAGTGGAAAAATTGAGATTAAAATTAATATTTCAAATGTAATCTCTGTAGTTTATTGTGCAAACTGTACGTCCAGGGGGAGGGGCTGAGGGTGGGAGTGGGGTAAAACAATAAATAAACAAGACATGGTTTCCTAAACCTAAAAAAATTCCTAATGCTGCATCTCCTTCTTAGTTTTAAAGCTCACATTACATCTATGCAGGATAGGAAATAAATACAGCTCAAAAATTGTATAATCTGAACCCTGAGGTCATGAATATCTCAAACCCCCTTATAGATTTTGGTTCTTCTTACAAGTCAACTTGTGCCCAAGCAAAAAGGCCTTTCTGCTAAGGACTCAAATAAAAATAGTCCAGATGCAGCTCTTTAGTGCCCTCATGGGGCAATAGCTGTTTCTATCCAGACCTCCCCTACAGCCTGCCTGATAGTCAAAGCAGCCTCGCTCTGGGTTCAGGATATTTTCACCAATCAAGCTCTAAATGCAAAAATTATATTACAAGTTCTTCTCAAATACAATGTGAGAAAGCATAAGTAGAACTAATTGCTGTATATTGACCAAAGAGACCTTAGTTTCCCTTGCATCTTCAAATGCCAATCTGTTCATCACTCAAATTCGACTGGTTTGATTTGACCTTTTTGGAGAAGCTGGAAGTTTAATGTAGTGCTCACTAATTTGGAAACAGCTTCATGTGAACTTACTCGGGAGCGTTCCATAAGAATGATTTTTTTAAAGGTGGCATTCTTAGTTCCAGTAACATTAGCAAGAAGGGTGTCAAGGTAGGAAGCTTTATTGGTGAAATGTTATTTCTGTCAGTTGGGCAAGACAGGTTAATGTTAATAATGGATCTGGTTTTCTACTTAATCGCTTAAAAAGAAAAAGTGCCATGGAAGTAGTTTCTCTTCAAAAAATTCTGCAAGTCACTGTGGTGAAGTCATATTTATTTATTGCAGGTTGTAAATGTAGTTGATGTTTATGTATATGTAAGTATTTTGTGAGGGTGGAACGTCGCTAACCCTAAGGGGTTAACAGTAAAATTATCAGGCAGAGCTTCCAAGAACCTCCATTACCATGGAAACTAGGGGCGGAGTCTGCAGATGGCTTTAGAATCCTGGGATACAAATATTTTCAGTTGGTGACTAACTGCAAACGCAGAAGGGTGTGTGAGAGAATTAGGGAGTCTGTTTAGCCAGCTTTCAGTGTGGTTTAAAATATTCTGGGTTTATTCTAAACCTGACTCTACTCTGGGGAAGGGTAGTAGTGTAGCTGTGTAGACTGCTAAGGAAGCAATGGCTGTTAATGACCAGCAGAGTGTGTGTAATCTGCTGAGCTATTAGTTTTAGGAGTGCAGTAGCTTTGTGTTAGACTGTATCTCCATAGTTAGCATCTTGTAATCTTAAGAAAGTACCTCTGAGTAGATTGTAACCACCAAAGCTCTTGAACTCTTGAAACCTCCAAGCTCAAAACACTGTTTAAATAAACCTGATAGTTTTTGAAAAAACATCTATTCTGGTGATTCTTTCTCCCACAAGCTTTGAAAACACCTCTATCCTAGAGGGTAGCCAAGCTCACTAAATTAGATGGTGGCAGCAAGCAAAAGTTAAAAGAATCCTTACATATTGTAGTGGCATTGGTAGTATATTCTGCCCTGTCACAGGCCTGAGTTCGAATCCTCACATTCTCTCCACACTAAGACTTGAATTCAAATTCAGATCCATCACACCATTGTCTGCAAGTCAGATCCTTACAGTCACTGTCAAGCTAAAAGTGGGCGCTAGAAATAATATCATACAAAAGCTGATTGGCACACCCTGGGGATCACAACCAGACACAGTGAAGACATCTGCATTACACTTTGCTACTCTGCTGCTGAATACGCATGCCCAGCGTGGAACACATGTCACCATGTTAAAACAGTGGATGTGGCTCTTAATGAGACATGCCACATTATCACAGGATGCCTACGTCCCACACCACTGGAGAAATTATACTGTTTAGCTGGTATTGCACCACCTGATATCAACCAGGAAGTAGCAACCAATAATGAAAGGACCAAGGCAGTGTCATCTCAGGCCCATCCCCTGTTCGAATATCAGCCAGCACACAAACACCTTAAATCAAGAAATAGTTTTTTAAGATTTACAGAAATCCTCGCAGTAACACCTTAGCATGTGAGAGTCTAAAAGAGGTAGGCTAAAACCTGGAACCTCAAGCCATGGCTGATACCGAATGAGATACTCCCCTCTGGACACACAGAAGACTGGGCTACTTGGAAGGCACTGAACAAACTGCACGAGATGCAGAGCTAACCTTAAGAAATGGGGCTACAAAGTGAAGTCCATGACATGCGAGTGTGGAGAAGACCAAACCACAGACCGCCTATAACAATGCAGCCTGAGCCCTGTCACATGTACAATGGAGAACCTTCTAATAGTAACACCAGAGGCACTTCAAGTGGCCAGCCTCTGGTCAAAGGACAGCTAGTATAATGCCAAGTTTTTAACTTTGTTTGTGTTTTTAAATACATTATAACTATACCCGCAATTCACTTCTGACACAATAAACCTTCAATTTTTTTTCAAATAACTCATGCCATCTAGAAAGTGTCTATAATCTGTTTTCCATGTTCTCTTCATTCATGAAAGTATATCCATCACAAAACGGTCTCCTATTCAACCTTTTATTGATAATATTGCCATAACTTGTTTATTCTGAGCACTTTTATCTGGTGCTTTGCACCAGAAGAGTAACTTGCCTCTACGGGCACCTTAACTAGGCTGTTTCTATGCATAAGCATAGTGACCTTCAAGCCACTGTCACAGTATTAATACTTCAGGCAATATAAACTACTAAATCATATATCCTTATGCTTTTCTAACACTTATAAATGCTTTCTGCTAATTATGAGAATCCAATTCTTATCATCATCGTTGTTGTTGTCATCATCATCGTCGTCATTACAGCTTGAAACACTTGTACATTGATCTTTCTTTTCTTGGTTGATCAAAATTTTGTTGTTGATTTTTAAAAGCATTTTAGAATTATTATCATCAGTATTATTGTTATTTGGATTTTATTTCATTTGCTACAGACTATGTAATCATATTTTGTAAAGCAAATGGTTCATTTCTTGGTCTTAATTTCAGAAATACCAAGATTTGAATTTATGTTATTGTGTGTGGGAGAGTGTTTTAATTGTTCTTCAGTTTAGAGTTCCACTTTACCTCACTAATGCTTCTGGATATACTCATAGGCTACACCTTTAAATCCTGAAAATCACTCTCATTAGAGGAAAGGAACATTTATCTGTGAATTTGTGGGACAAACACTAAGGAGAGGGAGGAGGAGGGGGAGGGAGAGCAGGTTCTCCTTCCATCCTGGATACCTGAATTCGTTCAAGAATTGGGGGGTGGGGTGGCATTTTTGAGGAGAGTGGAGGGTGCATGGGAGGCTGCAGAAGGGAGGAGAAGACGGCAACATCCACAGATCTGCTCAAGCAACATCAGATGCTGCCCTGATTCCAGAAAGAACCTGTGACTACTTGAAACACAGCAGGAGAGTGTGGCTGTAGGCGATGCCATCAGTTATTTGACAGGAAACATCACATCGTTTTACAATACAGATCATTATAGTGTTTCAACTTTTGCATGGTCTCTCGGGTATCGATCGGTCTATATACAAGTCAATTGAATTTTAGAGTCATTTTAGTTGGTTACGAAAAGCTATGTGGCTTATATCAGGGCTGTCCAACTTCTTTTGTCCCAGGGGCTGGAGTTCTGGTCACTGATGACCTGAGGGGCCGTAGCGGGGGGCGGAGTCACTCACGGGGGCGGGGCCGCTCCTGACGGCGGGCTGACGTCAGCACGCCTGACGTCACCATGCTGGCGTCCTGCGCGGCCCGCCCCTTTTCCCTGCCGAGGCTTGCTGGCGTCACCTCTTCCTCCTCATTGCCCGCCCGAAAGCGCGTCCGCAGCGGGGCTTGGCGTGACCCACCCCGCTGGCGTCAACGCCGCCGGTTCCTTCCACCTCTTCCTCCTCATTGGTGAGGAGGAAGAGGTGGAAGGAACCCGGCACCACGCCGGCGTCACCAAGCGTGGCGTCCCCGGCAGGGGGGCTTAGCGACGTCACCCAGCCCCGCTGAAATGGGGCAGGCCGCGCACGACGCCTCTCCCACCCGGCATCCTGCGCGGCCTGCCCCTTTTCGGCAAGGCTGGGAGACGTCAGACACCGGCGCCTTCACCTCTTCCTCCTCGGCGCCGGCGTCTGACGTCACCCAGCCCCGCCAAAAAGGGGCAGGACGCCGCGCAGGACGCCGGGCGGGGAGGCGAGGCGCCCTCCCGCCCTCCCGCACATGCCCGCAAGCGCCCCCGCCCCCCCAAATTTTTTTCCAAAAATTTTTCCCTGTTTTTTCCAATTTTTTCCCCCAAATACTATTTGTCCCAGGAGGGTAGGGGGCTGCGTCCAAGGGGCTGGAGGGCCGTGTACGGCCTGCGGGCCACCTGTTGGACAGCCCTGGCTTATATCATTGGTTTTTTCCCAAATTCACTATGTTTTTCAAGATAGCAATAGATAGGATGCTATTATTATCTATCAGAGGAGAACTTCAATAACATTGTAATGCATTTCAAAAAGGGATAGTAGCATGGTTGGCTCCAACAAAGTAAAATATATTCATATTATCTAGGAGAACTCAAACTGTTGTGAAATTAGAAAAAAAAATCAGTGACATGGAAGATACATGGAAACATTTGTCAGATACCTAATCCTGCACAAAACTGCCATATCAGTTAACTTCCTGGCTCGGATTAGCACAAGGAATTCTGGAAGTGCACCAGTATATTTTGAAAGCCTAATAGAGAACATTTGAAAGCTAAAGATTTACAGAACTGCCCTGTACTCGCAGAGAGATTGTGTAAGACATAACCATAAATAAAAAAGAACATTTTCACCTCTTTATCATCCCATTTTCCCCTGGTTATTATCAATGCATGTCCCTCGTTTCCTACCAGAGAAATCATAATCCTTTATGACGTACAGTAGCTGTACAACTCTGATTCTCAGCTGCAATCCCTTATGAGCATTTTGGTCCTCTAGATCAGTGTTTCCCAACCAGTTTGCCATGAGCAATCATCAGGTGTGCCGTGGGAAATTGGAACCTCCAATAACCTTTCTTCCCCCTCCTGCCGAACACTTTTCTTCTCCACTCGGGCTTCCTTCTTCCCAACCTTGCTCTGCTCGCTTTGCCTCGCTTTGCTCTGGGGCGAGTCTGCGCAGTAGCACCCGCACGGGTCACGTCTTCCTCCCTCCCCCTCCCCTCCTGAACACACTCATGCTGCCCCCTCGGATCAAAATGGCAGCAGAAGCGGCAGTGTAGAAGAAAAAGTAAGTGTTCGGCAGGAGGGGGAAGAAAGGGCTCGAAGGAGAAGGGGGAGGAAGAGATCTCTGTCGAAAGCTGGCATGGGCAAACTTGGACCTTCCAGGTGTTTTGGACTCCAGCTCCCACCATTCCTAGCAGCCTCAGGCTCTTTTCCTCCCCCCCCCCAGCCATTTAAGCAGGAAAGGACCTCAGGCTGTTAGGAATGGTGGGAGTTGAAGTCCAAAGCACCCAGAGGTCCCATGCCTGTTTTAGGGACCTTAAAGGGGTGAACCTCTTAGCCAGTTCTCTTTACCATACTGTCTCCGGTAGAACGCTTCTATCAGAGAGACCCAAAGGGGAGTCTTCCTGTAGAGTCTATCTTTGTATTTCAGCCAAACCCTTAAAACCCCCCTCCTAATGGCGTGGTCAGTGAAATCCTTTTCTATCTTTGTCTTATCGTATTGCATGTAACCATGCCAGCCCACTCGAAGCTCGTGGCCCTCTAGGGTCAGGAGTCTTTTGTCCTCTAGAGTGGCCCATTCACATGCCCAGTCTAGGGCCGAAGCCTCATAATAGCTTTTTGGGTCAGGGACGCTCAAACCCCCTCTGGATCTTTCGTCTATCATATTTGTCCATTTAATCCTTGCTTTTTTCCCTCTCCAGATGTAGTTTGCAAGGTCTCTTTTCGAAATTTGTATTAGCTTGTCGTTTTTCAAAATGGGCAGATTCCTGAATACGAAGATCATCTTGGGCAGAATGCTCATTTTTATTAAGGAGATTCTTCCCAACAAAGATAAATTGAGTGATTTCCATTTTTCAAGCTTTCCCCTCACCTCCCTCCACAATGGCTCATAGTTGTTTTGAATTAAATTAATATTGTTGGCGGAGATGGTTATTCCCAGGTACTTTATTTTGTTTACAATTTCGATACCCACCTTGGACTGTATGTTCTCTCTCTCTTTGGGTCACATTTTTTACGAGGAGTTTGGTTTTTTGTTTATTAACTTTAAACCCCGCTACGTCACCAAAGCGCCTTGCCGACTCTAGCCACTTTTCCAGATCTTCCTCCGGGTGCTCTACCATGCATACCAGATCGTCCGCGAATGCGCGGACCTTAAAAGAATCCTTTTTATCTCTAGCCCTTTTAAAGCTTTGTCTGATCTTATATTTTCCAACAGAATTTCCAGTGCTAAGATGAACAGCAGTGGGGAAAGGGGGCACCCTTGTCTGGTACTTTTTGAGATCTTAATTGGCTTGGATTCCTCTCCGTTTATTATAATTTTTGCCGATTGCCTTGAGTAGATGGCCTGGATTGCATTTAGAAAATTTGAGCCTATGTCCAATGCGTCATTATTAAAGAAGAGAGAGGGTGAATGGTCACTGAAGGACTTTACTGAAGTCCAAGAGTTAGACAAAGATGTTAATTGGTAGCAGTATGCTCAGATTAAGAGCATCTTCCTGAAGGATAAAGAGAGGGACTTTGAGACAAAACCAAATTTCTGGGACCAGGTGATGGTGAGAAAACAGAAAAAAATTAGTATGCTCTATAGAAGAATTCTGGAGTGGCAAACCCAAGAAGAACAAATAAAGGAATGCATGTTAAAGTGGGCGAGAAATATAGGACACCAGATCCCCCTAAAAAACTGGGAAAGAATTTGGAACGTCCATCTTAAGTACACATATGCGTACGAACTGAAGGAGAACATACAAAAAATGGTACATAGATGGTACCTAACACCCAGGAAGATAGCCAGATACAATAAAAACTACTCCAACAAATGTTGGAAATGTAAAACCGAGGAGGGTAATTTCTTCCATCTATGGTGGGGCTGCGAGAAAGTAGGTAGATTTTGGAAACTGATACACAAAGAACTTCAGTTGGCCCTGAAGTTGAAATTAAGGTATAGCCCTGATGCTTATCTGTTAGGAATGTCGGGGCGGGAGGTAGAGTTGGATTATAATAAAGAAAAGTTGTTTGTATACTGCTCCACAGCGGCGAGACTTTGTTTGGCGAAACGGTGGAAGTGTGAGGAACTGCCTTCGTTGGAAGACTGGAAAACAAAAATCCATGAGATAATGAAAATGGATTGCCTAACGCAGGCTATGGAACAGGAAAACAAGATCAAGAGGACGGATTGGTCCCTAATCATAGACTATTTGAAAGACTGTAAAAAAGAATGGACCATGATGTAAAATCCAACCAGAGCCACTCAAGGCTACTATATTTTTTTCGAGTGTCGGGTCTGCTAGCCAATAACTGTCACGGTGTTGGGTTTAAACAAAACGGATGAGGTTGCTCATCAGAGGGGAGGTGAAAAGGGGTCCGGCGCCCTGGACCAGGGGGTCAATTGTTGTGTCCACTTTTTTTAAAGGGGGGGAGGGTTTTGGGGAGGAGGGGGGAAGTCTTCTGTCCTTGCATGTTAAGTCAAATTGTCTTTATGTTCTCTGTTTTTTAAATTGCAAACCCAAATAAAGAATATCTTTAAAAAAAAAAAAGAAAAAAAAAAGGGGTGAACCTCCTTCCAGCATTGTGATTCTGGATAGAAAACAAACAACAACATAACATAACATTGTTTGAGTCCACAGTGCTCTCTGGGTGTAGGTGAACTATAACTTCCAAACTCAAGGTCAATTCCTAAGCAAACCCTTTCAGTACTTTCTGTTGGTAATGAGAGTTCAATATGTCAAGTTTGGTTCAATTCCATTGTTGCAAGAGTTCAGGATGCTCTTTGATTGTGTGTTAACTATAAATCTCAAAAATTGTAACTCCCAAATGTCAAGGTCTGTTTTCCCCAAACTCCATCTGTGTTCACATTTGGGCATATTGAGTATTCATGCCAAGTTTGGTCCTGATCCAACATTGTTTGAGTCCACAGTGCTCTCTGGATATGGGTGAACTACAACTCCAAAACTCAAGGCCAATGCCCACCAAACTCTTATAGTATTTTCTCTTGGTTATGTGAGTTCTGTGTGGGAAGTTTGTGTCTTTTTATCATTCCTGCCAGGATATCTATGTTGTGTTCATCGAAACAGGCCCAGGTTTCACACTGAGTGTATCAATACATTTAAAAACATATTAACTATATGTATTACTGTGTTAGAGTGTCATTTTGTGTCATTTTGGTTGGTGGTGTGCCACGACTCAAAAAAGGTTGGAAAACACTGCTTTAGGGAGTCAGTTCCAGAGATGGAGAGCAGTCATGGAGAAGACCCACTCTTTCGTTCCCACCAGCCGTGCATGTGACGAGGGTGGGACCGAGAGCAGGGCCTCCTGTGCTGACCAAAGTGCATAGGATGGTCTATATAGAGAGATGCGATTGGACTAATAGCCAATACTGCTGACCATACTATTCAAATGTAAAAATCCTTTCAATCCATGCAGAAAATCATTGCTTTCTGATGTCTGAATGGCACTGTCTGCTGCCATTCCACCACAGAACCACAACCACCTCTGTTGTGTTTTCTGACCATATATGTGGGCATGGATTCAAAGGTGTGATCCTCCAAAGGTGGTTGCTGTAATATCTGGCAGCCCAAGTCAGTACAGGTATTGAAGAGTGATTATGGGGACTATAATCCACCATTTTTCACCCCCAAGTTGTAGGGCAATTTACAGGTGAACAATTATTCATTAAGGAATGGACATGTGGTCTTCTGGAGAGGTAAATGTAGAGATATCTAGTGCCACAAGCAACCATGTCGACTGTGGCTTTGATATGACTAGCAGAGAAGTTGATCTCTCTTGCCCCAGGCCTGCAGCTACCCAGACACCAGTTTTATGTTCACACTCTTTTCTAGTTAAATGCTTGTAAATCTCTGATACTGCCCATGTTTGGGGGAAAGTCAAAAATGAAGAGGATGAAGTGGGTGTTTTGGGTTCCCTCATCTTGGAGAGTCTTAGTCAAGGTGTCCGCATCTGGAGCAGTGTGTGTGGCCTCACAGCTAGAGAATCTGATGTTTTGGTGGATTTGGCAAGGAGTAGAAACACACACGTTGCCCACTGTTAGTACATCTGTGTCTTTTTATTTAGGGCACATTAACACTTCTCCGAGCCTTTCACATCTGTTGCTGTTTTTCCATGGCACTGACAGTGGTTTCAGACATATTTACAATAGGAGTCACTCTGGTGCTGAATTTGGTCTGCATTTGCCTTAATCTCTCATTTATGGTTACTCAGCTGCCTCTTTCCAAGCATTACATTTCAGTGGTTAGCACTATGGACAACATGTGGAGCTATTGGTGGGAATTTTTTTCGGCACAGTTAGAAGCAAAATAATATTATCCCACAATTATTTGTATTTACAGTGTGACATTTTGTTTGTTTAACATTTCAGCACAGTACTGTCTATCTTTCTTGTAACACCATTGGGCGTTGATAATATCCTTAACTTTGCAATAAAAAAGACCCAAGTCTCTGGGTGTATAGGCAAGAAGAACAACACAGTGGAAGACTCAGAAGAGGGGAATTGCATGGGAAATTTATTTAACACTTTAACTCGGTCAATCAGTGAAACAATACCTCTATAAGTATTACCTCTGATTCACAGACCTCATTCTTGCGGTTATTCCATCAGAAGCTCAGACTTTGCCAAGAACATAAAATTACATCTGATTCTAATGTCGTCATCACAGGCTATCACTCATGGCCGAATATTTATTTATTTTTATTTGTTTCAACTTGTCTGTCGCCACTCCTGTGCGGCTCACAACACTAGAATACAAATAAAAACAGATAAAATACAGATAAAATCGCATATATAAACAACACACTTAACTTAAAACCATTAAAAATGGAATATACAACATAGCGTATATAACTCATCACATACACTGCCTTCCACGTGTCGAGTCTTGGTGGTGGGTCTGTAAGTGACTGTAGATATCTATTCTGGATCCACATAGTCTTTCACAGTGAGGACACTGATTTCCAGATGGAAGGAGGTTCTGACAAAGGTTGGCTTAACATGCGTTCCTCCTGATACGTTTCTCCCTTTCATGTATCTTTGAAATCCACAACACTGTTGGTCACAGCTGATTTCCAGTTAGAATGCTCTAGGGTGAGGGCTTCTCTAGTCTCAGTTCCTATGCCACAGTTTCTAAGGTTAGCTTTAAGTCCTTCTTTAAATCTCTTTTGCTGTCCATCAACATTCCGTATTCCGTTCTTGAGTTGAGAGTTAAGTAACTGCTTTGGGAGGCAGTGATTGGGCATTAAGACAACATAGCCAATCCAGACATGTTGATCGTAAAGGATGCTGGTGGTCTTGGTTTCTTTCTTGGTTACAGGGTTTGCATCCAGTTTTGCAAAGCTCACTGCAAATGTATCCCCAATTGGTTTGGGGCCCGCCCCCTTTCCCCCCCAGGGAATGTTCTACATTTTGAGATCCCTTCTTTAATCTTCTCTCAGCTAGAGAACGATTCAGATGTGCCTTGGTCAAGCTAGGTCAGCTTAGAAAGGCCATTGTAAGTACTATAAAATCTTCTAAGTATAGGGTCTTTTAGTATTCTATATTCTATAATGCCTTAACTTTGTGTTGTTGTAGTGTGGATAGTTAGCCAATTTACCTTGCTCTAGTCCTGTACTATCCTGTTGTATTTTTTGGGGCTATCTGGCTGCAACCTTCACTAGGTTTGCCTATCAAACTGACTTTGTGCTTAGATAGGGGAAGATCCGTTCTTCCTAAATAGCCAGCCAAAGTCAGGACAGGGAATATCCCCGGATTTCCTTATTATAGGTGGTAGCAAAGGGGGATTTTTCAATCTTCATCCCAACAACCAAGTCTGTTTTTGTAACCATTAAGAACTGAACCAAGTCTGCCAAGGACTTTGCTTGAATAAAATTTGTGTATGCTGTTCAACTTTAACCTGAAGTGGTTTTTGCCTTTTTGGCACCCCTGAGCATCAAAAAGAAGACAACTACATCCCCCCAGGTTTTAGATAGGAAGCACGTCTTTAGTTTTAGCCCTTTAAGTGCCTGGGCGTGACGGCACATTCAGTGAGAGGTCAAGCTTTTCGTATACTTCTGCAGAGGTGTTTAAAGTGGCTTGTAGGTCTTCTTCTGAATGAGCATAGACTACATTATCATCAGCATATTGGAGTTTGATTCTAATGTATGCCAGTTCCAAATATTCTATAATGCCTGAATGCGAGCAAGAAACACAGTTTGTGCAATTTGGCTGATGCAAAAAAGATGGAACTTCCCCCATTCCACATTTGACTTTTGCTACTACCAGGTTTCCCCGATAGTAAGACACCCCCGATTGTAAGACGTATCGGGGGTTTCAGGGGGGTCGGCTAATATAAGCCGTACCTCGAAAGTAAGACGTATTGCACGCCGTCAGGAGCGGCCCCGCCCCCCGACTCCCGGCTGAGGCTGTAAGAGGGAGGGCGAAGCCGAGGAGGGCTCCCCTGGGCCCCTCCCCCCCCCTACAATGACAGCCAAGGCGGCAGAAGCGGCGATTTCTCCCGGTTCTGCTGCCCCGGCTGAGGCTGTAAGAGGAAGGGCAAATCCGAGGAGAGCTCTCCTCAGCTTTGCCCTTCCAGCTAAAAGGACACGCCAGCCTCGCTGGCGTGTCCTTTAGAGGAAGGGCAAAGCCGAGGAGAGCTCTCCTCAGCTTCGCCCTTCAGCTAAAGGGACACGCCAACCTCAGAAGCAGCGATTTCCCGCTTCCGAGGCTGGCGTGTCCTTTAGCTGGAAGGGCGAAGCTGAGGAGAGCTCTCCTCAGCTTTGCCCTTCCTCTTTCCAATATAAGACATAGCCCGAAAGTAAGACATAGTGGGGCTTTTGGGGATAAAAAGAAAGTAAGACACTGTCTTACTTTCGGGGAAACACGGTATTGTAGTCTCTATTATACTGCACTGTTATATCATCACTGACTGCCATAGTTACATCCTATGGGAACCTGGAATTTGTACTTCTCTAGAAATTTCCAGCACAACTTTGCGACCAGTGTCTGCACAATGTTGGCCACAGAATAACACTGGAGAACTTACAAGTTCCAAGACAACTGATTGACTACGAGTTGTGCTGGAGACCTAGAGATCACTAGAAATAACATATTAATCAAATGTATGATAATCACATCCACAAAATGTGAAGGGCTGGCTATACTTTCATCTATTTATTTTAACCCACTTTTCTCCAGTTACGGGTTGACTAAAATAAATATAAAACAATATGAATACCTTGAAATAGAAATATAACCATTATGAATAATTAAACAACTGATAACATTAAAACCATTACACATTAAAATATTAAATGCATTAAAGCTCAAATCCCAATCATACAACTCCCCAAAAGCCCACTCCTCATAGTGCATAAATACCTGATGGCAGACAAACGTTTTCATCTAACTCCAAAAAGCAAGCCAGAATGGACATCCTCTATTCCACCACATACATCTTTTTCCCACCTCCCTTCCCCCAAAAGCCTTCTCTCTTTTTCTTTTATCTTTTTTGCAGCAAAATCAATAACATTATTATTATTATTTTAAAAATAATGGTCACCCTAGTTTCTTTAGGGTGCTCCCATCACCTCCTGAAGTGCGTTTTGTGGGAATAAGGAAGAGGACCTTGTCAGTGGTTGCTCCCAGACTCCGGAGCTCTCTCCATAGAGCAGTGATTTCCAACCTCTGGTCCCCCAGGTGTTCTGGACTTCAGCTCCTGCAGTCCCTAACAGCTAGCAAGATGGCTGGGATTTCTGAGAATTGAAGTCCAAAACATCTGGAGGACCAAAGGTTGGAAATCACTGCTAAATGGGGAGAGCACCAGAGTCTGGGAGCAACCACTGACAAGGTCCTCTTCCTTATTCCCACAAAACACACTTCAGGGGGTGGTGGAAGAGCAAGAGGGCCCACTCCATCTTTGGAGAGGTTCATATTAAAGTTACAGTAGGTTACACTGTAAGATTCTGGTTTGAAGATTCTGGTTTGAAGCATGTTGAACCCAAAAGGCACATTCTCTTTATCTAGACCAGTGTTTTTCAACCTTTTTTGAGTCGCGGCACATTTACAAAATCCTGGGGCACACCACCAACCAAAATGACACTCTAACACAGTAATACATATAGTTAATATGTTTTTAAATGTATTTATACACTCAGTGTGAAACCTGGGCCTGTTTCGATGAACACAACATAGATATCCTGGCAGGAATGGCAGAAAGACACACACAAAGGTCTTGCTCAACAGCTGTCAGTCTCTCTCTGTGTTCTTATGCATCAATAAGGAAGGAAGGAAGGACGGAAGGGAAGAAGGAAGGAAGAATGGAACCAAAGTGCAAAGAAAGGGAGGAAAGAAACAGGTAGAGAAGGAAGAAAGAAAAAGGAAAAGAAGAAGGAAAAGAAAAAGAGGGAAAGAAGGAAAGAGGGAGGGAAGGAGAGAAAGAGGGAGGGAAGGTTGGCCACAGCAACGCATGGCGGGTACAGCTAAGGTTTATATGAATGGTGGGAGTTGTAGGCCAAAACACCTGGAGGGAGGGTCCAAGTTGGCCCACGCCTGCCTTAAGTGAGCCAACCCTGTTAGTTTTCATCGCCTGCTTAAAGGTGCCTCAACCCTGTGTCCCGAACGCCCCTTGACCCGCCTTGGCTGAGTGCGAGGGAATCATGGGAGGGGTAGTTTGACACCATCCTGAGCCTCCCCAAACTACAAATCCCAGGATTCCCCAGCCTTGAGCCCTGGAAGACCAAGGGGTGCCTCAGTGCATTAATGCTACGGTGTAGATCCGCCGGTAGGACAGGAGGGCTCTCTCTCTCTCTCTCCTATCTCCAATTTCCCACGGCACACTTGATGATCGCTCACGGCACACTAGTGTGCCATGGCACACTGGTTGGGAAACACTGATCTAGCCTTCCTCCCTTCTTTTTCTATAAGGGGGCCTCCCTGCTTTTCTGCTCTTTTTCTCATGCTGCTCACACACCCTGCCTACTGTAATGAAGTGACATTTTGTTTGCAA
This sequence comes from Anolis apletophallus, assembly GCA_030556195.1. Lineage (NCBI taxonomy): Eukaryota > Metazoa > Chordata > Lepidosauria > Squamata > Anolidae > Anolis > Anolis apletophallus. The sequence goes on along the minus strand of JARBWK010000006.1, from coordinate 108,911,986 downwards.
TAAATGTTGAAAGGCTCAAGATGAAGCTGGCCAAATGCTTGTGTTTTGGAACCTGAAGCGATTGAGCATCCAGTCTGTTAATGGGTTTACAGCTTCCAATAAATCCAAGAGACAAGCTGTGTTAGTACAGTGGGATTTCTTAGCAACAGTCTAGATATCTGTGTAAACTCCCATTCAAAAGTCAAGGCTGCTCCACTGTGAGAAAGTGCAATAGAACAGCTTCCTAGCAATGCTTGGTTTCATCTGGTGACCCCGAGGTCTAAGAGACTGAAGACTGTCCAAAATAATTTCATAATTTGAGGAAAGGTTGAGAAATAAGAGTTGCTAGATCAGGACTGCCCTGGGTCCCGAAAGTTCAGAGATAAAGCCTGAGACCTGGGGATGACCCCTTGTGATGTCATTAAACATAATACCTTAATCATCTGCAGCTATAATTAGCAGACTAAGAACAGGAGAGGCCTCCTGCATCTTTAATGTTTGGGTCAAACTGGGAATTTCAGCAGATTCTGTTTCCCATTCAACCAGGTAACAAGGAACACTTGCTGAAATCCCTTCTTCTCTACAACTATTAAAGCTCAAAGAGTTCCATCTAGTTTTTATTTATTTATTTATTAACTTTATTTATACCCCGCTCCCATCTCCCCTAGGGGACTCCGGGCGGCTTACATGAGGCCAAGCCCAATAACACATAGTTTTCACTTGGCAACAACCACAGTTACACAGAGAATGCCATTTAAATCAAAAACACTAAATCAAAATATAACAAAAGAACATAGCCGTACATGTAAATACAACGGCCCCTTTGGATCTGCTGGATTTGTTTCCAGGATCCCCCATGAATAGCAACCCCATATTTACAATGCCATAGTAAAATGGTGCCCCTTATATAAAAATGGTGAAAACAAGGTTTGCCTTTTGCAGTTTGAAAATGTGGCCATTGCCCCACATAAGAGTTGTTGTTTATTCGTTCAGTCATTTCCAACTCTTCGTAACCTCCTGGACCAGCCCATGCCAGAGCTCCTTGTTGGCCGTTGCCACTCCCAGTCGCTTCAAGGATAACATCCACTGATCTTGCCCATGGTCGGCCCCTCTTCTTTTTTTCCTTCCATTTTCCCCAGCGTCATAACATAAAGAGTTATCTCCACAAATTTCTAATATTGCAGAGTAAGAAAATGAAAATTGTTAAGACCTAAAATTGTTCACACTGGGACTGTGGCGCAGCTGGCTGGATAAGATCTCTACTGACCAGAAGGTCATGAGTTTGAAGCCTGCCCGGGTCGGGGTGAGCTCTCGACCAATTAGTGTAGCTTGTTGTCGAACATTGCAACCCAAAAGACAGTTGCATCTGTCAAGTAGGAAATTTAAGTACCACTTTGTGGGGAGGCTAATCTAATTTATCTGATTTACAAGGCCATCAAAATTTCCAGGAAGTATGCGAAGAATGAAGGAATGCGACAGCTCCCCTGGTGGCCAGAAGCTGGAATGTTGGATAGCCTCTTGAGTGTCTGTCTATATATGTTGTGTGGTATATTACCCAATTACGAAGTGCAAGAGTAAAATACAATACATCAAATACACACTATTGAATTCTATCAAAATTTATGTAGCAAAATATCTCTCAGAAATTACTTCCATTGAGGATAAATATCCTCCCCGTAGAACACACCATATACAGGTAGATATCTTAAGACTTTGTAAGTCCACAGTTCATGTAATGAATATCCATTCAATAAGGCATTGATCCCCCTAACATAACTCAAAAACCCCAGTTAAGCTAGTATTATTACAAATATAGGAATCCAAAGAAAAGTAAAGTAAATAGTTGCCCTTCCGTGGCGTCAGATGCTAGCCGCAAAAGCGCGTCTCCGCGGTGGCCACTCCTCTCGCGCATGCAGGAGGGGTCCGTTCCGAGGATTGATATTGTAAATCCACAAATGGAAGGGAATATCCCTATGATATAAGCACAGCAGCCCTATTGTTGTTTGTTTTGGTGTTTATATATGTTGTGTGTCTATGGCATTGAATGTTTGCCTGTATATGTACATTGTAATCCTGCGGGGTGAGAAGGGCGTAATATAAATGATGTAAAAGATGTCAAGGCTGGACTACTGTAATGCTCTCTACATTGGCCTTCCTTTGTCGGTGATCCGGAAACTTAAGCTGGTGCAGAACGCCGCAGCCCGGCTGCTCACGGGAGTCCCGATGAGCTGCTGTAGCACATCGATCCTGCGGGAACTGCACTGGCTTCCTGTTGAATGCCGGATTACCTTCAAAGTGTTAGTTTTAACTTTTAAGGCCTTGAATGGTCTTAGGCCAGTGTACCTAAGGGACCGCCTTATCCCATACTGTCCCACCAGATCCTTACGCTCTGAGGAACAAAATCTCCTTGCTGTACCTAGTATTAAAGCATATCACCTGACAGCAACACGGAGAAGGGCATTCTCAATCATAGCCCCGGTTCTTTAGAACGCGTTGCCCTCCGAAACCCGTGCCCTTCAGAGCCTTCCAGCATTCCGGAAAGCCTGCAAGACGCTATTGTTCCGGCAAGCTTTTGGATCCTGAACAATTGCTGGATTCCCCTTCTGTTGCTTACACAGTTTTATCCTTGACGCTGTTTAATGTGCTTGATTTTGTTTTTAATGTGATGTTTTAATTGTTTTAATTGTGATTGGTATGTGAGCCACCCCGAGCCGGCTGGGAGTGGTGGCGAACAAGTTCAAATAAATAAATAAAATAAAATAAATAAATAAATAAAACGCTCACATTTTCTGTGTTCATATTCCCTGAATGACTTCGCCTGCTCCCTTTTCATATAAGAGTTAAGACAAAGGTCCTTCTGGGTCAAGGCACAGACTCCTTCTTCTGAGTCAAGCACAATAAATGTAATAATGAAAGCCTTTCAGATCTTGTTTTGAGATCATCTTTCCACCCCAAAGTTTCAATCAAAAAGACTCTTTTCGAAACCTTCAGATTTTACATGAATGAGAAGAATGCAATCCAACATCTCTTCAACACATTCCATACTCACCCAATATCTCCACAAGTTTCATGACTTTTATGTCCTACTCATAATCTTTCAGCCAATATCCTCCTCATCTGTCCTAAGAATATGATTTGTGCATATAGGCCGGGCTCACTTCTTTGAGAAACATTTGTTATTAATAATTTGTCTCTGGTTTCACAGACATCTGACTTATATCAGGTCAGTCTATTTATCTATCAACTGTGTTTTTGTCTCCCTCGGGCGCTTTCCACTGCTTCCAAGTCCCTGGGCTCTCAGTTGAAAAACACCCCTTTCAAATTTTCCAAAACAGAAAATAGCCAGAAAATAAAATTTTAACACACACACCGCTCCCAACACATTTTAAACTAAAACATTGGCTAGAAAGCCTGGGAATACAAACTAGCAATAGAATTGCTGTTAAGTTGCGTTATGGGTAGATTATTGATTGAAATTCGGATGTAGTATGCTTGGGAGATGATATTTGGGGGCAAAAAGTATTCCCACTCAAGACTTGCTATTCTGCACCCACAACAGACAAATGGATTCTAAAAACAATATTCTGTACATAATAAAAATTAACAAATTGACTCAATTATTATGTCAAGATCTCCCGGGGAAAAAGAAACCAACAGATTGTTCATCACTATTATAATATATGAAACAAGAAAAAAAATACGCTGGACAGAAAGGACTGATATATAAAACAAGAAATTGCTCTCCAGAGGTGAAAGCTGAAGAGGGAATAGCAAGAAACACAAATAGAAGAATAAGAGAATGATGACAACAAATGTGGGAAAGATTGGAAGTCAACTTTCCTTCGACCCCCATCCCTATCCCTTTCCCCCTATATTCCCCCTTTTACATTTGTTTTTACCCCACCCACATCCCTACTACATTGCACTACTATTTATTTATTTATTTACAGTATTTATATTCCGCCCTTCTCACCCCGCAGGGGACTCAGGGCGGATTACAATGTACACATACATGGCAAACATTCAATGCCATAGACACACAACACATATAGACAGAGGTTATTTAACATTCCACTTTTCTGGCCACCAGGGGAGCTGTTGCTTCACCGTCCATCTGCGACACTGATGAAGTAATTCCGCATTCCCCGCATGCTTTGCTGGATATTTGTTATGGCCTTGTAAATTAGTTAAATTAGCCTCCCCACACATAGGTGGTAACTAATTTTCCTACTTGACAGATGCAACTGTCTTTCGGGTTGCAAAGGTTGACAACAAGGTACACAATTGGTTGGAAGCTCACCTCGCCCGGGCTGGCTTCGAACTCATAACTTTTCGGTCAGTAGTGATCTTAATGCAGCTGACATCCAGCCAGCTGCGCTACAGCTTTTTAAAATTATTTTTAAAAAAGACTTGCTAATCTGCCTTCAACTGTGGTTCTCCAGGATCTCAAGGAGATGTATTTGACACAAGTTTGAAATCTTGGAATGGAAGTCAGAAACTTTTTATTTTTTCAATTTTTTTTTTTAAAAAACCCTTTTTCCAGGGGAGGAATTTTTTTGCTTGTTTTTTTCTTCTCTTTTTTCTCCCCCCCCCCCCCGATATTTTTTCTCTTTTTCAATCCATACTTTTTGTTGTTGTTTTTGTGTTGTTTCCAACTTTCCTATCATCTTGATTGTTCCCCCTCTTTCCATGTATTCATAAACTATAAAACAATAAAATTTATATTTAAAAAAACCACACACAGCCTTTTCTGTTTTCCTCAGAAAAGACAACAGCAGCTTCTCAAACTGCCACCAGCTAGTCTAACCGCTCCTGACTAACTGAAGAATTTCAAACCTGGTGTTGTACCTTAGAGCTGGAGGATCCCTCAGTAAACCACTTGAGACTGGCCGTGATTAAATGCTTTATTTAGAATAAAGGAAAAGAGTAAAGTAGATAGGAATATAGTCCATTAATGCTCCCAAGCATCAGGATATTACAAAGCAATAGTCCAATAGTAAAACAGGATCAAAAGGTAAAGAGAATCTTGATGCCCCAATGGGCTAAATCCAAGGATAAGTTCTTGACACAAGGCTTGGCAAATAGAGTCCAAAGGCTGGAAGGCCCGATGGCCCAGGCAAAGTTCCATGAAAGCAAGGCAAGAAGATCCAACGTTGGCGAGAGTTAACTAGAGCCAACGTGAAGCAACTTAAATAGGGTTTTTCCCTTGAAGACGCAAGCTGTGTCGGAACTTCTGCCCAGCCTCTCTGGTTGGGCTCACTCCTTCCTGTCCTCTTGACAGAGGCTGGAATGCAAGCTCGTTAGTGAAGACACCTGGGCCTCTGGGAGGCTCCGCTGTTTGGTGGTACCAGGCCTCCTTATCGGCCTGTGAAACAGAAGGGATGCGTTTGTCCTTGAATGCTTGGTGAACTAGAGGCCTCTATAGGAACTTGCTCCCAGGCTTCTCTGAGGCTTTGGATTTAACATGGCGTTGGTCTTGCTGAGGGCCAGAGGCAGGCTGGGGCGTGACACCTGGACATTCTAAAGCCAGTGTTAGGCTTCGTCTCCTGTTGCTATAGTAACGGAACTTCTCAGAGGTTGTGCACTGTAATATTCCCCGTTAACCCTTTGCGGCCTGTCTAACATTTAATCATCTAACACAGTGCTGTCCAACTTCTAACCGGCCAAGGGCTGGATTCCAGGTCACTGATGACCTGGGGGGCCGCCTGGCCCCAGCCCCTGCCCCCGGCCCCGCCCCTGGCTGCCGGGATGCTTTGGGAGAGAGGGAGGAGCCATGAGGCACCCCCTCCCTTCCAAGGCATCCTGGCCGCAGATGAAGCTGGCGGTTTCGCCGGCTTCAGCCGCTGAAGCGATGCCTTGCAAGGGAGGGAGGCGCCGCCGGGGGACCCCTGTCAGATTATTGCATTTTGAATAGCAATTCATGAGTCAGCACAAGATATATTTTCGCAGTTTGAGATGACCTGCAGTGTGACATGTTTGACACCAGATGGCGCTGTCTCAAGACTGCTAAATGGAACCTTGAGGAATGTCAGTTACAAAGTTAAAGCAGTTTTTTGGTACTTTCTGTGGAGGAGAAAGGTCAGAGAGTGATGCTGCACACGTGTAGAGCTGTGAAAAGTGGGTTTCTGTGCCAAAAATCAGGCAGGCACTTGCTCCGTGAATGTAACACTGTGATTGGTGCTTCTAATCAATGCTGTGATTTGTTAAAGTACACCCCGTGCCTAGCGTGAGATAACGTAGGCTTAGATTGGTCTAACAGTACAAGATGTGCTATTGGGAGACGTTAGTGCCAAAGGGAAAAGAACTGCGCATGTACAGAGGGATTCAGCCCCATCCTTTGCTGGCAAGGAAAGGCAGAATGCGAAATGTTGCAAATCGAGTACATGAGCATCCCAGGCCACTGATATGTACTGTGAGAAAGAACTAACTTAGAAATATCCATTGTTCTAACCAATAGGTGGGGTTTTGAGATGTGATGCTAATGGAAATGTAATGTTTTATTAGATTAATGAAATGCCATGTAACACCAGCCAATTATGATTGTGTAAAATCCATGAAGGAGGGCGGGCTTTTCCGAGATGCCGCCATGGGGGTATATATGCTTTGTACTGAGAGTGACCAGGGCCGTTTGCCCCTGATCAACAGCTTGTTCTGTTTGGCAATCCCCACCAGCTGGTGTTAACAATAAATCTCTTTGATTTCACACGAGCAGTGAAGTTGTTGCGTCTCTTCCTCATCCCTGCCGCCCGCACGTCCGCGCACCTGTTGGTAAGAGGTCCTTTGCCAATTCGGAGTTCCATAACTCCCTAATTTGCTGCTTCAAAGTGACAGTTGGGATTTGTCAGTTGGGATTTAATATCTGTGAGGAAAGGATGTTTAGAAAGGTAGCTGTGATGGCTGTTGTTTTTCGATGTTTTGCCAGTTATTGTTAAATACAATTCAATACAAAGTTATATGTTTACCTTGTGAATTGAATGAGAGTTTCATTATTCACTCGAACAGAGACTGGAGTTTTTGGACCGATGGGGAATTAAACTTCTATATTTCTGTTGCCTATCCGCTGTGACATAAATACTCAACGCCGAAGAACCCCCCTCCCGTGCAAGGCATCGTGGCAGCGGCGGAAGCCAGCGCCGGCTTCAGCCGCTGCTGCGATGCCTTGCAAGTGAGGGAGGCGCCGCCGGGGGACCCCCCTCCCTTGCAAAGCATCGCGGCAACCGCAGAAGCCAGCGCCGGCTTCAGCCGCTGCCGCGATGCCTTGCAAGGGAGGGAGGCGCCGCCGGGGGACCCCTCCTCCCTTCCAAGGCATCGGCGCCGGCGAGAGAGGGAAGAAGAGGGCGGTGCGGGAGGAGGAGCTAGCTCTCTTCCTCCTCCTTGTACCACCCCTTGTCCCTCTCACCAGCGCCGATGCGATCCGGTTTGCATCGGTGGCGCGGAGAGAGGGACGGAGGGGGCCTGCAGGGAGGAGGAGCTGGCTCACTTCCTCCTCCCTGCCCCGCCTCCCCCCTCCCCCTCGGTCGCCATTTTTTTTAAAAATTAGATTTTTTAAAAAAATGGCGGCCGGGGGCATAGCGGGGGCCGTGTCGACCAGGCTGGGGGGCCGTGTACGGCCCCCGGGCCGCCAGTTGGACAGCCCTGATCTAACACAATACAAATGTACATTTAATCATAAGATAAAATCCTCAATACACATAGTGACCTCATTACAATAAGTCATACTCTCTTGGCCTCAGAGGAATGCAAAAGCAATTCCGCTCTGAACAAAGGTGCCAAGAAAATCCCATGATAAATTCACCTTAAGTTGTTTTAAGTAAAAAATGACTTGAATGTACACAACAGCATATCTACTTTACAAGCTCTGCTTTTATGTCAAATCTTAACCAACCCTTTTAACGGGGGTATTAGGAATCAAATGGGAGGTTTTGTACAAGAAAAACATTGAATGATGGTAAAGAAGTCTAAATTTGTGTGTGCAGTGTCTTACATATTCCACATCAGCTTCCAGACACCTGAATTCTTAAGCCATATAGATTTTGGGCAAGAGTTCAAAATTGTGTAGAACTGGAAAACTAGTAAAACTGTGTCAATCCAGCTATGCTCATGCTACAGTTGCTCTGGAGCATGAGCATAGCTGGATTACACCAACGCTATTCTCTGAGCTTTATATATGTGACAATGTGGACTTTCTGCTTTTAGATGCCTTAATGCCAATCCTCTCTTATTGATGTTTCCTAGTATATTCCTTTACCAAATTGATAGTGCAATTATTTCTACCTGACTCATCCTAATGTTTATCGTAAGGGGAACTAACTCCACATCTGCCACTAGAAAGCTATTTAGTCTATGTTGGAGAGCCATGTGAGGGATATTTATCAGAACCCTACACAAGTCTGGAGACTGATCCTGTAGTTTGTGTGTCACCAACGCAACTATTTCTGCTTTGTGCTCCAAGAACAAGGGTTTATTTACCAACGGTCAACTTTATACTTTGACCAAGAGATTTAATACCAGGGAAGCGATTGCTCATGTCAGATCTTCCAAGAAATGCATTTAATGTTCCTTTGCCCTTCACAGCTAAGAGAAAATATGTAGACAGAGTTTAGAAATACCTAGTGTGCAATGCTCATAAGACTGTTTAAATTTTAAGAGAGTGTTCTACACCTGGTGCTTGCACCTGGACATACAAGCTCAGGAAACCACAGGCAGGTCTGTTCCAGCTACCATGCAATTTTAAACTTTAGCTTTAAACCCAGCCATTCCTCATTTCTATAATTGTGTCTCTAATATGTTCTAGTACTTGGGTTAGCTTGAAAGTTGATAAGTTTGATAAGAGTAACTTCTGTTGACAATGGGAGGATAGCTATTTCAATGGACAGAAGATTGGAGGATTTGGATCCAACAAAAGCTGGTTTGCAGACTGCAAATCTTAGGGTGCATCTATGTTGTAGAATTAATGCAGGTTGATACCATGTTAACTGTCATAGATCAACTGTTTGCTGTTTGAAGAGGTATTGTGTATTCTTGGGAAGGGAAAGCTAAAGACCTAGTGAAACTACAACTACCATGATTCCGTTGCATGGAGCTATGCCAGTTAAAGTGGTGTCAAACTGCATGAATTCTGCATCGCAAGTGCATCTCTATTTACCCCATCAGTATGAGCAGTGGCTTTCCTGGCTGCATTGTAATGCATTTTTTTTACTTTTTAAGTCTCTTCTGCTGTGTTTTTCAGTGTTTTTATGAGTGATAGTCACTCGTTGGCCTGATAGGTGTATTGTGTCCAATTTTGGTGTCAATTCGTCCAGTGGTTTTTGAGTTATGTTAATCCCACAAATGAACATTACATTTTTATTTATATAGATTTACTTCATATGTATACTGTTTTTCTCACCCGGGGGGGACGGGGGACGGACAAAGCGGTTTCCAATATATTCATGGCAAAATTCAATGCCTCACAAACATATGGAAACCTAACATAAAAACAACAACATAAAACTATTGATTAAATAAAAAAAGTAATAACATTTAAACATTAAATATGTCTATTAATATAGACATTAAAATCACATGATCCAAAAGCATTGTTGGATAGAACAGGGAATTTCAGTAGAGGTTGGGTTGTTGTAAGTTTTTTAAATATATATATATATATATATATATATATATATATATATTTATTAACATTGTCAACACAATATTATACAATGGCAGATGCTAAAGATTGAAGTATTGTAGCTAGAAATGAATAACATGAATCTGGGTTGTTGTAGGTTTTTCGGGCTATATGGCCATGTTCTAGAACAGTGTTTCTCAACCAGTGTGCCGTGGCACACTAGTGTGCCATGACGGACCTCCTGCTGTGCCGCGAGAAAAGCTTTCTGCCCCCCTTCCTTCCCCCCCTCCTGCTGAACTTCTGCTGCTTGGGGGAGGAGGAGGAAGGACCGGGCGGTGGTGAAGAAAAAAGAACGGGCCGGGGCGCTGCCTCCTTTGGCTGTTTCCCCAGTCAGCCTCCAATCCGCCATGACTCCTGCCATGACTCTCGCCCCTCGCTCGCTGAAGCTGCATGGAGGAGGAGCCCCGCCCACTGAAGCCCGTCCACCGCTCATGCTCCTCCTCTGTGGGAGAGCTGAAGCTGGGGGAGGGGGCGGGGCATGGCGCGGCCTGCCTCCACCTCCTTCTCCTGGCTTCGGCACTCCCAGCAGCTGCTCCAGCCTTGAGGGGACAGTGCCAAGCCAACATTGTGTTGGCTCTGCCACCGCTGGCTTGGCACTTCCCCCTCAAGGCTGGAGCAGCTGCTGGGAGAGCTGAAGCTGGGGGGAGAGGGTGGGGCATGGCGCGGCATGGCTCCGCCGCCTCCCCCGGCTTTGGCACTCCCAGCAGGACAACCCCCCCCCCCAGCCGTTCTTTACTGTGTTAGAGTGTCATTTTGTATCATTTTGGTTGGTGGTGTGCCCCGGATTTTTTAATGTCGAAAGTGTGCCGCGGCTCAAAAAAGGTTGGGAAACACTGTTCTAGAAAGCATTTTCTCCTGACGTTTAATCGGCACCTATGGCAAGCATCATCAGAGGTTGTGAGGTCTCACAACCTCTGATGATGCTTGCCATAGATGTAGGCGAAATGTCAGGAGAGAATGCCTCTAGAACATGGCCATATGGCCCGAAAAACCTACAACAACCCAGTGATTCCAGCCATGAAAGCCTTCGACAATACATCAGTAGGGGTTACTTGTATGACAACACCGGTCGAAATTCCCTCTTCCATACAACCATTGAAGGTATAAGAGCCCTGCCCTGTATTTCACCCAGCAATTCTATCCATTACATGAAGCATGAGGTGTAATGGGATATGTATATTGGGTTAAATCCAGAATCTTCCTTTGGCAAATAGATTTTCTGCTTCTGGATGGTGCCTTCCTGTGAGTAGCGGTGGCAATGTTTCTCTGCCTTCCTTTCCAAGTATAGCTCACTTTATTCAGCCAGGTCCCCTAATTCTTTGTAGTGTTTTAGGGGGTTGCAGAATGGCTCATGTTAGAAAAATGGGGCAGGAATGTTTGCATCTGCTGCCCCTGCTGCCGAGACCTAAAGCTGGATCCAACTCATACTTTTACATAAGGCAGTGTGTTAGTTTGGTTCCTTGTGACTTAAACCACACTGCGAGGGATTAGGGTGGCTTTTTCGTTCCTGTTGGCTACCTTTTGCCCATGTAAGCAGAAAAAGACCCTCTGTAGAGTCTTTGTTTTCAGTAAGCAGTAACGAAAGGCAGTCAAGATCCATGTATTTTCCCTCGGCATGCCACAAGGTGGCAACCTGTACTTTATGTTGTCAAACAGAATTTTTTGCCAGGTGAACATTCAGCTATCATCAGCACTGGCTACTTTTTTTCAGCTTGCTCTATGCTTTATAATGGGAAAAAACCTTCAAAGAAGGAAGAAAAAAGTTCAGTTTGGAAGTACCAATAGCAAAAATGATGGTTGTTTAAACTGTCGCTCTATGTTGTAAAGCAATGATGGTAGAGCTATTTTTTAGGCTGGCCTAGTGATTGACACTTTTTTCATCTGTTCTCTTTTGGTTTTTTGCCTTTAAAATATTATTAATTCCCTGAAGCTTAAATGAATTGAATTCATTCGAAGAGATTAAGTTTGCAATTAAAATTAATACTTTAGAAATTGTTTAGATTTAGAAATTACAGTAGATGTTAGGGGTGGTTGATCCATGAAAAATTTGATTCTAAACTTGTGTGTGTGGGAATTTCCGTTGCTGGTTCATTATAGAAATTAATCCGAAATTTTAAAAATATTTTTTGTAATTGAAACGTAATTAAAAATTTATTTCATTATTATTACGTTATTTGTTCCACGCATGCGCGACAGGAGGGTGGAAGGTGCTGCCTGCACTCCCCTCTGGCCAGCTGACACCCAAACAGGGGTTAAAGATAACCCCCGTTTGGGTCTCGGTTGGCGAGAGGAGGGTGCCAGGCTGCACCTTCCACCCTCCTCTTGCCATTGTCCCGGTGTATTTCCACGGAGAGGAGGAGGTGGGGGACTCGCGTCCCCTCCTCCTCCTTTCCTTGGAAATAAACCGGGACAAGGGTCCTGGTTTACTCCCAAGGAAAGGAGGAGGAGGGGGACGCGAGTCCCCCCGCCTCCTCCTCTCCTTGGAAATAAACCGGGACCGTTGTCTCGCGTTATTCCCATGCAGAGGAGGTGGGGGGTTCACCTCCCCATGTCCTCCCCTGCATGGGAATAATGGGAGACAAGGCTTGTCTCGCGTTATTCCCATGCAGAGGAGGAAGTGGGGGGCTCGCTTCCCCACGTCCTCCCCTGCATGGGAATAATGCGAGAAAAGGCTTGTCTCGCGTTATTCTCGTGCAGAGGAGGAAGTGGGGGGCTCGCCTCCCACGTCCTCCCCTGCATGGGAATAAAGCGCCCGCCTCAGCTGTCAGCTGGCGAGAGGAGAAAGGCGGGTGCTGCTGCCCTCCAGTCTCCTCTCGCGAGTTGAGAACTGAGGCGGGAAAAAATGACCTAATAACGTGACCTTTAGAAAAAATGGCGACCCCGGATTCGGTTTTGAAATTTCTCTTCCGGGTTGGACCCCAAGGGTCGATATATGGTAGAAATAATTTCAAATATGAAAAATAACGGATTTCAAAGTATTTTAAACCGGAGATATCCATCCCTAGTAGATGTAGTGCAGGATTTACACATACGCTCTGACTGTCTCAATTTGTCAGGGACAGTCCTAAACCTTCCCCTGTCATCCCATTTTCTCAGCTGCCTTTAAAAAGTCCGAGCTTCTTTTTCCTTCTCCCATTTCCTCCTTAATGTTTCTTCATTCAGCTTTGCAATTGTGCAATTAAGGTTTGCAATTGTGCAAACTGAGTTCAAAATGCTCATAACTTTATATAATCTAAATTGTACTGGTTTATATAGCCGTGTGGATACAGGGCCCTTCCACAAAGGCCCTATATCCCAAAACCTGATCCCAGGTTTTCTGTTTATCCCAGATTATCTGGCAGTGGGACTCATATAATCCAGGTTAAAGAAGAAAACCTGGGATCAGATCCTGGGATTTAGGGCCGATAGTGGATTATCTGCTTTGATATTCTGGGTTATATGGCTGTGTGGAAGGGCCCATGGTTTGCACTTTGTGGGGAAAGAGAAAAGATGGGGGCAGAGTCATGCCCTTCCCAGTAAACTCAAGCAAAAGCATACTGTCTCACCAACCTTGTGCATTCCTTCATATTTTTCACTTTTGCCATCTTGACTACATTCTGATGATGTTGTTGTCCTGGTTTCCATCTGTGAAATGTTGGAGGCTAGGTTGACAAGCCCTACAGTAACACAGACAGTAGGTGCAGAAGCTAGAAGATCAACACACCAACAGCAGCAGCCTGCTAGACTTGGAAAAACAAGTTTTTCTCTGCAAACAAAGTGCTTTCTCTTCCAATTAAGATAATTACTGTGTTAGTCAATTACCACATGTTGGGAAACCAAGGTTTCCACCGCACACAAAATATTTCCTTTTTGGATTAAAGCAATTGACCTTTGTTAGTCAATTACACCATGTTGTAAAACCAGGGTTTTCCTGCACATAAAAGGCTCTTTGTATTGGTCAAGGTAACAGACTGGTCAAGTACCTCATTCGTCCATTTAGCAGTTTGATGCAAAAGTTTGGTTAGACTGCACTTTGCCCAGCCTGTGAAAAAGTCTTCTTAGTTTACTGTTTTCGTTCACAGGACAAATGGAGAAGCAAGGGCTATTGTTCAAAGAGAAAATGAGTTGTATGTGGGAATGCTTAACCCTTCCTCATCCTAGGAAGTCTGTCTTGTAAATATGATTTCTCCCCCTGCAGGGAACTGTTTGAAATCACTTGTTTCTTTCAAGGTATTGAAGTCTCAGTTGTTTTCATATAGAAAGCAATATTGAGACCTAACCCAATAAAATGTTAATACTGCAATCAAACTTTAATTTTATTTTTAGGAGGGAATTATACATATATTGAAACACTAGTAAACCGCTGTCATAAATGTTTAAAATTTGCATTAATTTTCATAGGGGTCTCCTAGGAGCTTGGCAGATGCCTGATCACTGGGAATTGTTTCCAAGAATCTCTTTGCAATTCTAAATGAAGGGTATGGCAATTTGTGACTGCTGTTGTCAACAACTCCCATCACTGTGTTGTCGAACAGCTGCCAATCCCCCAGGCCGGCTGTCTGACAACCGGACAAGTCCCGCAGACCGACTGCGGGACAGAGGCCGCGAGGGTTCGGTTAACCTGGCGAGCCACGAGCGACTAGGTCCTCGTAGCCTACCCGCCTCCCGTAGATCCAATTATGCTCACCAATCTGCAAGGTAGATGCCACGAAATTGTTTATTCTGCTCAGCTGAGAGGATGCGAACCGCAATACCCTGATTCCCGCAAAGAACGCATGCTTGTACATTCAAAACATTGGTTTTTAAAGGTTACAGAACTGTCAAAACAATTGAAATTCCCGCCTGCCCCCTTCTGGGCCGGCTCCGTCGGTGATTGGTCGGAACGTTGAAATCAGCTGATGGGCGGGACGTTGACCGGCTCTGGGGAGCCAATCGGTGCTTACTCCCATTCGCTATCCCAGCCAATCAGAAGTCAGTGGCCATACATGGAATGTCCGGGAAGGAGAGTTCAGACGGAAATGGCTGTCAATATTGGCACATGAATAAAACAAAAGAGTCCTAGCCAGGTAAACGACCTGGAATGACACCTGGGAGTGATAGGATTAGTGGACTTGAGGATGAATGGGAAAGGAGGAAGAGACTTGACGACAGAAACTCACTCAAGCCTTTGTGTGACTGAGGGTCTATTTTGGGACACAATCTGGGTTCCGAGGCCAGCTGTGGCTCCCGCTGTGTGAGCAAATATTTCATGTCCAGGTCCCAGAAGATAGTATTAACTGGACTAAACTCCGACGATTAATACTTCCTCAGGCTGATGGAATGTGGGCCCAAGACAAGAGCCTGGGTAATCCAAAACAAGATTTCCATCAGAAAAGCTCATGCAATGAGAACAATGATGATCCATAAAAGGTTTAGGATGGGAATCCGGTTACTTCCTCTCAGCTGACACAATAGCAAAATACAGGCAATCTTTCTTTACATGGAAAGAGGGGAAGGGAAGGGCTACAAGGAGTCAAAGGGAAAACTTATGAAGCCACACTGTATGTACAGGGATACAGGGGTACAGAAATGAGTCTATGATCCGTGTCCTTGGGCGAACTACATATCCCAGCCTGCAAAGGCTTGGGCTGCAGGTTCAAAACCCCTCAAAAGCCCATAGATGTATTTTTTTGGCTCTCTGGCTGCTTCCAGCCAGGAAGGGATCTTGAGTTCGCTTCAGGGTCCTTGATGAAACTATCTTTCCCAGAGCAGGGAGGGTCCATGATGAATAGCGAGGCTTCTTGGCTCAATCAGCCAGGGAGAAGCGTCAGGAGCAGTCCAGGAGAAGAAAAACGATCAGAAAAAGGCAAATAGAGGCACAGTACTTGGGAGAACTAGATCTTCTTTTTGGCATCAATCTCTGCCCATCACCCACCCCCCTGAAGAGATCTCTTTGGGCTGAACTGCTCCAAAAGCTGTTGTTTTAGAGCTGGGATATGTTTCCCCCAGGCCGGAAAAAGGATAGGGAGAGAGGAAGAGAGAAGAGGAAACGATGGGAGAAATGGCAGAGTGTTTATTTATTGTTTTGTAACGTGTGGCCAAAATGTCTTCCATACTATGTGCTGTATGAAGTGTTGTAAATGTGGAGATGGGAGGTAATGGTGGCCGGGTTTACTGGGAGGGACGAAGTTGGTGCCGTGTGATGTATGGAACTGAGTGAGGCAGAAGGGAAGGGGGAAAAAGGAGTCTGGTACTGGTGCAACTTAGGCCATGGGCCAAAAGGAATACTGGGGACTCTCTGCAGTTGGTTCTTTTTGGGTTTGGGGCTTCCTGGCTTGACTACATTTCCCCACTTTGGAGCTGAAAGATAGAGGCTTCTATCTGACATGCTCCAACATTCGTGAAAACGTTACAGTTTTCCACGTATGATCTGGCCATCTCTCTGGGGGTTTCGCTGGTGTATTATTCAAACAGGCCCCACTTCCGACTAGGAAAAGGGGCAACTACAGGCAAACCCGAGGCTAAGGATAGGAAATTAGCAACCCAAACATGCCTAACTATAAACTGTGTATGCTGATGATGCTGAAGTGGTGCAGGGCTGAAGGGAAGAGAGAAAGTGTAGGGATGGGAAAGCAGGAGGAAAAGGGGCATAGAGAAGGTTAGAAGCCTGGAGGGAAACCTTGTCACTCACGCTCAGCGGTGGCCACCCAGTGAATACTGTGCCTGGTGTTGTTTGGCAAATGAGAAGGTCCCATAGGGTGAATGGGAGTTCTTGAAGGAGGGGGGGGGATGCAGGAAGTTGGTCTCTCAAGTAGCAGTGAAGAGGAAAACAAAGTGCTGGTCCAAGAGGGGTGAGGCTTGGCTTCCGCAGATGTTTCCTTTGTCCTAGACGCTGGCTCAGCAGGTGTTCTGGATCTGGGGCAGTTTCCCACTGGGGAGTTCCTGGGGGCACCTTCCGGAATGGCGCCTACAGGTTCCTCTCCCTGGATTCCATCCATGATCCCCTTTCCATCTGGTAGAGAGGCTGATCCATCAGGCTGAGGTCAGCCTGGCATCCTCTTGGGCAGCGTCAGCAGGCCCCATTTCCTCGCGGCAGAGAATTTGGAGAAGATACAGTAGGTCTAGGAAAGCTTAGAGAGAATTATAGTTCCCCATCCCTCCCAGCCATCCCTTCTAGTCCTTGGGGAGTTAGTACAAGGCAAGGAAGGGAAACCATACATACCTACGTGAAGATTTTAGCCATTTTGGTCCCCACTTGCTGCCTCCTGACACAGCACTCATGAGAGAGGCACCCTCCATGTCCTTCCTTCTGCGCCTGGGGACCCCTTCCGACTTCTGGACTTGGGTGGTCAGCCCTCTTTGGCTCTCGGCCCTCCATTTCCCAGCAGGGCTTCGACCTTAGGTGGCGGTGGTTTTGGCAAAGACCCTAGGATTGACCTTCCGATGACTTTTCAGCCACCGGGACGGACACTCCTGGCTTTCCCAGATTTTTTCTCACCAGCCTTCCAGTCTTGACCAAGCTTCCAGGGGGTCCCAGGGCAGTCTATTCTTCCTTTGGGTGGTCTTCAGCTGTGTCAGGGAATTCCGTCTTCTGGGGACACTTGGCCTGAAGTCTTCCTCAAATTAAGACCGTTAGGGGGAAAGGTTAATCGCTCACACACACATGCACTCAGGGAAAGATATCCAAGGACTGAAGGAGCCAGAGGGAGAGAGAGAGATAGTTCCTAGGAAAACTAGGCTTCCCAGGGATGGAAAGACAAAATCCTTTTAAAAGATCCACCGTTTCAGTACACACACACACACACACACACACACACACACAAGAGAGCTTCTTCTTCCAAACATTCCTGGTGTTACAGAGGCCTCGCCCTTGCTTAGGCCTCAGGGCGAGAGGGGAAAAAGGTAGAACAAGAGAGTTGGTCAAAGGTGAAAGGTACACAGGAAGTTTCTACTTAAGCCAAAAGCAGTAACTTAGAACAAGGGAAATCCATTTCCCATAAAGAGACAAAGACAAAAAGGGAATCCAGACATACTGTACATATACCTTATAAAGGAAGAACTATATTTCACAATTCCAGGTAGGAGGGGTTTGAAGAACGGAGACAAAAGAGAAGAAATGCAAAGGTGTCCTCATCCCAACCCTCCTTCCCCCTACAAACTTGAGAGAGCAAAGGAGGGGAAAAAAACATACACATTTACACAAGTCTAAAGAAACCCACTTCAAGCAGCACCCACCGCTTTCCCTCAGAAGGAAAGCACACTCACACATGCATACATACATACATACACAAAAGAGAGAGAGAGAAGGTTAAACTAATCCCTGGCTACAGGCCTCAGGGCAGGTGAGAGAATAGAACAATGGAGGCTGGTCAGAAGCAGGAGTTCAGGGGAGACAAAAGCCCAGACATACATCTTTTAAAGGGAAAAAAAAACAAGAACCCATTCCTCCCTTACTACAATTCCCAGGAGGAGAGGTTTGAAGATCAGAAAACACAGGAATGCCTCTCTTTCATTGCTTCAGGGAGACAAAGGGGAAGACAAAGAGAAACACACCAACTAGAACTCACACACTGGCCCTCTATCCCTGGGGCAATGACTCAGAGTCCCATCCTACTGGTTGTGGTTTCCCTACTCTTTTCCTTAACCCTTACCACAATGAGAGAAATAGCTAGAACCCACCCCATTTCCCAAGAGGGAGGAAAACACACATTCATACATTTGAAGAGTTTCAGAAGAGAAAGTGAGCGTAGTAAGGAAAAAAACAAACAGGCAGTCCATTCTTCCTTTCCACTGAGCAGGGAAAGGAGAAGAGGAAAACCAGTGGCCAGTGTATAGGCAAGAAGGGGCAAGGGGGGGGGGGGCAGGAGGCCACATAGAGTATTGGTAGGAATGAAAAAGGACCTTAGTCAAAGGGAAAGACCAAGGCTTGCCTTTGGAAGAAGAGAATACACAAGAGGGTAGAGGCAGATTTACAGAGTAGCAGAGGGAAAAAGACATGTGGCTTTGGAGAGACAGCAAAGGATAGGAATCACCAGATTTATCCAGAAAATTAGGGAACAAAGACTCAAACAGTTGTAGAAGGGAAAATAGTGATTTTTAAGGACCAAGAGAGGACCAAGAGAGATGAGAGTGAGAGATCAAGGAGGGAAAACTTGGCTTAGAGCAAAGCAAAAAGGATCCAAAGTACATGGAAAAAACCTTTTTTCTGCTCGCCCCTAGAGGGGGCAGACAGGAGAAAAGTTTTAAAAAAACCAAAATGAGGAAGCAGTTTTCTCCAGGCTAGAGAAGGACTCAGATGTGCTTGTGGTCAAGCTAGGTCAGCTTAGACAGGCCATCGTAAGTACTATATTTACCACCCTGCTGTGTTTTTGTTGTAGTTTGGATAGTTAGCTATATACCTTGTTGTAGTCTTGCACTACCCTGCTGTATTTTTGGGGCTATCTAGCTGCAACTTCAACAGCTCTGCCTTTAAAACTGACTCTGTTCTAAAATAGGGGAAGGTCCGCTCTTTCTAAATAGCCAGCCAGTCAGGATAGGGAATATCTCCGGATTTCCCTGTCGTGGGTGGAAGCAAAAAGGGGGATTTTCCAATCCTTGTCCCAGACCTTTAAACCTTTTTTGAAACTGCTAAGATCTGAACCAAGTTGCTAACTGGGGCGGTGTACAGGGAGCACCTAACTCCCCTGTTACGTCAGCTCCACTGGCTGCCAGTTTGCTAAAGTTCTGCCTTTAGCCCAGGGGTGGGCAATTATTTTTTCCAAGGGGCCACATGAAAGCCAAAAAATATTATGGAGGGCCGCATCTAAAGGCGGAACTACATGCTAATCTACATTATTTATATATTTATATATATATTTATTTATTCACTTGCTATATTTAGTATATATTACACATCATTAATATTAACATATTAATATATCAAGAAATATTCATATATTATTAGTATTAATATCATAATTATTATATTATCTATTATATAAATGGGTTCACGTCATGTGATGTATACCTCAAACAAAGAAACCTTACAACGTAGAAAAACAATACTTGCCAACAGAAATAGGCCTCAAGCAAGGTACGTTTGTAGCAAAGAAACTTTCCCCCCCAAAACCTAAAAGGCCCCCAAAACAACGAATAAAAATAAAACTACATTTACCAGCATCCTCTGGGGCAGCCAAAGACTCACCCAGCCTCTACATTCTGAACAACATGATTGGCTGCCAATAAGGGCGGATTTGCATAACTGCTGCACTTGCCAGCCAACATGAAAATTCCGATCCTTAATAAACTGCCAAAACAAAATAAGGAAAAGGCCTGAGCCAATCCTCAACACAAACACCCAAATCACTTCCAATCGAAAATTTACACCCCAAAAAAACACAGACCACACCCAAAATTGACAGTAAGGCTTCATTAACTTGATTTCCCTAACTAGCCCTCACTTACTGGGAAGCTGTTTACGCTCTAAATTGACAGTAAGACTTCATTAACTTGATTTCCCTAACTAGGCCTCACTTACTGGGAAGCTGTTTACGCTCTGATTTGACAGTAAGGCTTCATTAACTTGATTCTCCCGACTAGGCCTCAGCTCATTGGACATTGTGTATGGCCTGAATTGACAGTAAGGCTTCATTAACTTGCTGTTCCTAACTAGGCCTCAGCTCATGGGACATTGTGTATGGCCTGAATTTACAGTAACCTACCTTGGCACACAGAACCCCGACCATGCATGATGGGACTTGAAGTACCACCATGGAAAATGGGATTTGTAGTACTTCAAAACCCATCATTCCCCACAGACCACTGTGGCCCAGAACCAAGACCAATAAAGACCCAACTTGGCACACCATGCCCCCCATGACCCACACTTCATCCAACTGCAGTTTAGAGGAGGGCACACCGTGGATGATTGGACTTTCTCGCATCTCCTAAAAAGGGCACAGCAACGCGTGCCGGGTACAGCTAGTAGTATATATAGAAAGACATTATAATATATTGAAATTATAATATAATATAATATAACTTTATATTATATTATTTATTATATTATTATAATAAAATTATTATACAATAATAATAAAAACCACTAAAATAAAATAATGCTTCCTTGTAGTCCCCTTCTCTGGAGAGTTTTATGCAGAGGCTTGATGGCCATCAGTCAGGGGTGCTTTGATTGTGTATCCCTGGGGGTTGGGCTTGATGGCCCTGGGGTCCCTTCCCACTCAATGACTTCCTGTTCTCACCTTTCTAAAAAACCTCCTGACAGCGAGCCTTTGAGATTCGTGACGGAAAAGGAAGAGATCAAACCTTGGGCGAGGCAAGCGGTGAGCGAGCCTGCCTGCCTGCCTGCCAGGGCCCTTAGGAGGGCCGGATAGAATCGGCCAAAGGGCCGCATCTGGCTCCCGGCCCGTAGTTTGCCCACCCCTGCTTTAGCCTATTAAGCCCTAAAAGGTTCCGGCCCAGCTTTCCTGTCCAACTGTATCTCACTCTATGAACCATCCCAGAGGTTAAAATCTTCTGGGGAGGCCTTGCTCTCAGTCCCGCCTGTGCCAAAACTGCCATTGATGGGGATGAGAGATAGGGCCTTCTCAGTGGTGGCTCTTCAGCTCTTGAACTCTCTCCCTAGTGAAATTAGATCACTGCTCTCCCTCCTGGCCTTTAAAAATAAACAAAGACATTGTAGGACCAGGCTTTTGGCCAGTAATGCAATGCAAAGAATAATCATGAAATTCGTGCTATGACAGTTGGAATGTCCACGGTGTACAACTTTGGATCATGTGATTTTAATATTACATTAGGATGTTTTAATGCTTTGTCTTACTGTTCACATGTTGTATATGTCTGTGTTTCATAGTTTTAATGATTTTAATTTATAGTTATATGTCAGTGTTTAGTTATTGTGATTTGATTTTATTATATGTAGCCTATGTTGCCGTTGAATTCTTGCCATTAAAATGTACTTATCTGCCTTGAGACCCCATAGAGGTGAGAAAGACGGCATATAAATAAATAAATAAATATCCTTCAGTATTCATCAGTATTCAGTATTTATAGGGTTTACAGTTTTTTAATTGCTTTTTATGCTTATATTGTTGCGTTATTTCGCTTTTATTAACTAATATGTGACTAGTAGGCTTGCTTGATTTTTAAAAATGGTTCAAAACTCTCTTCGGATGTAAGGGGCGCTGTTGGTTCGATTCGGTATTGAATTCCTAAATTTTTTGGAAATTTTTTTTGGAACTTTCTAAAAAATCTGAAACTTTGGAATTCTTTTTTAATGGCAGACACGCATGCGTAGTAGGAAAAAAAAATGCAGAGAAGGTGATACGCTAGCTGGAGGGCCTGTTGCCTTCTCCCCCTCCTCCTCCACAATAACAGCAGAGGCAGGCCTGGAGTGGAAGAGCCCCTCAGTGAGGCTGAAGCCCCTCCAGAGTTGTTTGGCTCCCGATGACGAGCTTCAGCCTGACAAGGGGCTCTTCCACTCCAGGCCTGCCTCGGCTGTCAACGAAACCCCGCAAAATGAGCCCACACGAGGACAGGCTTCTCCCCTTGTGATCCACCTTAAATCCGACCCCATTCAATCCCCCAAGACGTCTTTCCCATTGAGTTTTCTGGAGACATTTCCAGCCCCGAAATTATAACCAAAAGGCAGCCTAATTCTTTAACAAGGTTGGAGACAAACTTGACTGAAAAGGTGGAGAGAAAGTGGGAACTGACTGGAGCCAGGCTTTGGGCGCCTTTTCACCTATCTTTGGCAACTTTGGCTCAAGGTGACATTTCCCAAAACTGGGGAAGGAAGGGAGGAAAGGAAAGGAAATGAAAGGGAGGGAGGGTAAAGAAAGGAAAGGAAAGAGTAAGGGAAAGAAGAAGGGAAGAAAGTGAAGGAAGGGAATAAGGAAAAGAAATGAGTTAGGGAAAGAAGAAGGGAAGGGCAGGAAAGAAGATGAAGGAATGGAAGAAAGTGAAAGGAGGATATAAGGAAACGAAAGGAGTTTTGAAAAGAAGAAAACAAGGGAAGGAAAGAAGATGAAGGAAAGGAAGAAAGTGTATGAAAGAAGGAAAAGAAAGGAAAGGAGAAAAGGATAGGAGTAAGGGAAGGGGAGGAAAGGATATGAGGTGAAGGAAAGGAAGAAGGTGAAGGAAGGAAAGAAGGAAAAGAAAGGAAAGGCTAAGGGGAACGAGAAAGGGAGAGGAGGGAATAGAAGGGAAAGAAAGTGAAGGAAGGAAGGAACAGCCGGGCTTCAGACTTCTTCAACTCTCCTCCTCCTCAGCTGTTAATGCGGAGGAAGAGGAGAAGAAGAAGGAGAAGAAGGAGGTGACGCGGCTGTCTGGCGAGTGTATCGCCTCCTCCGCATTAACAGCCAAGGCAGGCCTGGAGTGGAAGAGCCCCCCAGTCAGGCTGAAGCCTGGCCGTTCCTTCTGCTAACGTTAAGTGCCTTTAATAGATGCTTTTATCAGGTCTTCTTGAGGTAACGTGGCTCATAGTGTGTTTATTTTGTTTTTCATAGGGCCCTTCCACACAAGGCAGAGAATCACACAACATCTGCTTTTATCTGGGTTATCTGAGTCCACATTGTCATATATTCCAGTTCAAAGCAGAAAACGTGGGATTTTATGTTTCCCCAAGGAAATGATTAGATTAGGAGATTTCTTGTTTCCAAAAGTACAACTTGAAACCCCAAGCAAAGAAAGGGTGCTCTAAAGTGGAGTTTTGCTTTCCCCCAAGGAAATGATTAGCAGATTAAGAACATAAGAACATAAGAACATAAGAAGAGCCATGCTGAATCGGGCCTCAGCCCATCTAGTCCAGCATTCTGTGTCACACAGTGGCCCACTAGTTGTACACAGGGATCTCTACTAGAAAGGAGGGCAAAACCCTCACCTGCTCCCGACCCCCCACAACCAGGACCCGGGGAAATCCTGCCTGCCTCAATCAACACAGAGGTGGCACTTGGATGTCCATTTCAGTAGCTACTGATTCCCTTGGTATCCATGAATCTGTCTAATCCTGCCTTGAAGCTGTCCAGGCTGACAGCTGTCACAACCTCCTCTGGAAGTGAGTTCCATAACCCAATGACCCTCTGGGTGAAGAAATATTTCCCTTTATTAGTCCTAATTTTCCTACCTTGGAGCTTCAGGGAGTGCCCTCTCTAGTCCTAGTGTTTTGTGACAAAGAAAATAATTTAAAATAATTATAGGAGATTTCTTGTTTCCAAAAGTACAATGTGTAACTCATACAGACAAAGGGTATTTTGTGTGGTTCCCCAAGGAAACTATTTGTTCCCAACCCTGCCTTTCCTTTCTAAGTGGTGCCGTGTCACCTTTCCCACCCAAGCAGCCTGCCCTAGTCTCTTTCCCTTCGCGTCCCCAGCTCGATCTCCCCAAATGGTTTCCCTTCATTGGTTGGAGGCAAGCATCCCAGCATGCAAGCTACCGCTTGTCTTCAAATGCTGGGTCTTTTCCTATTCACTTCCTGAGTCGGAACAAAGATGGCGACAGTGGCTTTGAAATGGCAAGGATACTTCCGGGTTCCCAAATCGCTTTGAAATTGCTTCAAAAAGGAATTTGATCTGAATTTAACCAAAATTACGAAGATTCCGACTGGACCTAACCATGCCTAGTAACTAGTAAGGTAAAGGTTTATCCCTGACATTAAGTCCAGTTGTGTCCAACTCTGGGAGTTGGTAGTCATCTCCATTTCTAAGCCGAAGCGCCAGCGTTTTCCATAGATTCCTCCAAGGTCATGTGACTGCATGGAGTGCTGCTACCTTCCCGCCGGAGAAGTACCTACTGATCTACTCACATTTGCATGTTTTCAAACTGCTAGGTTGGCAAAAGCTGGGGCTGATAGCAGAAGCTCACACCGCTCCCTGAATTTGAACTTGTGACCTTTTGGTCAACAAGTCTAGCAGCTCAGCGGTTTAACTCACTGACTATGTTTTATGTATACTATACTTATTGTTGTTGTCTGGTTGTAAGCTGCCCCAAGTCCCTCCAGGGAGATGAAGCGGGGTACAAATAAATATGATGATGATATGTTGAGGATTACGATGATGATTATATGTGATTGGAACATGTAGCCAAATGAAAAAAAAATCTCTAGGAATCACTGTTTCTAATATTTATGCAACACTGGAATAAGTGGAATATTCAACTTATTTATTGCTTAAAATTGTCCTTACCCCAAAGGATTGCATAGGCACACACAAATCGTATGATAAAATCTAATATGTGTGAGATGTTATATCAAAAAACAACTCATCTCTTCCTTGGAAGAGATGAATCCAGACAAGACAGAGGAACTCCTGGTCAGTCGAAAGGCCGAACAGGGCATAGGGTTACAGCCTGTGTTGGACGGGGTTACACTCCCCCTGAAGACGCAGGTTCGCAGTTTGGGTTTGATCCTGGATTCATCGATGAGCCTGGAACCCCAGGTTTCAGCGGTGACCAGGGGAGCATTCACACAGTTATAACTTGTGCACCAACTGCACCCGTACCTTGGGAAGTCTGACTTGGCCACGGTGGTCCACGCTCTGGTTACATCCCGTATAGATTACTGCAATGCCCTCTACATGGGACTGCCTTTGAAGACTGTTCGGAAGCTTCAACTGGTCCAACGGACAGCAGCCAGATTGATAACAGGAGCGGCACTCAGGGAGCGCACAACACCTCTGTTGTGCCAGCTCCACTGGCTACCAGTTTGCTACCGGGCACAATTCAAAGTGCTGGCTTTAGCCTTTAAAGCCCTTAACGGTTCTGGTCCAACTTACATGTCCGAACGCATCTCCCCCTACGAACCTTCAAGATGCTTAAGATCATCCGGAGAGGCCCTGTTCTCGGTCCCGCCTGCTTTGCAGGCGCGATTGGTGGGGACGAGAGACAGGGCCTTTTCAGTGATGGCTCCTCGGCTTTGGAACGACCTTCCTTATGACATCAGATCAGCCCCCTCCCTCTTGACATTTCATAAGAAGGTCAAGACCTGGCTATTTGACCGGGCATTTGCAGATGTAGTATGATTACCAAATAGAGACCTATGGAATGACGACGATGCAATTGGATACCGATTTAATAATGAGACGCTGATATTGTGTTTTTAACATTAAGTGCTAATTTGTATATGATGGAATTGTATTTATAATTGTTGATATGTTTGTCTTGGGCAGTTCTTGCCATTTGTACACCGCCTCGAGTCGCCTTCGGGCTGAGAGAGGCGGTCTAGAAGCAAAGTTAATAAATAAATTGGACCTTTTATTATAAAATCAACCTCTTATGTTGTCATGATGCTTATTGGAGTCATGGTAGGTGCCCATGCATCATGGTTACCCCAACCTCTTCCAGATCATGGAAAGTTCATCTTGGCTCCTTTAAATTCCTTAGAACAAAGCCAGAGCTCTCTACAATTTCTTGTTCAGATGAAACAACTGTAGTGGTAGACACCGATGCTGAAGATGCTATCATACTTAGAGTTGTTGTTGTTCCAACCATGGTCACAGACACACAACTCCCTTCAGTAGCAAAAATTCTAATATCCCTGCAGTATTTGAGTGCAGCAAGGGGTCACTTTGATCATCCATCAGCCTTATTATGTCATAATGCTCTATGGAAAATATCCCAGCATGCCTCATAAAAATGTAATTGTTACTGGGGCAATAGCCAAGAGCATGTGGTTTCATATTTATGCTGTTCATGAATTCACTGGTTGGCAGATGTAATGCTGTTGATAGAAATACTTCACTTAGGGGCTGGCGAGAGAGGCTAAAACTGGCTGGCGAGAGAGGCCATACAATCATCACAATATAATATGGTATTTTCTATCAGTTAGTTTGTGCAGTGTTGAATGAAAAGTAGTGCCTCAAATTAAAAAAAAATACACAAAAATAAAAATACGCAGACACACATATTGTAGTACTGCTCAGAGAAAGTCATGATCAGTTCTGAATGACATGAATTTTGATCTTCCTTCTCCTCTTCCTATACCCTTGGTTATTTTCCTCATTTACGTAGCAACATAAATGTTCAATTGCATGGCCTGTCACCATTTCATTTGGATTGTACAGTGCATCGTGTCACCGCATTCTCACATGAGCACAGATATCTATATAAAGGAAAAATAGTTTATTATTTTCTTAAATCAGAAAGAAAATGCAAAATGCACATTGAAAAGAATTATATGATTTGGAGCCCAAATTCAATATGCAGCTGATGATTTACAGGTCTCATTTCTAAGCCCTTCCCCATCTAATCCACTTCAACAAAGGATCAGCTTTATGGAGTTGGCTTATCTCGTTCTGTAAGAACTGTTTTCTGCCAGCTGAGAAACTCAGGCTGATTTTGGGATTAGAAAAGCCATCTTAGGTTCCTGACACCCTTCCTTTGGGAAGCTTCATTCTAAGATTGTGTTTCCCCAAGGAGGAAATATTATGTTCTACCTAGTTAATTGGTATTTGAAATCTTAATAACTGCACCTGTTTGCATTTAACCCACTTTTGCAATAAGCTTGTTCTGGCACCCAACTTGTAAAGAAAGACGTCTCCCTTGTGTCTCATCATCAGAGAGCTAGGGTTTCTTATAAAATCCCTTTCTAATTTGTCACTTTCTTTGTAATGTATCTGAAATATATACCTTAAACCATAGAGAAGCCGTGGTTCTCTGGATATTCCTGGACTCCAGTCCCCATGCCCTTGCTCATAGAATTTGCTGGCTGAAGATGATGGCACACCCATCAAGACCTCACAGATTATTATTTATCATGCCAGAGCAAACCAAACAGTTGCATTGCATTAAAATCAATCAAACAAACAAACAAAACACAAAGTTTGCAGACTTGGTATTCTATTAAATGTCCTTTTTTTTCAAGATTTTTTTTAATTTTCAACAATATAAAATAGTAAATAATATCAAGGAAAGAGGGAGAACAATAAACACCTATAGGAAAGTAGGAAAACTTAAAACTTATTTTAAAACAAACACTTGTTATAGGACCAATTGCCCCAAGAATTAATAACCAGAATGTGTTTGAAGCCTAATATCAATTACAATATTTCAAAATTTGGCGACATTAACTATGGATAGAGGACTGCTTATACTTTCAAATGTGCAATGTGCATGTGTGCATGTTATGTGGCTCCACATGAAAGGCTATTACTTTTCATTAGTGAACTTCGGTTTCTCTGTGTACGTAACACCTCACAAATATTCCAACAGTTGGAAATGTACATGTCACAAAAA
This sequence comes from Anolis apletophallus, assembly GCA_030556195.1. Taxonomy (NCBI): domain Eukaryota; kingdom Metazoa; phylum Chordata; class Lepidosauria; order Squamata; family Anolidae; genus Anolis; species Anolis apletophallus. The sequence continues at coordinate 108,884,154 of JARBWK010000006.1, read as the reverse complement.
CACAATATGAAAGATTATAAAAGGTCATCATTCAGAGTGTAATGTTACTGGAAAACTATTTAGAAAAGGCTTCTAAGCTTTGAAGGAACTAAACAAAATGTTGTAAAAGGTTTGGATTAAAAGCGCAGAGACTTCAAACTTCTGCTTTCCCAAAGGAGCAGCTACTTTTTAGAGCCCCTTTAAAGTATTTCAGAACTATTCATTGCCTAAAAGCTATGTGCTCTCATTCCCATTAGCCATTTTCTACAACATGTTTTCAGTTTATAATATGATCACCATATCTAATATTTCTGTATGCGGAGCCTTGATGCATTGCATGTATGTTTTTTTTCCTCCTGAAATATCTCTCAAAGCTTGTCTCTTTTTCTCACATGTGCATGAGCTTACATGACAGATACTGGGAGAAGGATGCTTTTTAAGATTACAAAGGGGAGTTAATGGTTGGTTGCCCATCTTGACCATTTTTCAGTCCTTGGCCTTCTATCTTGTATTTAGCTCATTTTTTCCTCTTTACTAAAATGGGAATTATAGCAACTCCATAAACTTCAATGAGAAATGACTCTCCTCTAAAACATGAACTACCACACTCCCTGTTTTAGACCAAAATGTTGTATTTTTGCAAAACCTTTTGGGACTTTCTGACTGCTTCTTCTTTTCTTAGGAGTTGAGGAAAATTTTACAAGTCCAGGGATATGGAAAATGCTTTCAGGGTACTCCAAAGCTGCTTCCAACATTTCACAGATGAAACCTAGGATATGTGTGGCCAAGCAGAGTATGGTCAAGATGTCAACAATTATTACAGATTGAGGATCTGTTGTTCCAAAAATTCCAAAATCTGATATACCACTGCTCAACAGTCTCCCTTCCTGAGCTAGCTGGGATGGTCTCAGGATTGGTGTTGGAGTCTCAACAGCTAATAGTGCTGGAAGACTTCAACATCCATGCTGAGACTGCCCTGTCAGGAGTGGCTGAGGACTTCATGGCCTGCATGACAACCATGGGTCTGTCCCAGGTGGGGTCTTGCCCTACCCATGCTGCGGGACATACTTTGGACCTTGTTTTCTGTGCAGGATGGAATGATGATGGTGGTGTGGAGGAACTTGAAACGATTCTGTTGATCGATCACTACCTAATCAGGTCTAGACTCGCTGGGACTTCAAACCTCCACAGGGGTGGGGGACCAATTAAGATGGTTCACCCCAGGAGGCTTATGGATCCAGATGGATACCTGATGGCTCTTGGGAATTTTCCTGTCACCTTGGCAAGCGATTCTGTTGAAGCTCTGGCTGACCTCTGGAATGGGGAAATGGGTAGGGTGGTAGACACAATCACTTCTGAATGTCCCCTCTCATGGAGCAGAGCCAAACCAGCCCCTTGGTTTTCCAAGTAGCTGGAGGCGATGAAGCAAGTGAGACAGAGACTGGCTCGATGTTGGCGGAGAACTCAAAGGAAATCTGACCGAGCTTGGACTAGAGAGTATTTGATAGCCTACTCTGTGGCAATGGAGGCAGCAGAGAAATCATTCCTTGCTGCTACCATTGCATTTGCAAAGAACCATCCAGCTGAGCTGTTTCAAGTGGTCAGAGGGCGATTACATTCTGGTCCAAGGAGAAATCCCTGACCATTCAGCAGCTCACTGTGATGAATTTGCATGGCACTTTGCATGGCAGATAAAGTAGTTCAGATCTGTTCCAACTTGTATGCTGTTATTGGTACAGTTCCAATTGATGTAATTTTGGCTCCTGCTTGTCCAGTGTTGATGGATACCTTTCAATTTGTGCAGCCTGAGGATGTGGGCAGGATCTTTGGAGAGATGAGAGCTACCCCATGTATTCTAGATACTTGCCCTTTTTGGCTGATCAAACAGGCCAGAGGGGCACTGGCAGAGGGGGTGAAGGGGTTGTCAATGCCTCATTGAAACAAGGGAAAGATTCAACTTGCCTAAAGGAGGCGGTTGTGAGGCCTATATTTTAAAAAGACACCCTGGAAGCCCTCTATAATGGATAATTATCAGCCAGTGTCCAAACTCCCCTTTCTGAGTGTGTGGTGGCCTCCCAACTCCAGGAATTTCTGGATGATACAGATTATCTAGAACCATTTCAATCTGGTTTCATGCCTGGTTATAGAACAGAGACAGCTTTGGTTACCTTGGTGCATGACCAATGCAGAGAGCTAGACAGGGGACTGTGTCTCTGTTGGTTCTGGACCTCTCAGCGGCTTTCAATACCATTGAAAATTCTTGCTGCAACTATTATATATTGCTGCATTCTCCCAAAACTGATCATCTAGCACCCCAACAAATCCCAAATAAAATTCCGGTCTTAGCTCAATTTTCACTTTAATAATATCTTCTAGCATCAAATACATTTGAGTCCAATATTTCTGAGCCTTTCTGATAGAGCACTACATTTGATAACATGCCAACAGTGTGCTCACATTCCCAACATTTTTTAGAGCTGTCCTTAAACACCTTAGAAGATATATCATTATGCACGCATATGTAAGTACAGATATTCTAAAACCCATAACACATCTGGTCCCAAGCATTTTGGATAAGGGATATTCAACCAGTACTTAGACAGTTGGGGCCTCAGGAATGTAATTAGCTTAGTTCCTGCACAGTCTCATTGTATGATGCTGTTTGTATACATTCTCAAGGCTATGTTCCTCTGGCCATAGTATGAAGGTGGACTGAGCCTATGTGTTTATTGAAGAAAATGACCTCAAATATATGGTGTCATTCCTTGCTTGTGCAATAGAAGCTAGTGATCTAGCCACACTAACACCAGCTTTTGGGTCAGAAGTTTGACAAAGTATATAAAAACCCAACCTGTTGGCGTTTAATTACCTGGGGGTGATGTCAACAATGTTAAGTCGTGCTTCATATAAAATAAGCAGGATAGCACTCATCACTCTCAGTTCATGAAATGAAAGATCTGTCATCCGCACCACTCATGCATGGACCATAAAGAACCTTCTGCAACTCTAGGTGTTACTGAAAAGCTTATTTCAGTGTGGTGGGGCCTGGTTTTCTTGCCAATATTTCACTCTCAGTGTCCAGTCTAGACGGTGAGTTAGTGCCTCATAGTAATACTGCTTTGAAACAGACAATGCTATACAGAAACACCTTTAAATCCAGAAAAACTTTTCTAATCATGTAATAAAAGCATATATATATAAATAAAATTTTCTATGGTGTGGGTTGATATTGGTGACATTCTGTTTTCTGAACTGTGAGTGGCTGTAGAAATACATATTTTATTATAACATGCAAAGACGATCAAGCAAGAAATGATATGCTATGCATAAAAACTTACAGTAGGGCCCCATGGTTTTTAAGCAAACTGAAATGGGAGGTGGGAATTAAGAATGAGAAGTCAAATAAGAGAAAAAATAATCTACAGTCCCTACATGTTTACGGTTGTGAATTTTGCAGATTTAATCATTCATGGATTCAATCCAAAATATTCTTTCTAGGAATCTCTGGATCAGGGGTTCTCAAAGTGGGCTCCATAGAGTCCTTGGGGGACTACGAAGCATACTGAGGGCTCTACAGCTTCTTCCTCCTCCTCCTCACTCCCCCTTCTCCACCTTTAAGCTTTCCCTCCTCTTTCCTGCTCCTCCTCCACCCCCACCTCCCTCATCTCCAAAAGCCTTTCCCTTCCACCTCCCCTGCTACCAGATCCTTTCCCCTTTGCCTTGTTTGCTTCCAAAACCCTATTTTCTTCCCACCGTTCAGGGGATGCTTAGATTGTGCTTTTCCTGCATCACAGAAGAGGGTTAGACTGGAAGACTTCTGGGGTTTCTGCAATATTATTATTATTATTATTAATAATAATTATTATTATAATTATTACAACAGCTGGGTAGCTATCTGTTGCGGGTGCTTTGATAGTGCTTTCCTGAATGATATAATATTCAACATTTCTTGGAGTTCCACAATAAACTTTTGCTTTAAAAGGCTGAAAACGTTTGAGAATCCCTGTTCTAGATCCTTCAGTATGACTCCATGGTCAGTGTGTCCCAGTCATGCTGAAGAATGCTTGAGATTTTTAGAAAGAGCACCTCTCTAGGAACCTGTAGGTCTTCTAATGTAATTCTATGTTCAATTTGTATCAGAGGTTGACCTCAGTATCAATCTGGAAGACTAATGACCTTGTTATTAGTCTGCCGAGATCGCTCTGCTACATAGAGGGGCATGGGTATTTGTCCTGCTCCAACCAAGGGAAATCACATGGGGGGAAGTGTGAGAGCACGTTGTGCACGTGGCTCCCCCCTGCATTGCAATGGTAACATGGGAGCCCGCCCATATTGCCTTGAATGTGGCATGTGTCAGCTTCACTCTCCTTCACCCATGGAGCTGGTGCAACATTATGAGATGGGAGCCAGTCGACTCAGTGGGTGACTGGGGCTAAATTAGTGCATGCCGCTGAATTTAGCCCCACGTGATGAGGTGGCTAGAAAATCCTAGATCTCTCAGGTTAAAAAAATTAATCTGTACCTTCAAGGCCACCCTGTCACATAACAACAACAACAACTTCTTTCTTTTTATACCCCGCCACCATCTCCCCTAGGGGACTCGGTGTGGCAAGGGACAAGATAAAAACAGAACCACAATAAAATCAATGATATATATATATATATATATATATATATATATATATATATATATATATATATATATACATTTGTGTAATGCTGAGTGGCTTATAGACAACAAAACCACATAACCCAGAAAACACCAAACCAGGCCACATCCACACACAACCCAACAAGGTATGTTTAGCACCCACAAAAGTCCCAAAAATTCAAACAGAAGACTCAAAAACGACTAAAAACATGGGGAACTACACTTCCCAGCATCCCCCGTACCAGAGGAGCACTCTCCACCCTTCTCTCCCTCCCCCCCCCCAGCACACAGATAGACAAAACAACCTTACAACCAGCAGTTGGTTGGTGACAAAGGGAGGCTAGGAGCAACGGAAGGGAGGGAGGGGGCTGCTGAGAAGGAAGGAAGGCAGGAAGGAAGGCCCTGCTTGCCTCTCGTCTCCGCCAGATGTCTAGCACCCTCACCTCTCTCTCTCTCTCTCTCTCTCTCTCTCTCTCTCGGGGGAGGGGGAGGGAGGGAGGAGTGATACAGAAAAGGAAAGGAAGGGAGGAAAGAGGGAAAGGAAAGAGCTGAAGGATGAGGGAGAGAGGGAGAAGAGAGGGAGGAAGGAGAGGAGGAATGTCAGGCAGGAAGTGATATTGTGAAGCACCTGCGCACCCCTTCCCTACCCCCGGCCCCTGAGCACCACAACGAGGGAAGGAACGAAGACACAAAGGGGTGAGCAGAGTTCACATCTTCCCCTCCCTCCCCTCCTTCCTCCCTTCCTGTCCTTTCCTCCCCTCCACACTGCCAAGGAGGAAGCCTTCCATGCCTAGGTGAGGGGGAGGGGGAGAGGGAGGAGAAGGAAGACCTTCTACAGCATGCCTGAGCCAACTTCGGCCCTCCTTCCCTCCAGGATTTTGGGACTCCAACTCCTCTGAACTCCCCCAACAATGGATTTGAACCAAACTTAGCACACAGAACTCCCATGACCCAGAGAAAATAATGCCAGGGGTTGGTGGGTATTGACCTTGACTTCTGGAGTTGTAATTCAGCCGGCCTTCTCCTTAGTTAATTTTCCATACTACCAGACTATGCCACAGCAGCGCGTGGCCGGGTACAGCTAGTAAAATATATAAAAAACACATTCAAAACAAAATTATAAAACAGTATTGCTGAGATAACGGGAACATAGCTGAGTTCAGGCTCAAAGATATATTAATTCCTGACATGAGCCCATGGAAGGTGCCGAAATCGAAACAAACAAGGGCTGCCGAAAGTGTCGAGGTAGCCGATAAGAGGGCCAAAATAAAGTGCAGAGCTTAAAGTAGGGTCAGGATAGTTTTCTGGTGAACTGCCTAATCAAAGGCGCAAAGGAACATCCAGGTTTTTAGTTCTCTCCAAAAGGAGGATAAGGTGGGAGTCTGCCTGATCTCCCTAGGGAGGGAGTTCCAGAGCTGAGGGCCACTACCAAGAAGGCCCTCTCCCTCATCGCCACCAACCGTGCTTGAGACATTTTACCGTGTGAGGCAGAACAGAAAATGGTACATTCCCAGCTCAACTAAGGCATGATGCCTTGCAACCCAATGGCATATAAGAAACAAGCCTGTATAAACATATCTCCCCCTCCCTCTTCGGAAGCTCCAATAATCAGCTACCACATAACTAAACATTTGTTAGTCTTTCATGATAACTGCTCCACTCTATCTAATGTCAGGGCTGGCTGTGGCCTGTATGTCGAAAGGCTTTCATTGACATGGGGATCCTGTAAGCAGAGTTCAGAAAGGCATTAGGATAAATGTAGGTTGAGAGAAGTTTGGTAAGAGTGATATGCAAAATCAGAAGAGCCGGAGTGATGTTTTGGACCAGTGATTTACAACCAGTGTGCTGTGAGAGATCATCAGGTGTGCTGTGGGAAATTATTTTCGAACTTCATTCATATATAAACTATAAGGCGCATCTGTCCCTTTAAGAAATAGAACCATAGCACCCTCGCATCTCCTAAAAAGTGACGCGAGAGTGCTATGGTCGCGCCATCTTGGATTCGCTCAGACGCGGCTAAGTAAACAAAGTTAGAGTTAGTGCTGCAGCTGCGTGTAAAGTGACAGTGGCAATCTGGGATCAAAGCAAGACAAGCGAGTGACAGTGATGGAGAAGTTTTGAGAAGGGAAAATGCAAGTGCCGAACAGGGCCCTGGACAAAATTATGACACAGATGAAGGCCCTAATATGAGAGGTGAACAAAAGAAAAAAGAAAAGACGGTGAGCTCAAGGCAATACAGCGAAAGCTATCTTTGATTTGGATTCACTTTCAACGGGGATGCAACGGCACCGACTCCGCTGTGCTTGGTGTGTGGTGAGAAGCTGTCCAATAGCGCCATGGTGCCAAGCAAGCTTAAACGCAAGCTTAAACACCCTTCCATTCATCGAAACAAGCCCAGGTTTCACAATGAGTGTATAAATACATTTAAAAACATATTAACTATATGTATTACTGTGTTAGAGTGTCATTTTGGTTGGTGGTGCGGCCCAGGATTTTGTAAATGTAAAAAATGCGCCGCGGCTCAAAAAAGGTTGAAAATCACTGTTTTGGACAGTGTGCTTGATTTTGGATTGGGAAGTCTTGATCCATGTTCTCTAAAAACACATCTACACTGTGGAATTAACCCAATGTGATGCCACTTTGACTGCCATGGCTCAATGCTATGGAGTTATGTGAGGCATAGTTTTGTAAGATCATTAAACTTTTCTGCCAAATAGTGCTAGTGCCTCAACAAGCTACAGCCAGGGTTCTAGCCAGAAAAAAATGAGCAGAGGTTAAAACTTTTTTTTTAGCGAACCTGCATTATATGAGTCTACACTGGCCATATAATGGAGTTTCAAACTGCATCGTATAGCAGTGTAGATGTAGCCTAATGTAGTTCTCAAGATTGGCACACATAATAGGGAGGTCACATGTATAACTAACACCCATGTATCCTTATTCCATTCATCATACTGTGTTCAGGATCGCAAAAGCTCGTGGCAACCTCTTCTCTAGGCCTGGGAATGTAGATTCACAAAAGCACGGAATGCTTCATTGGGGAGGATTGCTGGGATGTATTTTGTTCTCAGCCATTTCTTTTAAAAGCTGTGAAATATTAAACATTTTCAAGGTCTGACCCCTTCTTTGGCATTTTCAAATGCATTTGCAATTCAAAAAGGTCGCGTCAGTATCAACAAAGTATAGAGTAACTGAAATCAATATCAATATAAAGATAGCAGCGAATGCCAATAATGTACTTTAAAAAAATAAATGTGTTTGGCTTTAATAATTCTGCTTTTCCTAATTTGGGAGAGGAAGTTTGTTTAGGTCAGTAAGAAGACTGTTGAAGCTGGTTCAGAAGTGACCCTGGGGATTGTCAGCAAGCACTTTATGATTTGCTCTGCTATTTAATGATCTTTTAATGGTCTGAATTGAACTTGGAAGTACACTTGCCTGCAGATGATGTCATGTCTTAAGTTACTTTGGTAGGGAAACCTATAACACAAGTACAAAATGTTTAGATTTTTTAAAAAAACAAAACCAAACAAACTCTGCGTAGTTGATAAGAAATCCCAAAACATAACCAGAATCTATTGTCGAAAATATAGTTGTTGAGGGCGTTTGTACACTGACTATGAGTTATGGCTGATCTATTAAAAATAGTAATTCCGATGTTTCAATGCTTTGGCTAACATAGGGATCTACACCAGAACATCTCAAACTTTTGGATGGCATTCGTAAACCTTTTACTGCTGCCACATTTTTGTGACCCCAGAACTAAGCAAGAGGAGCCCATTTGGAGCCAGGACCCACAGTTTAAGAAATAGTGGCTTACACCAGTGTTTTTCAACCTTTTTTGAGCCACGGCACATTTTTTACATTTACAAAATCCTGGGGCACAGCGCCAACCAAAATGACACAAAATGACACTCTTAACACAGTAATACATATAGTTAATATGTTTTTAAATGTACTATTTATACACTCAGTGTGAAACCTGGGCCTGTTTCGATGAACACAACATAAATATCCTGGCACAAAACTTACTAATACTAACCCAAGGAGGGGCCATCAGTCAAAAAATTGATTTTGTCATTTGGGAGTTGTAGTTGCTGGGAGTTATAGTTCACCCGCAATCAAAGAGCATCCTGAACTCTTGCAACAATGGAATTGAACCAAACTTGGCATATTGAACTCTCATTACCAACAGAAAGTACTAAAAGGTTTTGCTTGGGAATTGACCTTGAGTTTGGAAGTTGTAGTTCACCCAGAGAGCACTGTGGACTCAAATAATGATGAATCTGGACCACAGTTGGCATGAATACTCAATATGCCCAACTATGAACACACATGGAGTTTGGGGGAAATAGACCTTGACATTTGGGAGTTGAAGTTCACCTACATCCAGAGAGCACTGTGGACTCAAATAATGATGGGCGGGCCTCTTCCTTATGGGGAGGGGGACACTCCACCCCTTTCCGACCCTCCCTCCGCTCACCTCAGCCTCTCTGCCAGCCTTTCCTCCTCCTCAAATGGCAACCGCTGGGAAGGGGGCGGGGCCTGAGTGACGTCACCCCTCCTCCCTCCCTCGATTGGAGGCTGGCTGGCGCGTGCGGAGGAGAAACGGCCGAAGGAGGCTGCGCCCCGGCCCCTTCTTCACCGCTGCCCGGCCCTTTCTCCTCCTCCCCCTGCAAGCAGCAGCAGCAGCAGGAGTTCAGCAGGAGGGGGGAGAAAGGGTATATTGGAGGTTTTCCCACGGCACACCTGATGATCACTGAAGGCACACTAGTGTGCCATGGCACACTGGTTGGGAAACACTGGCTTACATAATGTTGTCATTCTACATAGCTCATAGGCTATGCTGAGGGACATGTTGGATTGTGGCCAATGCCTGTTGGGTGCATGCTTCTGGAGAGGATATCACTGTGCAATTTCATAGCCTTGTTTATGTTATCAAAACACTAGAACCCAAAAACGCTAGGCTCTTAGGTGTCCAGAAATGCAGACCACAGACATGAACAGGCCCCCCCCCCCAAGCTAGTTTCAGGTGACTTCCAAACAAATTTGACAAAGTTGCACAACCCCACACACCTACCATAGGGCATTGTGGCCTGGGATTTTCCAGGGCATTGTGAAGGGATTATAATTAGATATCTGCACTGGAATCCTAAAATATTCCAAGGGGGGAAATTCATGAAATAAAGTTTATGAGCAGGCAAGGGAAAAGTCCCATCCATTTGCAGTATATCTCAATTGCACTATATCTCAGATAATTTATAATTTTGGGACCCAAAGTTTGACAACAACATTTTTTGGACACTGTGGCATATATTAATACTTTAGAGATTGACTGCCCTGCTTTCAATGAATGAACATAGACCCTAAGTACAATTCTCAGTTGGCCACTCTTCAAAGAATTTGAATAAGGTAATAGGTCTTAAAGCAGTGCTAGGGAACCTGTGGTGTTCCAGGAGATTCTGGAATCTGTAGACTAAAAAGTAACTTTTTCATGGTTTGATCCCAGTTAGCTTCAGTAGTGACCAGGATTGCTGTGCAGGTACTCCAAAAACATCTTCACGCTAATAGATTCTTTTAAGGGTTTGGGATTCAAAGTTGATTAGGATGGAGAAGGAATAAGGTCCACGAGGCCCTCAAGATGTTGCTGGATTGCAACCCCCATTGTTCCCCACTTTTGTCTATGCTAAGTAGGACTGTTAAAACCATGCATGCATGGATCATGCTCAGAGCTCATCTAGTTCAGTTCATTTATTTATTTATTTAATTAAATTGTAAATAAATAAATTAGTCCGAAGGGGACTGCAGCACCACTACAGGCCAATACACCATAATACAGAAATATAATCCATACAATATAATCCACATCACATATAAACATTAAAACCATTACATAGTCATTACTGAAATAATGTTTATGTTGTTTGCACAGCAACCAACCAGATGCCACTGCAGGACATGATGTGAGTTGGAGTCCAAATCTAGATGCCCAACACACAATGAAATTTCCCTTTACTTAGGACCAAAGTATTATTACGTGTGTCTCTGTGTTACATTTAATTCAGAATAAGCCCAGAAGGCCTGAGCAAAATTCTTCTCTCTTCTTGGAATGTTCCAGATTATTTCCACTGATGTCATTTGGAGACATTCCAGAATTGTAAAGCCAAAGAAGACTTGAATTTCTGCAAAGGGAGGAAGGTCAATAGCATGGGCCACTGAATTTTAATGCAGGAAAGCCAGATTTATTTCTGAACATTACTGTCGATATTCTCTGAGATTTGAGGGAATTTATTTCAATTGCAGTTTTGCCTGGGGTGCCCATACTTAAAACAGCAATAACGTTTCCTTACTTCACATTTCCCTATAAATTCATTTCACATCTCTCCTGACTACTTTGGTGTTATTCACAACCACGCCAAAAGAAGCCCAGCAATAACATATAACATAGAGAAGAAAAAGAACCACCAACTACAGTGGTAATAAGTGTCTGTATCTAATCTGTGTGATTAACAACCACAGTATTAGAAATTATTAAAAGTTGGGAAGGCTACTTTCATAAATGGAGGAGACAAATTGGGGGCATACAAGGAAGAAACTCTTAAACATTACTGAATCTCAGTGGCGTCACTAGGGTTGGTGCAATCCAGTGTAGCAACTCATGATGGACCTCCTCCATGGGACTCCATCTTCAAAATGTTTTTAAAGCGTGTACAAACTGGATTTTTTTGGATTCAGGGAACAAACACCTTTATTTATTTATTTATTATTTCGGCTTCTAGACCACTCCCTCTAGAAGCTCGGAGCGGTTTACAACAATGAAAGCAAACAGGATGATAAAATGACAGAATTAATCTAAAAATACTAAAAATAATCTAAAAATACTACTACCAATAAAATGATTCTTTAGAGTTCCCGATTTGCTCAGAAACACCTAAGGCACTTATTTCAACATGGAATGAGAACTGTCAGATTCCTTCATTTTAGATCGTTGTCATGACATCAAAGTGTGAGCGTTTATGTGGGCCATCTTGAAATGGGCCTCAATGATTCTTTTCTCACCATTAATCCTCATGCATGAAACCTGTACGGCAATTCTTTAAACAATATTTATTCTTCAGGAATTTCCTCTATATTACCATTTTGATGTAGCTATATGCTCTCCATTTTTTTAAGATCTGGGACTTCTCAATATTGACATAGCATGTTAATTTTGAGTTTCCCCTTTTATATTACAAATAATTGGAAATACCACGGACACCGAAGAGCTATAAGAGAACTCAGACTTTCCAACAAAAAATATCGCACATTAGTAGCTGAGGACTAAATAAATATCCCAAGAGAATACTCTCTTAAAATGAGACACAGGGAATGGAGAATTACCATTCAATGTGAAGTATGTATGGTTTAATGCAGGGGTGGGCAATTATTTTTTCCAAGGGGCCACATGAGAGCCAAAAAATATTATGGAGGGCCGCACCTAAAGGCGGAACTACATTCTAATCTACATTATTTATTTATTTATTCACTTACTATATTTACTATATATTACACATCATTAATATTAACATATTAATATATCAAGAAATATTCATATATTATTAGTATTAATATCATAATTATTATATTATAGTATATATATAGACATTATAATATTATTGGCCTGGCCATAATAATAAAAACCACTAAAATAAAATAATGCTTCCTTGTAGTCCCCTTCTCTGGAGAGTTTTATGCAGAGGCTTGATGGCCATCAGTCGGGGATGCTTTGATTGTGTATCCCTGGGGGTTGGGCTGGATAGCCCTGGGGTCCCTTCCCTCTCGATGACTTCCTGTTCCCACCTTCCTAAAAACCTCCTGACAGCGAGCCTTTGAGATTCGTGATGGAAAAGGAAGAGATCAAACCCCATTGAAAGGATGGGAAACTCAGGACCAAACTTGGCACGAATCCTCAATATGCCCAAATGTGTACACTGGGGAAATTTGGGGAAAATAGATATTTGGGAGTTGGAGTTGCTGGGATGTATAGTTCACTTATTAAGGATGCTCCGCGGCGGCAGCGGCGCTCCCTCCCTTCCTCCCTGGCCTCCTCCTCCTCTTCTCCCCCCTCTCTCCCTCTCCGTCGGTCGCTCTGCTTGCCTCTCGTCCCGCCCTCTCGCCGCTCGCTCGCCTTGCCCCGCCCGCTCGCCTTGCCCCGCCTGCTCGCCGCTCGCCTCACCCTCTCGCCCGGGCGCCCTCTCGCCTGCTCCAGCTCTCCCAGCGCCTTGCTGTTGCTGGCGCTGGGAGAGCCGGAGTGGGTGAGAGGGCAAGCAGGCGAGCGGCGAGCAGGCGGGGCGAGGCGAGCGGAGGGCGAACCTGCCCGCCTGCCTGCCTGCCTGCCGGGGCCTTTAGGACTGCTGGATAGAATTGGCCAAAGGGCCGCATCCGCCCCCCCGGGGCGTAGTTTGCCCGCCCCTGGTTTAATGCATGTGTTGCACACCGGCCGAGAAACAGGGCCCTTTAAATATTCACACAAACACGGCTGGAAATAACAGTCTATTTATTGAAGTAAACAATGTCCAAAAAATAACAGTAAACATGAAAATAGCCAAGGCAAAAAGCATTCGAGAAAATCTCAGGAAATCTTCCCAAAGCCTCGGGCTAATTAAGTTGTAAGGTCTCTGAATATAAATCCACTAAGAAGCAACAGAACATAAAACTAGGATAGTCCCAAAAAAGGCAAGCTCAAAGTTCTGTCATGAATGACCAAAAAATCATGAAACCAGGAGTCCATGGAACTGCTTGCAGTGGAATCGAAAGTTGACCAGGAACTGAATTTCAACCTTTTCAGGGCTAATAACAAGATCTCAGCATTCTAACATTTCCCTCCCTTTTCCCTGGGAAAGTAACAGCTGCGGTTAGAATCAGCAAGCCAGGTGTCTCAATTCCCGCCCACTGGACTCTCCGAAAAACTAAATTCCCTTAACTGCTTTTCCAGAGCTTCATCACCTTGGCCCTGCACTGAAAATCACACAGATCCCTGCACACCACCACAAGCCACAACCACTGAAGCCACAGAAGCCACAGGCCCAACAGCATGCATGAGTAAGCACACTGAGAAGAAGATTTTTAACGTCACATATACACTCACTAGCTGTACCCAGCACGCGTTACTGTGCCCTATTTAGGAGATGCGAGAAAGTCTGATTATGTAAGGGTTGGAATTGATGTTACTTATGGTCTTGGTGGGGTCATGGCTGTGTCGTTGTGGGTTGTTCTGGTGGGTGGGATGTTGAAGTCCTGGAGAGTTGTCGGTGTGTGGTGTTGCTGGCGTTCTGCAGAGCTTGTGGATATACAATGTTTTTTTGTCTTTCTGTCTGCTGTGTTGATGGAAAGCAGGGCTGTCCAACTGCCGGCCCTGCAGGTGTTTTGGACTTCAAATCCCAGAAATCCTAGCCAGTTTACCAGCTGTTAGGATTTCTGGGAGTTGAAGTCCAAAACACCTGCAGGGCCGGCAGTTGGACAGCCCCGAAAAGGTTCTGTGGTTTCCCAACTCTGGATTTGAAAAAAGAAACTGTGTTTCTGTTCTGGCGTTCGTTCTGCCCATTTTTTGTTTGATGTATGTAGCGTTGCGAGTGTGTCTTCCGATGCTGCTCTTTTTAGAAGGCATGGCTTGTCTTTTCGGTCATTTTCCGCCTGTGTGGAAGGAAGGAATGGCATACAAATGGGTTGAGCAGTAGACGCAAGGTTGTGTTATGTGCGTATTGTGTTGTGTGTAGGTATTACTTTTTTGGTGAGTTAGTGGGTGTGTGGTGGAATTGTGGGTGGTAGCATGTTGTGGAATGCTTGTGTGGGTGGGGTGTTTTGGGTGTTTGTGCGTGTTTGTAGAGTATCAGTGCAGTGTTGTGTTGTGGTTGGAGTATAGGTGGAGTTGGTTTTTGTTTGTGGTGGTGGTAGGTGTTGTGTGTGCGGGGTCCCGTAAGGTTGGGGGGATGGGTTGTGATAGGAAGTTGTGTTGTGTTGTGTGGGTAGGAATTGCTGGAGAATTGCTCCCTCATAGAGTTTGGTTTTGTCAGTTTAACCGTCAAACACCAACTGACTGAACTCAAATCACTCAGCATTCTATCATAGCCTTGGCTGGCTGTGCCCAGCGTTACTATGGTTACTCAGCCTCTCTGCATTTTGTGTGGGCCAATGTTGGCCAATGGGTTCCGCTGGCTTCCGCAGAGGATGCTGGGAAATGTAGGTATTTTGGATTGTAGTTTTGGGGCCTTCTAGGTTTTTTGGGGGAAGTTTCTTTGCTAAAAACCTTCTTTGCCTGAGGCCTATTTGTGTTGGCAAGTTTGGTGTCTCTGCCTTGGAAGGTTTCTCTGTCTCTGTCAGTCGTTCGGTGACGGGACCTCCTTTATATAATAGATACTTACCCAGGGTTGATTGACCAGGAAAGGGTTTTGAGGATCAAAGTGATTAGATTGACGAAGGTTTTCTTTTGGGGTGGTTCTTTTGGGACAGGATCAAGCCAGACGTCTGTCCCCACACAAGTAAAAAACCCCATGCTTTCCTTATCCAGGTGCCCTGCCAGACCTTCTGGCAGGCCACCACACACCAACCCCCCCCCCCAAACTCATAAAAGACTTTAAAATTAAAAATTACTTATTCAGTTGGCATTTCCCTGCTGCTGGCCCTTTCCTGGTACATAGAAATGACGTGCCAGGTGAAGGGGAGGGCAGGAGAGGGCCGCTGGCAGGGAAATGTTGTCTGGATAAGTAATTTTTACTTTTAAAGGCTTTTTAAATGGGTTTTTGGAAGGGGTGGGACTGTCTTGGGTTTATTGGGCTCCAGGACCCCAAAAATCCCAAGACAGCTGTGTGGATTGGGACCGGAAGTCACGCGACACGATCGCTGGACCCAATCCACACAGTGCCCACAGCTGAAAAGACCTGGGTCTTCTGAAAGACCCGGGTCTTTCTAGGAATCAAATTAAATCAGGACAAAGCAGGGGTTTTTTTTGCTTTCCCCCAAAAGAATTAGTTTTTATCTGAGGCCACGTTTGGACATCCCACGTAAAAACGCAGGAGGGCATGCATTTTAGGTGCTGTGTGGATGCGCCTTCAGTGTGCAGCAACTGTAGCAGTCAGCTCCTGTTGTGGAGATCATTAGGATGGGAATCCAGTATAAATATATCAACATCACTATGATTTTGCAGGAATGTAAAAAGAGCATAACTGGAACAAAGTGTATAATTTTTTTTATTGCTTCCACATGGGGAAGATGATGTGCAATGGCACCGAGGACCCAGAACCGAGAGGAATAGCACAAGCGAGCTTCAATCCAGGTCCATCTTGCTTGGACATATCATGTTCAGCCTTCGAAATGGTTGCAATCTGAGGAAAAAAAATCACATCTAAAGTAATAGTATTGTTAACATGACAAAGGATGGCTCTAATCGGATTTTGAATTATTGGCTATTAAATGTTAAATTTAAGAAAAGAAATTATCGTTAAAATGCTTTCTGATTGTCGCCCACTGGATTTCTATGGATAGACAAGGATTTCAACCCTAGTCATAGTCCAATGCTCAAACCACTATAGAGCAGAGAGGAGGGTACGTCCAGGCCTCCCAACAACTGAGAAAGAGGACGTTAATGCAAAAAATGCAGACTTCCCTTTTCACTTGGATAGTTTTTCGTGAACTGAAGCAACAAATTATTAAGCCTAATTATAGCAAGCTACTGCTTTACATACTGAACCCAACATTTGGCACAGTCCTTTCATCTTCCCTGAAGCAGAGCTCACCAAAATTAGAAAATTTGTACCCTCCTCTCTGCCTGGAGATGATCCCTGGAAACTCTCTCGGCAT
>JARBWK010000006.1:108553971-108867592 GCA_030556195.1 Anolis apletophallus | reverse complement strand
AAAAAAAAAATTAAAAAGAAAATAAAAATAAATAAATGGATAATAATAATAATAATGATGTAATTTGAGGGAGATCTCGACTTTGCCGTAGTTTTGTTGACCTACGCCGTCAACGGTAGCAATTAAGTTACTTTTCATCTGCTAGTTTACATTTCAATTTGGGAGCAGCCTCTTGACCCTTGGCATGGCTTACCGTCGACCTATTTGGTCTACAGTAGCAGTTGAGTTAGAATTGCGGGCAATATATTTAATTT
This sequence comes from Anolis apletophallus, assembly GCA_030556195.1. Taxonomy (NCBI): domain Eukaryota; kingdom Metazoa; phylum Chordata; class Lepidosauria; order Squamata; family Anolidae; genus Anolis; species Anolis apletophallus. The sequence continues at coordinate 108,867,338 of JARBWK010000006.1, read as the reverse complement.
TCACCGGGCCCCGTTTTTAACTTCAATTTGAGTAGGATCCCGACCCTTGGTATAGCTTTGTTGATCTATGCCCGGCGGCACTAACAACGGAGTCATTTTTCACCTGGGTCATTTAAATTTTAACTTGGGAGCGTGCTCCTGGCCCTTGGCATGGCTCACGGTGACTTACATTGTCAATATTGGCAATTGAGTTACAATTTCAAATAATGTATTTAATTGCTCTGGGTTAAATTTTAAATGTAACTTGACCATGTCCGTTGACAATAGTTTCGAGTTACTTTTCACTTGGGGCATTTTAAATTTCAATTTGAAGAGTGACCTTGACCCTCGGTGTGGCTTACTGTTGACCTACTTTGTCATCAGCGGCAATTGAGTTATAATTTTAAGCAATGTTTGTAGTCTTTCGCCGGTCACGTTTAAACTTCAACTTGAGTGAGATCCCGACCCTTGGTACAGCTCTGTTGACCTATGCCCGTCAACACTAGCATTTGAGTTGCTTTCTTACCTGGGTCATTTTAATTTCAACTTGGCAGGGAGCTCCCGACCCTCGGTATGGCTTACAGTTGACTTTTAATTGTCAACATTAGCAATTGAGTGATAATTTCAAATAAGTTAGTTAATTTTCACCTGGGTCATTTTAAATTCTGAATTGAGTGAGCTCTTGACCCTTTGCATAGTTTACTGTTGACCTATGTCCGTCAACACTAGTAACTGAGTTACTGTTTCACCTGGGGATTTTAAAATTCAACTTGACGAGCGAGTTCCTGACCATTGGTACGGCTCACCATATACACGTTGGTCAATGTTAGCAATGGAGCTACTAATGTTAAACCAGGTGATTGTTCTTTCACCATTTCACCTGAGGAGCCCTGACCATGGGGTAAATGACCACTGATCTACACTGGTCTGGACCATTGGTGTTTGGGTTATGATTTTAAGCATACATTTGGCCTGTTACCTGGGTCATTTTGAATTTCAGCTTGAATTTCAAATATCAACTTCGGTGCGAGCTTTCGTCGCTTGGTATGCTTACTGTTGACTTAGATTGTCAACTTTACCAGGGAGTTAACAATTTCGCAATGTAATTGTCAGTTTACCTGGGTCAATTTCAATTGCGACAAAAGGGAGGGCTCCCGATTTCTGGCATAGCCTACTGCTGACCTATGTTATGGCAGCTCTGGCTGTGGTGTTATGTTTTTCAACCAACGTATTTCTTAATTTACCGGAGTTGAAGTACGGTTGTCTCCTAAGAGACACGCTCTCAGCCCTTATTCATTGCTAGAGAGTAAAACACTTAACCTTTTCTTAAAAGACCGTGCCGTCAGGCTTCCTACATAGGCACACTCCCTCAGCCTTTTAAATGGCGGAAGAATATGGAGAGTGGTTTCCTTTATAAAAGATGACTAGTTATTGCAGTCACACCCTCTCAGCCGTATAAATGGCTGCCGGGTTCAGCGCCTTTTCTTTAAAACTAAAAGACTGGTTATGAAAGTACAGCGCCTTTTCTTTACACCCCCTCAGCCTGATAAAAGGCTTGGGATTTTGAAAGGTGTGTTGTTAAAGTATAAGTCGATTAGTCATCGGTGTTACGCCCCCCCCCCCTCAGCCTTATGAAGGGCTGGGGAGGGCAGAAAGCGTTTTATTAAAACACGAGGGTAGTTGTTTTAGGCACACCCTCCCCCCCCTTTTTAGCCTTATAGAAGCCGCAAGAGGTGATTAGCGCCTTTTTCTTTAAAGCATATATTAGATTAGTTGTGCGGTCATACCATCTCAGCCTTATAAAGGGCTGGAGAGTTGAAAAGGGGCGTTTTATTAAATTATAAGAGGATTAGTATTGGAGGCTCACTTTCTTTGCCTTATAGTGGCTAGGGAATTCGTAAAGCATGCTTTCTTTAAAAGATAAGACGTTGTTAGTGTGAGTTATACCCTCTCAGCCTCGAAAGGGCTGCAGAGTTTGGAAAGCCCGTTTTTCTTAAAACATAAAAGATTAATCTTTAGAATTATGCCCCCTCAGCCTTAAGAAACGGCTGGGGAAAGAAAAAATAAATAAATAAATAAATAAATATAAAGGGATTTTTTCTAAAAGGAAAAACATGGCTGGTCAGTTGATTTACACATCTCTGCCCTGTAACTGGCGAAGACATTGAAAAGGCGTTTTCTTTAAAAACACGAGATTACTCGTCGGTCATAAACATCTCAGCCTTAACGGGGCTGGAGAGTTTGCAATTGCCCTTCTCAGCTTGACCCGGCTGGAGAGTCTAATGGCACGTTTTCTTCCGAACAGTGAAGGTTGGCTGTTGGGTTGCATCCTTTTGGCCTTATAAACGACCAGAGAGTTGAATGCACCTTTTGTTACATTATAAAATTAGTCAGTGAGTTTACCCTTTCAGCATTAGGGACATCCTCCCAGCCTTATATAAGGCCGGGGAGTTTGAACAACCGTGTTTACATTAAAGCAGAAGGAGTTTAATTATTTGAATTACACCCTCTTAGCCTTACTGGGCTGGAGAGCTTAAAAAGCGCGTTTTTTATAGAAGGAGGTTATTAGTTCAAGTTATACCCGCCCAGATTTCTAAACGGCTGGGGATTTTGAAAGCGCATTTTCATGTAAACAGAAGATTCAGTCATTAGAGTTAAACCATCTCAGCCTCTTACACGGCTGGAGAGTTTGAAAGGTGTTTTTCTTTTAAACAAAAGAAGATTAAGTGTTAGAGTTACACCCTCTCAGCCTTAAAAATGGCTGTGGAGTTGGGAAGAGAGTTTTCTTTAAAATATAAGAAGAATAGTATGTCGAACACACCATTTCAGCCTTATGATAGGCTGGAAAGTTGGACAAATTTATTTCAGCCAGTGGCAGATGCGTCCAATGCATACAATGGATGCTTATATAGTTAGTTACTAGATAGTGGGGGGTTAGTCCTTTGTGGCTAACGCTCAGGTACCACCTTCGCTGTTTTACATACATGTCCACTTGGCGGAAATGGGAGCTCAAGGGAGTCCCGATCGCCAGTGCTGACTCTGCCCCCCTTTGGGGCTACCTAGTTTCAGAAATTGGCAGGCAGTGCCCGAGGTCACAATCCATGGTCGGCCATCAACCCACAGCCCAGTAGAAGGGAAAGCGTGAGGATGGCTTAAAAAGGGCCATGTGGGTGAGTAGGGCCTGTCTGAAGGTAGTGACCAGCCGTCAAGGGGTCCTACATTTCATTTGGCCAACATTTGGGCCTGGACTCCATTGCCTGTTGGAATGGAGTGGTAGATGGGTCTGCGACAAACTTGCATTCACGGTCCTTATCCCCTGTTGGTTTGAGGCTCTTAGCTGAGACTGGCGGAGTTCCACATCAGGTGGAACGGCTTTGGCTTGCGGACGGGCAAAGCGTCTTACAGGCCCGAGCAAACTCATACTGGGTGGCTGGCATGGCCCTGCATACACATCGTCCGGTCCACCAATACGCCATCTTGTTGGTGGTTCGGTGTGTGGAGATGTGAGAGTCCTCATAAAGTGGGGAACAAGGAAGGGGCCATGCCCTCAACAGTACGGGGGGTAGTACACTACCTCCTTTATCCAGGGCTCGCGACAATGCTTTGTTTGCTGAGCGGTTGGATCGTAATATCGGAATTGGGCAACGTTCCGTTCGTCTAACATAGGATAGGGGGTGTTAGGACTCTCGGTGGGGGATGGGGACTAGGTGGACACCTGTCCCCATCGGTGGCGGAAAATAGCTAGGGAAAGCCCATTGTCGGTGTGCACCTAAGGCACCTCCTTCAGGGGTGAGGGCCATTAAGTTAACATTCACCTCAAAGTTCAAGTTGAGGGGTTAACGATGTGTAATGGCCCTGGAATGAAAGAGGCTGATCTCAAGATCTCGAGTACAGACCTCTCATTCATTTCCCTAAATGGGGTTGCCCTGGTTGGATAATCAGGGAATCCAGGTGTTTCGCCCGAAATTGATATCGTTAGCCGAGGGGGCATGATACCCCGGCTAGAATACACCTTGATTCCTGACACCTTCTGAGTTAGACTTAAGGAAAATTAAATAGGTAACTTTAAATAAAAGTTGCTCAATTTGAACCCAATACTTGTGTCTCGTCTCTTTTGTTCAGGGGGTTGGAGGGCAAGTGGATTTCCCTCTTAGCCAAAGGCTAAAGAGGGAGAGGAGTTTGCCCCCTCCCACGGAGAAAGAGGAGGTTCTTGGAACCTCTGGGAGGCAGGGGGCGTGGCCTCCCTTTAGGAAGGCCAGCCCCCTGAAGAGCTCAGTTGGAGCTCAGCAGCCGGAGGAGACGGTTGACCCACCACTCCCGCCCTTTAGCAGTAAAGAATTTTTGATCGCTCTTTAACTAAGAGGATCGGGTGAGGAATTTTCTCCCCTGCCACCTTAACTGTGGAGGGAGTTTTTTGCCTACCCCTTTACGGTGTAGGGGCTAGTAAGGGAGCGGTATGTTTTAAATAGGCTTAGCGGAAAATAGCTAGGAAAGCCCATTGTCGGTGTGCACCTAAGGCACCTCCTTCAGGGGTGAGGGCCATTAAGTTAACATTCACCTCAAAGTTCAAGTTGAGGGGTTAACGATGTGTAATGGCCCTGGAATGAAAGAGGCTGATCTCAAGATCTCGAGTACAGACCTCTCATTCATTTCCCTAAATGGGGTTGCCCTGGTTGGATAATCAGGGCATCCAGGTGTTTCGCCCGAAATTGATATCGTTAGCCGAGGGGGCATGATACCCCGGCTAGAATACACCTTGATTCCTGACACCTTCTGAGTTAGACTTAAGGAAAATTAAATAGGTAACTTTAAATAAAAGTTGCTCAATTTGAACCCAATACTTGTGTCTCGTCTCTTTTGTTCAGGGGGTTGGAGGGCAAATCACTTTGGCTGGAATGTACTACCTAGAGTTACACATTTACGACTGGGTCATCCTCAGCATCCCTACAAATGCAATAAAGTAGGGCAGAGCTTTCCAAACTCTGAGGAATGTATTTGGATGGACATTATCCCCAGGGTTGGGTATTGTATGTTTAAGTGTATGCACTGGTTACTTCTATCACTGAATCTACTCATATGCTTGATACCTTTGATATAATATATTTGCATTTTATTAACCTGGATTATTGGTGTTTGTGCTAGCTCAAGTTTTTTTTTGTGGTTAGTAACCCTTGCTCCGCTTGTGTACAATGCATTATTTAGACCAGTGGTTCTTGACCTGTCGGCTGTGGACCACCAGTGGACTACGAGGACGAAAATCTGGTCGACAAACCTCCTTCCTCTTTACGTATTTATTTTATTTCTGCTCCTTTTGTGCTGCCTGCCACTTCTTCCCTGTCGCTAACCATGGCATATGTTCTGTATCAGAAACTAGAGCTGATGTGATATATCCAATGCAATTTCCCGAATCAGCACCCCAAACCAAATCTAAAGTTGACCAAAAAATGATTTGTTACCCTTTTGGTACTAATGTTGGAGAGGGGTCCCTGTCAAAGTGGTCCCTGGTCAAAGAGTCCCTGGTCAAAGTGGTCCCTGGTCAAGTGGCCCCTAGTCAAAGTGGTCCCTGTTCAAGTGGTCCCTGGTCAAAGTGGTCCCTGGTCAAGTGATCCCTGGTCAAAGTCGTCCTTGGTCAAAGTCATCCCTGGTCAAGTGGTTCCTGGTCAAAGTGGTCCCTGGTCATAGTGGTCCCTGGTCAAGTAGTTCCTGGTCAAAGTGGTCCCTGGTCATAGTGGTCCCTGGTCAAAGTTGTCCTTGGTCAAAGTTGTCCCTGGTCAAGTGGTTCCTGGTCAAGTGGTTCCTGGTCAAAGTGGTCCCTGTTCAAGTGGTCCCTGGTCAAAGTGGTCCCTGATCAAGTGGTCCCTGGTCAAGTGGTGCCTGGTCAAAGTGGTCCCTGGTCAAGTAGTCCCTGGTCAAAGTCATCCTTGGTCAAAGTCATCCCTGGTCAAGTGGTCCCTGGTCAAGTGGTTCCTGGTCAAAGTGGTCCCTGATCAAGTGGTCCCTGGTCAAGTGGTTCCTGGTCAAAGTGGTCCCTGGTCAAGTAGTCCCTGGTCAAAGTCATCCTTGGTCAAAGTCAGCCCTGGTCAAGTGGTCCCTGTTCAAGTGGTCCCTGGTCAAAGTGGTCCCTGATCAAGTGGTCCCTGGTCAAGTGGTTCCTGGTCAAAGTGGTCCCTGGTCAAGTAGTCCCTGGTCAAAGTCATCCTTGGTCAAAGTCATCCCTGGTCAAGTGGTCCCTGGTCAAGTGGTTCCTGGTCAAAGTGGTCCCTGGTCATAGTGGTCCCTGGTTAAGTGGTTCCTGGTCAAAGTGGTCCCTGGTCATAGTGGCCCCTGGTCAAGTGGTTCCTGGTCAAACTGGTCCCTGGTCATAGTGGTCCCTGGTCAAGTGGTCCCTGGTCAAAAAAAGATTGGGAACCACTGATCTAGACCAGGGCTGTCCAACTGCCGGCCCTGCAGATGTTTTGGACTTCAACTCCCAGAAATCCTAGCCAGTTTACCAGCTGTTAGGATTTCTGGGATTTGAAGTCCAAAACACCTGCAGGGCCGGCAGTTGGACAGCCCTGGTCTAGACAAAGAGTGGAGAATAGTCAAACCTCGATGAATTGTTTTAACTGCATTGCCAGAATTACCAATGGTGAGGAATGCTGAGTGATGCAATCCAGCAATTTCTGGGGACCTTTGTTGTTTTCTACCCTAGCCACTGCAATACCAATTGATTGGGGATGATGGGACTCACAGTCAAGTTCATCTATAGGGTGATGAAATGGGGAGGTGTGCTGCCTAGGAAAGATGGGAATTGTGATTCGACATTTTTGGAGGCCTCCAGATTGGATCAGGCTGTTGTTATAGTTACGTTATATGTTGTTATAGTTACGTGCCTTCAAGTCATTTCTGACTTCCAGTAGCCATATTATGGGTTTTCTTGGCAAGATTTATTCAGAGGAAGTTTACCATTTCCTCTCTCTGAGACGGTGACTTGAGTAAGGTTGTTCAATGAGTTTCCATATCTAAGTGGGAATTTGAACCCAGGTCCAAGACTTAAACTTCTATGCTACTTCAATTCTCTAGATCTATCTGATAATCAGATATAAGCTAACCAAGGAGATACAATAATAGGGCCCGATAATGAGGTAAAGAGGTGTGGCGGGCTAGGATTTGATGCACATAACATTTATGCCGAGAGGCCGTTTATTTAAATGGGAATGGCTGCACGGTTTGCACTGTAGCTCTGCTTGCACTAATATCATGTGGGAATTGAGAAACTACGGTAATTTCTCCTGCACACGCCTGCATTCCTCTGATCCTATAAAACAGTCTGCTGCCTCAAGATCCCTCCGGAGAGCCGAGGTGAGCTCATTCTCCGGTCCCCAAGGTCAACCCAAAGACATCGGAATGCCATGTGAACCAAACTGTGAATAATTGAATTGCTAATGAAGGAATCCAGACATTCTGCTTGTTATTTAAGGAAATGTTTCAATGGTTGGCTTGAGCCATAATTGGGTCCTCGCTGCACAAAACGGTTTCTTCCAATCCTCTTTTCACAAGCTATTTGAAAAACCAGTGTTACTGGTTTAAGTAAATATCCTGTGAAGTTGGCAGATGCTTATTGAACACACCTTGCTTAGTGAAACATTTATGGGGCCGGGTTTTCTGCTAACGGTGTTCAACCTTGTGACTTTTATTGCCAAGGAGAAAAAAGAGGGGGGTAGGGTAGTTTCCAAACTAGTAAGGACAAACTATGGCAAATTAAATATAGTTGGATTTGAGAAGAAATATTTGCTGAGCAAATGTTTAAAATGTGATAATCATCCACACTACACAATTATACGAGCACTTTACTCGTAGCACTTTAAAACCACTTTAGCACCTGTCATTTGATTCTTTAGTATCCTAAGACACTTAAACAAACAAATAAACTGGTTATATGGCCATGTTCCAGAAGCATTCTCTCCTGACGTTTCGCCTGCATCTATGGCAGGCATCCTCAGAGGTTTTGAGGTCTGTTGGAAACTAGGAAAATTGGGTTTATATATCTGTGGATTGTCCAGGGTAAGAGAAAGGACTCTTGTCTGTTGGAGGCAAGTGGGAATGCTGCAATTGGCCACCTTAGTTAGCATTTGATTGCCTGACAGATTTTAGGTGTGGCTTGTTAGTGCCTGGGGAATTCTTTGTTGAGAGGTGATTAGCTGTCCCTGAATGTTTCTTGTCTTGAGTTCCCCTGTGTTTGAGTGTTGTTCTTTGTTTGCTGTTATAATTTTAGCCATACAGTGTTCCCTCACCACTTTGTGGTTCACTTATTGCAGACTCGCTGTTTCGCGGATTAAAAAAAATTAATTTAAAATATATATCACGGTATTTTTGCTGTTTTATGAGGTTTTGCCGCCGCTGCTCCCCAAGGCTCTTTCCCTCCTCAGTCCTCCCTCCCTCCAGCCTTGAAGGGACTTTCCTTACTTTCTTTCACAATATTGTAAGTTTATTAAGACTTAAAATAGTGCATAACTACTAAAAATAATGTATAAGTATTAAAATAGAGCATCCCTACATTGTGGTTTTTCATTTATTGCGGGAGGTCCTGGAACCTAACCCCAGCAATGAGTGAGGGAACACTGTATTTTGTTCATTTTCACTGAGGAGCTCCGGTCGATGAAGCGGGCGAAGAGACGGCTAGAGAGCAAGTGGAGGAAACTCCGTGACAGAGGTTTGAAATTGGCTTATAAGCTTTTCAAGGATGCTTATGAGCATGCTATCAAGGAAGCGAAAAAGTCATATTATGCAACCTTGATAGTGTCCGCCAGCTCACGCCCGGTACAATTGTTTAAAGTAATTAGGTCATTGACGACAGTCCCTACTGTCCCAAATAATGATGATCAGGCCCTTTCTGCCGAGGTTTTTCAGAGCTTTTTTGCGGACAAGATTTCAGCCCTCCGCTAGGACCTTCCGACCACTCTTGATACAGTCAGCGAACTTGAGACTCCGTGGCCTCTTGCTGGGCCCACCTTCGACCGGTTTCGGCTCCCTCGATCCGTGCCCCTCCTGGCTTGTGAAAGCTTGCCTGAAGGGGTTACGAGACCCTCTGTTGAGACTAATTAACACCTCCCTTAAGCAAGGAGTGTTTCCAGAGGGTTTGAAAGAGGCCGTGGTCACTCCATTGCTGAAGAAGCCGGGTTTAAATCCTACGGTCCCCTCCAATTACCGCCCAGTTTTGAATCTTCCGTTTCTGGGCAAGGTAATTGAGAAGGCAGCAATGGAGCAGTTGCAGTCCTTCCTAGATGACACTACTTGGTTAGACCCCTTCCAGTCCAGCTTCTGTTCGGGGCACGGGACAGAGACAGTCCTGGTCTCCATCACAGATAAGCTATGGTGCCAGCTCTATCAGGGCGGATCGGTGCTGCTTGTGTTATTGGACCTCACAGCAGCATTCGATACTGTCGATTACGATCTTTTGACTCACTTCTTTGCTGGAGCCAGGGTGAGGGGGACAGTCCTAGACTGGCTGTCCTCCTTCCTCCAGAACCGATCGCAGCGAGTGAAGAGGGGCGAGAACGTCTCCGGGGGTTCCACACTTCATTGTGGGGTTCCCCAGGGGGCAATCCTCTCCCCTCTATTATTTAACATCTATGTCCTACCACTTGCTCGGCTGGTCCGTAGTTTTGGGCTGGTGTGTCACCAATATGTGGATGACACCCAGCTCGTTCTGGGGATGGAGGGCAGGCCTGAAACCGTACCCGATAATTTCCATCAGTGCCTTGAAGCCATCACTGGATGGCTGCAAGCCAGTAGGTTGAAGGTGAATCCAGCTAAAACGGAGATCCTGTGGCTGGGTCGTCCGGGTGGGGTGGAGATTTGACTTCCTTCCCTGGACGGTGTGACACTATGTCCATCGTCAACAGTTAAAAGTCTTGGCGTCACTCTGGACTCTCAACTGACAATGGAGACGCAAATCTCAGTCGTCAGTAGAGTTGCTTTCTTCCATCTCCGTCAGGCGAGGAAGTTGGCTCCCTACCTTTCCCGTCGCGATCTAGCCACAGTGGTCCAAGCCACGGTCATCTCAAGACTGGACTACTGTAATGCTCTCTACGTTGGCCTTCCTTTGCTGGTGATACGAAACTGAAACTGGTACAGACTGCGGCAGCTCGATTGCTGGATGGCGTTCTGATGGTCAGCCACATAACACCCATTTTGCGCGAGCTGCACTGGTTACCAGTGGAATGCCGGATCACTTTCAAAGTGTTGGTATTGACCTTTAAGGCCTTGAATGGTCTGGGGCCAGTGTACCTTAGGGACCGCCTCATCCCATACTGTCCCACTAGGCCACTACGTTCAGAGTTGAGCCAACTCTTGGAGGTTCCCAGTTTCAAAATGTACCACCTAACGGCCACAAGACAGAGGGCCTTTAACGATAATCGCCCCACTCTGTGGAATGCACTGCCTTCCAGGGTTCGTGCCCTTACAGATCTGCTGGCATTCCGGAAGGCGTGCAAAACCCTCCTGTTTCGGCAGGCTTTTGGGGATTAATCCTGATGAATTGTATTTTCATCTGTATCACCTGCTTGCTGTGTATTTGGACCGTGTTTTATTGTATTGTGTTTTTATTGTTTTATATTGTACTTTTATACTCTGAGTCCACTGTTGTAAGTCGCCCCGAGCCACACCGGGAGTGGCGACTGACAAATACAAATAATAAATAAATAAATAATAAATTTTCATGGGTTCTTCCTTTCTGTTGAAATTGTTCACATGCTTGTGGATTTCAATGGCTTATCTGTGTAGCCTGACATGCTTGTGAATTTAAATGACATTCCATCACAGCTAAGGCTATATAACTGGGTCCATAAACAACTAATTGTACTGGGCCAGCCATTCAGTTCCACAGCACCAGCTCAACGGGACATCTGGGCTGGGTGCACCAGCTCTCTGGACATGTCTAATGGAAGATGTACAGTTGGGCCTCCACATTTGCAGGGCTAGTGACTGCAGGACCGCTGTGAAAGAAGAAAAAACATGAATATGTGCGTGCTGATTAACTTTTAAGATCAGGTGGAATCTCACTTATCAGTTAAACCGCTCCTGATCTCAGACCTGCAATCAAAATAAAGCGCATCACATTGTTCATGGAGTGGCAACCCTACTGGGAAGATTGGGAGGCGGATATAAGGGATGCAGGAGGGTATGCCCATTTTCTCCAGGTCTGAAAATATGTAACCTATCCTTTAAAAGGAGGAAGGGAACAGATATAAAAAGACTGATGGTGATTTAAGTGTAAAATTGTAATTAGAAGTGCCAAGCAAGGATTAATCCTCAGTCGTCCGGACGGGAGGACCAGAATTTTCTTTTTTCTTCTCTTTTCTTTTTTTCTTTTTTCTTTTTACTCTCCTTTTTTCCTTTCCCACCTTCTCTCTATTTCCCTCTACTCACTAATCTATTTCCACTTCCTAACCCCTTTTCTTGTCTCTTTTTTCTTCTTCTTTTCTTTCTCTTCTTGTATTACAAATTGCAAAAAACCTTAATAAAAAATATTCCAAAAAAAAAGAAAAGGTTGAAGCCTTTACTAGAGCTGCCAGATTGAAATCTAGCAATGAGCTCTCTCCCTTTAATAACTGCATAAAAAGGGAATTTCAGAAGGTATTGGTGGTCACCTAGTAATAGGCAGCATTAGTTGACGTTCTTCTTCGTACATTAAAGAGACAATAGTTTTCACTCTGATATTCTTATGTGTTCTCAAGTGTCCTGGGGTTGCTATAAGAAAATTGTGTGGACAGCAACCTACCAGTAGATGTAGCTGGTCACCACTGTACAGGAATTTCATAGGGTTTTCTTAGCCAAGGAATACTCAGAGGTGGTTTTGCCAGTTCCTTCCTCTTAAATATCACCTACAATACCTGGTATTTCTTGATGATCTCCCATCCAAATACTAACCAGTGCTTTCTTAGCATTACTAACCGGCTTTCTGCTTTACCAGCTTTAGCCCCTTCTATAAAGGCAAGCAGCCATGTGCCTATGTAACATCCTCACCTTTTTAGAGGGTGTGTGTATATAAGTATCATTTACACTTTGACTTAAAACTTTACTTCTGCAGATTTTCTGCCATTTTGGTATTTAAATGCATGCTTTTGAAATTAAAGTATTAGTAAATTTAACCATGGTGGCACAGTGGGTTAAGCCTGAAAGGAGCAATTCTGGATCTAAATGGTTCAGGGGGTAGGGACAAAAAGGAACATTCTGGGGCATTTTGTGGCAAAAAAAGAGAAGAGGTTGACATTTTTTCCCCATTTGTGTGTGCCATCTGAAAATAATGCCTAGTGTGTCACAATTACCGACTCCTGCTATACACCCGAACTGTTAAGAGGTAGACGTATTGGAAGGGAAAGACACACCTAAGATAGAAATTAAAAGTACTCCCCAAGAAATGGTATGTGAACATTGTGATGCAATGTTGTGATGGATGGCTTACTGTAATGGAGGCTAATGCTAGCCAATGAACACGCACCGTGCCAATTTTCAAAAGGTAAGATCTTTATAAATCAAACACTGACAATAATGTAGTGTATCATTTGCTTTTCCTGTGTGTACCAATGAAGTTATAAACTGCTGACCAGCAAGACTGCACACCTTTTGACAGACATCGGGGATGACAAAAAACAACTTTGCCCACCCTTTCCCTTAAGGAATTAGAAATGTATCATCAGATTTCAGATACTACCATGCCACTGAACTGAAATCATTTCCTAGTCAAAGGCCTCTTGTACACTGCCATATAAAATCCAGATTATCTGCTTTGAAGCAGGCCCGGATTAACACTTTTTTGTACCCTAGGCCACACTTTGAAATTATGCCCCCTTTAAGCCAACCTCCCACCACCTCCAAGGTCCCCATTTCCATCTGCTGGAAAGCTCCGCTGTGCTCTGAAAGTCTCCTTGGAAGTCGGGAGGCTTGGGGAGAGCGCAGCGGGTGCAAACTCGCTCCAAAGGCATGCACGAGAGAGAGAGAGAGTGCGCGCGTGAGAGAGCAAGCGAGAGAGAGAGAGAGCACGTGCAAGAGCACGAGAGAGAGAAAGCGCGCGCACGCGCGCGAGAGAAGGAGGGGACGGAGCAGAGACTTTGCCAGGAGAAGGAGCGAGGAGGAGCATGGGAAAGGGGAAAAGAGGGTCGCAGACCATTTTTTTTGGTCCTTGATCTGCGCCCCCCCCCGGCTTCCGCCCCTAGGCCATGGCCTCATTGGCCTTATGGGCAATCCGGGCATGCTTTGAAATGCATTATATGGCAGTCTAGACTCATATAATCCAGTTCAAAGCAGATCATGTGGATTATCGGATTTAATAATCTGGATGATATGGCAGTGTAAAAGGGGCCAAAGATTCTACCTAGTAGATGCTAATAGGCCTGGCAGATGCAATTTGAGTCATCCTCCTTCCTCGATATCCGGCTTCAGGTATCCGAAGGAACCAAAACCCAAACCATCTGCAACAGCAAGGGCTCCACAATGAACCAGTCAGACAAGAGACATTAAATAAATAGATGCATTATTTGTACAAAATCTTTTTATATAAACAAGTTCTTTTTTTTTAAGGGGGAGGGAAGCGGCCTCCTGTAATATTTTGTCAACTTTAAAGAGAGTTACACTGATGCTACCAGGTTACAATTCATCAGACAAACATTTGAAATTACATTCATAGGCTGCAAGCCTTTGCAGAGTTCCAAACATGCCAGTCTCGGTGGGACGTGATGCAGAGTGGCCTAGCCAGCCCATGGGGGCAACTCGGCACTGTAGAAAACAGCCCTGTGGATACTGATTTCAGTGAGGATTGGATGATGTCGCTTTATTCCAGACCAGAGACTCCTTTCACATTATGATGCCACTTTACTTGCCATGGCTGCATCCTATACAATCAATGAGTCGGAAGAGATCCCAAGGGCTATCCAGTCCAAACCCATTCAGCCATGCAGAAACACATAACCAAAGAACTCCCAACAGATGGTCATCTAGCCCCTGCTTATAACTTCTCAAAGGAGAATGCTGAGATTTGTAGTTTGCACTGAAGAAATAAAATATGTTTTTAATTATTGTTTTAATGAATATGTTCTTATTATGTGTGTTTTTGGCATCGAATTGCTGCCAATATATGTAAGCTGCCTTGAGTCCCCTATGGCAGTGTTTCCCAACCACTGTGCCGTGGCACACTAGTGTGCCGTGAGCGATCACCTGGTGTGCCATGGAAAAACCTCTCTTCCCCCCTTTCTCCCCCCTCCTGCCGAACTCCTGCTGCTGCTGCGGGGGAGGAGGAGGGCTGGGGCAGCGAAAAGGGGCTGGGGCGCCACCTCCGTCACCCATTTTCGTGTTTATGTGTACCAACTATTACTACATTTGGCATCAGCTGGACGTGATAGCCTTTCTAGTGACTGTGTAACAACTCTCCTGTTCACCAGTTATACAGGCAGGACTCGTCTAATGCCCACCTGGAATGATACAGGAGCATATATATTGAAGTTGGAAGCCTCATTATTGTTCCATGAGGTGTATTGATGCATAAGAACAGTACTAGTGGACTGCTTTGAAGCTATATAGACACATTTATTCTAAACACAGAGAGAGACTGACAGCTGTTGAGCAAGACCTTTGTGTGCGTCTTTCTGCCATTCCTGCCAGGATATCTATGTTGTGTTCATTGAAACAGGCCCATGTTTCACACTGATTGTATAAATACATTTAAAAACATATTAACTATATGTATTACTGTGTTAGAGTGTCATTTTGTGTCATTTTGGTTGGTGGTATGCCCCAGGATTTTGTAAATGTAAAAAGTGTGCCGCGGCTAAAAAAAAAGGTTGGGAAACACTGCCCTATGGGGTTGAGAATAGGTGGGTTATAAATATGCTTTAATAATAAAAATAATTCTGAAAAGTCTACTCTAAACTACAAATCCCAAGATTCCATAGGATGCTGCCATGGCAATTAAAGTGGAATCATAGTCCTGTAAATGTGTTGTGTGAAAAGGCCCAGGGCATGAAGCCCTCATATATCCATTTCCATTTGGAGCCTTTTGAGTGTCTCTAGACATAAACATTGAGAAAACAACAGTAGCCTATACACTGAAACGGGAAACTAGCTTGCGTGAGAGCCTTGTATATTTCCCAAGCAGACTCCAGCATCTTGGATGAGAGGACTGACCTCTGAGAAGACCATTCGAATAAAATTATTCAGGCGTGAATATCAAAATACTGGTTCTCCCAATGATTTTAATTGCTGAATTCTGCTAAGCATGTTAATCATGAAAAACAGTCATCGGGGTGCATCTACATGGCAGAATTAATACAGTTTGGCACCACTTCAATTGCCAAGGCTCAATGCTACAAAATCATGGGATTTGAAGTGGGAGGGAAGGCTAAAGACCTTATAAAACTACAGCTCTCATGTTCCCATAGCACTAAGACATAGCAGTAAAAACACCGTCAGATTGCATTAATTCTTCAATGTAGATGAACCCCATGTAGACTAGTCAGGAATATACCCCTCTGTTCTATTTCTACCTACCTACTTGTCTGGCACTTTAAAATCCCCTCCCTCAATGTTACAACTGATTCTGTATGCAATTGAATAAAAAAATAAACACAAGTGCTGTTAAAAAATAAGGAAGGATACATTATATCACTGATACTATAAAAAAAGGGGCAAAAGCAAGGGACAAAATAAAAGTGCTCCCCCAAATAATTTTCATCTGGACAGACAGCATAATGTACAATTTTTCATATTGCACTTTTTATACAAGAAATTCTAATAAATATACACAAAAAGGTACATTTACATACATAGAAAGACATTCTTTTTTTTCTTAAATAAGTGTTGCATTGATTCATAGCAACTCAGGAGCTCCGAGACCCATCTAAAAACAGAGAGATTGAGAGAGTATTCCCTTCCAGACCCATTTTGAAATGACCCAAAACAGGAGGCAATTTAATCTGACGGACCTGACGCCGACCTCGCCAGAGAACTTCCAGACTTGCTTTATAACACACAGGTAATAGCTGCAACCTGTCAATGCTACCTTGAAGTGTGCTTTACTGCGGTAGCGCAAGCTAGAGGGCCCCTTCCAGAGGCACCTGAAGCACAGCTAAGCTCTTTTATGGAGCTGGTTCTCAATCAAAATCCCAGAACTGGAGGCCTTTCCCACATGGAGGTAATTCAGACCTAACGTTTGCAATTCAGTTTTCCCCTACATGCCCCATCAATTCAAGCATTTCTTTCTGGACATCATTGATTGCCCATTGACTTGAAGATGCTCAACATGCACTAATACTAAGGCCCAAATACAACTTTCAGCGTTGGCATCAGAGATTAACACCATGTCTTGACAGACAGCAAACTTGCTGAAACCATAAGACCAGTGGTTCTCAACCTGTGGCTCCCCAGATGTTTTGGCCTTCAACTCCCAGAAATCCTAACAGCTGGTAAACTGGCTGGGATTTCTGGGAGCTGTAGGCCAAGACACAGGGTGAGAACTACTGCATTAGACCATCCTTTCAATTTCTAAATGGAGGTGTCTGCCAAACTCCACCAATGTCCAAATAGGTGTCTGAGATGGATGCTGGATTTGGACCAAGTAGTCCAACTTAATTACATTGTGGATACAACTTGCTTAATCCTCTGTTTCTGACAATATTCTTAGAAGCACGTTTCACTGCACAGCATACAGCCCGTGGGGCAGATGCGGCCCAAAAAGGGTTTCCCTGTAGCCCATGGAAAGAGCTGGGTTTCCTCTTCACTGGCTAACCCTTCCCTTGCCTGCCTGCCTGCCTTCATCAGGCAAGCAGGCAGGTAAGCATGCAGGGAGGAGTGGCCCGCAGAAGTGTTCTGAAAAATATTCACCCTTTACAACTTTCAAGTTGTGCAGGCTTGATCTAGAACAGGGCTGCCCAGAAAGTCGATCACGATCGACCAGTCGATTGCGGGACTAAAAGAGGTCGATCACAGCCGGATGGAGCGCTTCTCAGAGGGGGCGGAGCCAGGCCGCACCAAGCCTTGCCCCCTCCCCAGCTTCGGCACTCCCAGCAGCTGCTTCAGCCTTGAGGAGGGCAGGGCCAAGCCAGCCTTGTGCAAGCTATGCCACCAGTGGCTTGGCACTGCCATCATCAAACCTGGAGAAGATGCTGGGAGCTCCAAAGCCAGAGGGGAGGGGGAGGGGCTTGGCACAGCCTGGCTCGGCCCCCTCTGGCTTCCGCTCTACCAGCAGCTTCTCCAGGCTTGAGGATGGCAGTGCCCGCATAGCTTGCACAAGGCTGGCTTGGCGCTGCCATCCTCAAGCCTGGAGAAGTTGCTGGTAAAGCTGAAGCCAGAGGGGGCGGAGCCAGGCCTCACCAAGCCCCGCCCCTCTCCTCTCCAGCCTTGAGGAGGTAGGTAGATCTTTCTGACTTGGTTTTATTATAAGTAGCTTGCATGCTGAAAAAGTGTGGGCACCCCTGATCTAGAACAACAGGCTTCATCTAGAACAACACTGCGTATTTATATCATGTCTAGTTGAAGGCTTTCATGGCTGGAATCACTGCATTGTAGGTTTTTTCAGGCTATATGGCCATGTTACAGAGCAGTGGTTCCCAAAGTGGGCGGTACCACCCCCTGATGGACGGTAGGGCAATCTAGGGGGGCGCTGGCAGGCCCAGGAGAATTTGGGGGGCACTGAACCCCTGTAAGGGGGCAGTGGGGGTGATGGCGTGAGCCAGGCGACAGGCTACCAACCATCTCTCTTCTTCCCTCCTCATGCTCCCTCCTCCTCCTCCTCTCGCCAAGCAAGGGATAATAATAATAATACCTTTGGGGTTCCTTTCCAACTGGTTGAGTCTTATAACAATAATAATAATGTCCTTCAACATACTTAATGGAACATGGATTCAGTGCGGTAACCAATTTATTAACAAAAAAAAGAAACCGATTGCAAAATAGTCAATTGCGATGATTTGAGATTACTGCTGACAAAAATAGAGCCAAGGATTACTAGATCGGTAGCAGCATGCCAGGTTCATCCTTCTCATTAAGATGATTTTGAATGTTTTAACTTTTTTTGTATTACCTTTCTATTCTAAGTTTAATAAATAGTTTCATAATTTCAAACTTCAATGTTTCTAATTTACAGCTTTATTATATTTTACGAAAAAGGTAGAAATATTAATACATATATATTTCTGTTTAATTGCTATTAAAATTTTTCAAAAATTGATTTCTAGGGGGGCGGTGAGTAAATTTTTTTCTGGAAAGGGGGTGGTAGGCCAAAAAAGTTTGGGAACCACTGATCTAGAACAACACTGTATTTATATCATGCCTAGTTGAAGGCTTTCATGGCTGGAATCACTGTGTTGTAGGTTTTTTTGGGCTATATGGCCATGTTCTAGAGGCATTCTCTCCTGATGTTTCACCTGCCTCTATGGCAAGCATCCTTAGAGGTTATGAGGTGAGGATGCTCATAACCTCTGAGGATGCTTGCCATAGAGGCAGGCGAAATGTCAGGAGAGAATGCCTTTAAAACATGGCCACATAACCCGAAAAAACCTACAAAAAACCTACAACAACACACCTATATCATGCCTGTTTGGTTTCTTTTTTTGAGAAAAAAATTATCTATAATTTCATGTTTAAGGTAGTACACGAATATCTATGCATACCATAATAGCCTACGTTCACTCTGTGGCAGCATGTCTATAGTCTGCACACCTGTCATTGATCCATTTTAAACTTTATGGCAATGGCAGTGTAAGAAAGGGTGACAGTGTCCCTAACAGATCCGTGGTGCTTAGGTAATCCAGAAGAGAGAACAAGGGCAAGTGCTGATGTCCCATGCCCAGCAGGAAAAAATGTCTCTACCTTTCATGGAGCACCATTGTGCAAATATCCACTTTTATTGGGGACTGATGTTGTACAACACGACATCTTGTTGAACACCCCATTGCAAATCATTGCAGTTCTCTAACGTGGTTGCATATGTGTCAGCAATGTAGCTCTGCCATCACA
Source organism: Anolis apletophallus (assembly GCA_030556195.1). Taxonomy (NCBI): domain Eukaryota; kingdom Metazoa; phylum Chordata; class Lepidosauria; order Squamata; family Anolidae; genus Anolis; species Anolis apletophallus. The sequence goes on along the minus strand of JARBWK010000006.1, from coordinate 108,848,372 downwards.
AAGCTATGCATCATAGCAGGGGTAGGGAACCTTTTTGACTCAGAGAGCCATGAAATTTATTTCAGTGAGAGCCATATATGTAATATATTTTAAGACTAAATTCAACTAAATGTGATACATATATATACGTACAAAAGGATTTCCCCGGCAGAATGACGGGAAAGTTCAGACCTGGCTCTGCAAAAGGCATGCTCAGGACTCTGGGAAGGAAGAGAAGACAGTAGGAAGGGGGGAAGAAAGAAAGAGGAAATAAAGGAAGGAGGGGGAGAGGAAGAAAGAAAAGAAGAACGAACTATGGAAAAGGAAGGAAAGAAAAGCAGGAGAGAGACAAGGAGGGAAAAAAGAAGGAAATGGGAAGAGAGGAAAGGAAAGGTTGGGGAAAAGAAAGGAAAGGGAGTGAGGAAAAAGTAAAATAATGAAGGGAAAAGAAGAAAAGAAAGAAGGAGAGAGAGGGAAGTGAAAAGAAAGGAAGGAGAAGGAAAGGAAGACTTGGGGAAAAAGAATTGAAGAGGAAGGTAGGAAGGAAGGAAGGAAGGAAGGAAGAGGGGGGAGGGAGAATGGAGGAAAGAAGGAAGGAGAGAGAGGGAAGGAAAAGGAAGTAGAGAAGGAAAGAGTGAAGGGAAAGAAAGGAAGAAAGAGGAAGGAAGGAAGAGGGAGAATTGAGGAAAGAAGGAAGGGGAGATGGAGGGAAAAGGAAGGAGAGAAGGAGAAGGAAAGGGTGAAGGGGGGAAAGGAAGGAACGAAGAGGAAGAATGGAGGAAAGAAGAAAGGGGAGAGGGAGCCCCGAGAGCAGCGGGGGATGAAGAAGAAGCAGCGATGGCGGCCCGGAAGCGGCAGTCGTGGCGAATTTGCGTCACTTCTCCCCGCTGCATGCTGGCAAACTGAGGCCCAGGCTGCTCTGGAGAGCCAGATGCATTTATGAAAAGAGCCACATCTGGCTCCCGAGCCATAGGTTCCCTACCCCTGCATCATAGCCTGTTATGCAGGAGCTCAGCCATTATGAATGAACATGGAACTGATCTTCATGTACATAGACATCTCAAATAGTTGAGGTGATGAACAGATGAATGAGGAAGAAATAGGACTGGGTCAAACCCCAATGAATTGAAGAGATCAAGGATGGATATGCCATTTGAATTATTACAAATGTCTATTCAAACTACATTATTTAAAATATAACTATTTTTTTCTCCTGGGTTGTTAAGCAATGCATGACAAGAATCAGGAAGCCCCAAGTTGTAGCACAACATAAATACAACACCATATTAAATCAAAGTACGGAATAATGATTTTTTAGACAACAGCTCCCATTCTCCCCACCCACCAGCATGACCACAAAACATGGCCAGTTTAGTCCACAAAACATAGGCATACCTCAATTAAACAAAGCCTCTGACAACGAAGCTCCTTTTGATAAAGCCTTTTTATGCGTGCTCAGGCCCAGTATTGGCTTGGGGAAGAGGATGAAGGAAGTCTGGGGAAACACAGACTATAAGTGGTGGGTTTCAGAGCTTACCTACCACAAACAAAGCAAAAATAAACTGAACTGGTAAAAAAGAAAAAGGGGGAGAGCATGTAAGACTGCCTCAATGGCTACAATTAATACCGGATTCACTTGAATTGAGTGCTCATAATTTTTGGCTAAGTTACATTGCTAAAACTGAATTGTACGTTAGATTCAGTGTCACATTAGAATCGTGCACCTAAACTCACCTGCAATTTTGGACAAGAGGTCCCAGGTTGGGACAGCAGAGGGAGAGGCAGTGGTGGCCATGAAAAGGGTGGTGTGAAGCGGATGGCTGTAGTGAAAAAGCTGGTGCGAAGGCCTGACAGGGGGGCACGGATTTCCACCAACCTCATATTACATTTGACACTGAATGCTTTTATTGTAATGTACACCTTCAAAATTGAGGTGCACATAACATTCGATGATGCATTATGCTCAAATAAATATGCAAATGCTTCCTAACAAAAATGAAATCCTAAGAAATATGGCGCCTGGGGAAAGGATAAAATAATCTCTGGGACTACTTTGGAAAAAGCTATGAAGTGGCCTTCAAAAACTTCAAAATGTTTTTATGTACAGATTGAGTATCCATTATCTGAAATTTTGAAATCCAAAATCCTCAAAAATCTGAAATTGTCTACACTGGTAGCTAGATAGTGGCAAGTTTGCTTTCTAATGGTTCAGTGTACACAAACAAAACATTATTTAAACTGTATAAAACTACCTTCAAATAACGTGTATATAGGGTCATATGAAACAAATGAATTTCATGTTTAGATTTGGATCCTGTCCTATTATGTACGTATATGGAAATGGAGGTATTCCAGAATCCAAATACGTATGTATGAATGAATATATGTGTGTATACTGTATGTGTGTGTTTGTGTGTGTGTGCGTGCATACACAGACACACATACACAGTCTCACACAAATAAATTTCATGTTTAGATTTGGGTCCTGTCCTATTATGTACGTATATGGAAATAGAGGTATTCCAGAATCCAAATACGTATGTATGAATGAATATATGTGTGTATACTGTATGTGTGTGTGCATACACACACACACAGAGCTACACACACACAGTCACACACACATAGTCACACACACATACAGTATACACACATATATTCATTCATACATACATACATATTTGGATTCTGGAATACCTCCATTTCCATATACGTACATAATAGGACAGATATCTTATGCAAAAGATAAAGATGGAGTATATCTTATGCAAAATTCTTCGAACCAGAAATATTGTGTGTGTGTGTGTGCATACGCACACATAATATTTCTGGTTTGAAGAATTTTGCATAAGATATACTCCATCTTTATCTTTTCAAGACTTACTTGACCTGATGGATTCAAAACTACAACATGAAATGAAATAAAGTTCCCTATTTTCCCCATGTTATTTCTCTCTCTTGTATTAAATGTCTTTTAAAGAAATAATGGCCGGAAATGCATCAACTTTCTTAATTGAGGTATATCTATATAGCTTTCCCATGCTTCATACAGAACTAAACATTGATGAATACATTAAAAAAACATTAACCAAGTCTGCCCCCTCATTGGGTGTAGCAACCTATCCAATAGTAACAGTTTTATTGCCTTCCTTGCTGCCCAATATTTCCAAATGGAGAAAGATGTATGACAAAATTCTGTTCAACCAACAGGAGGATATTGCAGCCAACTTCCCAAGTCGTGTTATGGATAACCAAAATTTGTATTTCTAATATGCTGGCAAGCTTTCTTGTGATATTTGCAAGGTTACCACATTTTTCAATCAGGCAACTCCCTTTTCTTTTTAAAATTATTGTGAAAGTGGTTTGTAAAGCCCTAGTCTGTTTCAAATACTGACTATCTAGATAAACATTTGGAGTCCATGTGCTCCTGCATGTTTGTTCCATCCGTCAAGGCCAACTGTGAAGTCTTCCAGGGAATCTTACTGCTTCCTCTCTCTCCATTTCTTTCTTTTGGTCTCCAGCCTGAGAACGAACTGTGACTCGCCGTATTTCTGTCTCCCAACCTCATTAGAAGGGAAACCTTGTCAAGGTCTTTCTTTAAAAAAATTAAAAATTTGACTCCATTAAAAGTGATTTTTTAAAAAGGAAAAAAGAAAAAAAGAGAGAAAGGGAAAAATAAATAAATAAAACAAGGCAATTCTATTCCGATTTTCCTTTTCTCAAGAAGCCCTCCTCAATAACAAAAGCAGAGCAAGGCTGGTGGGGTGCCAAATCCATCTTTTCCTTTTGCTGCCACCTTCATGCTTTTCCACACGTCCCACAGCAGCGTGATTTGAACTGTGAGAGTTGGCAGAGCTTTAGCTGCTTTACCTTCTCACAGTACCTGGTGGTGTCTCTGCACTCGCCTACGGGAAAATAAAAAGAGAACAATACTGTCATTTCCCCCTTAATTAACAAAAAGAGGTAATTGTGGTTAGATTTCTGTCAACCCCAATAAAAGCTGATGGTTGTCTGTAAATGATGGTATAATGAGGGAAGCCCTGTTCTTGAGCCCACCTCCTTCGCAAACGCAATTGGAGGGAACGAGAGACAGGCCTTTCTCAGTGGCGGCCCCCAGTTGTGGAACTCCCTCCCCAGTGACATCAGGCAGGCCCCATACACTTATAATGAACTTTTATTTGTATACTGGTCTATCTCCCCGAGAGGACTCAAGGCAGTTTCGAACATAGGTACAGCATTGCAATTGCCAACATAAAAACATACAGAATAAACACTATAAATCAAAAACAAAAATGCAATACTATATAACAGATGTGCATATTTAAAATTAAAAGCCAGTTCAGTACTAATTTCCATGAGCAAGTTCAGTTGCCAATGGCCAAAATTCCAGAGTGGGACTCAACAGCTAGGAGAGGACTGGGCTAGTACAACAAAGTGGACTAGGGCCTGGGGAATGGATAAGGTGCAAGCATGGTCCTGCCTGATGGTCAGGGTGGGACCTGGAGCTAGTTAGTCCCAAGGCCTTCTGCATGGCTAAAAGAGGGCTGGACCAATGGGGAAACAGAGGGCTGGGGATGTGGGTAAAGTGCAGAACAGGACCCTAACTAATAATCATGGTTGTGCCTAAGCTATTCATTTCCAGGGCCTGCTGAATAGCTATAATAGGGCTGGGCTAGTACAATGAGGTAGGAGAAAACTAGGGAAATGGGTAGAGTATTGGCCTTCAGAAAAAATGTAAAGACATGGCTCTGTACACAAGCGTTGCAGAATAAATCATTACAGTTTCGACACGGTCTGAATAAGGATTATGAGCAAGGATTATGGATGAATGCAGGCCCGGATTAACGCCTTTTGGTGCCCTAGGCCACACTTTGGAAGCCCCGCCCCCGGGGCGCTGCTGGGCATGTGCGCCAGTGGCCCCAGGGGCGGAGCTTCCCTCTGCCTCTTCCTCCTCCTCGCCGTGACTGCCTTCCTTCAGTCAAGGAAGGCAGTCGCAGGGAGGAGGAGGAAGGGAAGCCCCACCCCCGGGGCGCTGCTGGGCATGCGTGCACGGCAGGAGGGCGCCTCTACCTCCTCCGCCATGTTCCTGGGTGCCGCACATGGCCGGCAGCGGCCCCAGGGGCTTCCCTTCATTTCTCCTCCCGAGGAGGAGGAGGAAAGAAGGGAAGCCCCCGGTGCCGCTGCCGGCCATGTGTGGCACGCAGGAACATGGCGGAGGAGGCAGAGGCGCCATTCCCTCCTCCCCCGCCCCCTCGCAGCGCTCTCCCCCTGCTCTCCCCCGAGAGAGAGAGAGAGAGAGAGTCATCATGCCGCACGGTGTGGTTTTGTTTGAATTTTTTTTGTTCCTTGATCTGGCGCCCCCCCCCCTCAGGCCTGCACTCATAGGCCATGGCCTGGTGTGGCCTTATGGGGAATCCAGGCCTGGATGAATGGAATCATGCACTTTATTTGTTTTAACTGGTTTTTATTCTACGTATTTTATTTGCTTACCGTTTTAACTGTTTTTAGTTTATGGGATATGTTTTATAACTATGTTAAGCGGCATTGAATCTTGCCAGAGTTGTAAGCTGCCTTGAGTCCCCCTGCAGGGGTGAGAAAGGCGGGGTACAAATGAATTAATTAGATCAAGAAGGCTCAGAGAAATTCTACACTTCTAGTAAAAATAAATACAACACCACAGCAAAACATTCACAAAAGCCATTGTTTTCCATGAGTGCATTAAGTATGTTACGTGATTGATGGAGCAGCATCATACACCCAAAACTGCAAAGATTAGAAATAGGCACTTTAATAACACTATATAACTAACACAATTTTTATTCCTGGGTTATAAATGTCATCTCCTAATTGGTTCTAGCATAAAAACATGGAACAAGTTTATTAAACTGCAAAACTTTTGTTTTTGTGGGACATCCAGCAGCACATTTTGCTAGAGTTTTTCAATGAATATCTTATTGAGTCTCAACCAATTGAACATAGTTTGTGGCAGCCACAAAAACAAAGTTTCTGGAATATAGTAACTACTTTGAAAGTAAGTAGGCCTACTGCGCAATTAAACAGGAATAACACTTTCAAAACAGGAACAGAAATTTTTTCAAATGATGTTACACAGTGTAATTAAAGTTTTTATATGAGCATGTAGTAATCCTGACCTTCTTCAAATCATAAAACATGATATTGTTATCTGGATTAACCCAATATAAAGAGTGGCTAAATCCTGAAATTCATACTAGCCATTGACCACTCAGGGTGTAACTGGCTCTAAGAGCTCATATATTTTGGCAGCAACTGGCAATACGAAGCTTAAAGGACCTACTGTTTTCACATGGGGTGATGTTGCAGCGCTGCCAGTTAGCCGGCCTTGCTCTCCAGGCACAGAGGTGCTCTGGTACTGGTTTGTTGGTGCGGACACGCACGCACTCCACTCGTCTGGATTGGAAACCATAGCTGCCGCAGGTAGCAGTACACAGTGTCCATAAACTGACTCTCCAGTGTACACCACAAGAGTCCGTCCAGCAATTCTGTGTGCTTAAAGGCCTTTCGGGAAAAGTAATAGAGAAAATGCTAAAATTCAAATGCAGAAATATTTTTTGAAAACATGCATATATATTATTATGTGAATATCTTTACAAATAACCTACAGTGGGCAGAATCATGGTTGATTATATTTCTTGACAAATCAACTGAGAAATTGGTATTTTTGAAATATGCAAAGAGCCGCAATCCCTATAATTCAGTGCAGCATAATACAAGGTAGGGCCAAAGATCCCCCTTCAGGGGTTGAGAAGGACAGGGTAGAAATACTGAAAATAATAATAATAATATCTAGAAAAAATTGCTTATATTTCTGAAAAGTACAAAAAGAACAGTTTTGTTTTAAAAATCATATCAGATCAATCCTTTTGTAAGGATGTAGTTTCAAATCGGCATGCAGAATCCTCCTCAAACTCCGACTCAATATGAAGAAGTGGGGTTATATCCACAAAAGCTCATGCAAAAAAAACAACACACAGTTTCCAAGGTGCTGCAATATTTCCCTTTTTTCCTCCTCCTCCTCTCCCCCTTTTTAGCTGAGAGAGACTACCATATTTGAAATCTGTTTTTCAAAAGTATCAGTGGGACTCACCTTGGAAGAGAACCACACTGGTCAGAAGGCACCGAGATCCCATCCCTAGTTTGGCAGAAAACCTGCCTGTGCTGTACTGCCAACCGAGAGCCAATACACGGTCCATTACACTGTTGACAAAGAAAATTGGATTTGTAATAGAGCAGACTTGTGGTTTTTTTGTACCTGACACATAAAGCAACCCATCTGGTCCTTAGTAAATCTTTGAAGGGTCCCTTTCACACTCCTCTATAGCTATAATTCATCTTTCATCTAAGATGAAAAATTCATCATTCATCAAAGTCAATATTGACATTGAAATACAACACCGCCTGAGCTCTGCGAGTGAAGCATTTTTCTGAATGAAGCAGAGTGTTTGAGGATTGGGACATCCGTAGTGATACCATGGTGATTGTTTATTAAGTGATTGTCCTGCTAACCCTTTTATAAGTCTGTGAAATATGGACTGTCTACAGACGTCTCACTCAACTCCTGGAATGTTTCTATCAGTGTTGCCTTTGAAAAATCCTGCAAATCACTTGGGAAGACAGGAGGACAAATGTCAGCATCATTTATTTGCCGTGCTTCTATACCGCCTCTCTCAGCCCGAAGGCGACTCGAGGCGGTGAACAAGCGGCAACAAGTGCCCATATACAATAAATCACAAGATAAAAACAGTCATATAAAAACATATAAAATTAACAGTTAAAAACTACAAAATACATATCTCAGCTCCACAATCTTAAAATCGGTTTCCGTTTCGTTGTCATAGTAATCCTTGATCTCGATTAAAGTTCATCTGCGAACGTTTGCTCGAAAAGCCAAGTCTTGACCTTACGAAATGCCAGGAGGGAGGGGGCCAATCTGATGTCACTAGGAAGGGAGTTCCAAAGCCAAGGAGCCACCACTGAGAAGGCCCTGTCTCTTGTCCCCACCAGGCACGCCTGTGAAGCAGGTGGGACCGAGAGCAGGGCCTCTTCAGGTGATCTTAAGCATCTTGATGGTTCATAGGGAGAGATGCACTCGGACAGGTAAGTTGGACCAGAACCATTTAGAGCTTTAAAGGCCAAAACCAGCACTTTGAATTGTGCCTGGTAGCAAACTGGTAGCCAGTGGAGCTGACACAACAGGGGAGTTGTACGCTCCCTGAGTGCCGCTCCTGTTATCAACCTGGCTGCTGTCCGTTGGACCAATTGAAGCTTCTGAGCAGTCTTCAAAGGCAGCCCCACGTAGAGAGCGTTGCAGTAATCTATACGGGATGTAACCAGAGCGTGGACTACCGTGGCCAAGTGGAAGAAGCAAAGACCATGAGCACGTAAGAAATGATCCTATGCCATCAACTCTGCTGAACTGGCCATGTTGTCCAAATGCCTGATCACCGTCTCCCAAAGCAGTTACTATATTCTCAATTCAAGAACTGTAAACAGAATTTTGGTGGACAAGAAAATACATTTAAAGATAGGCTTAAAGCTAACCCTAACAACTGTAGCATAGACACCAAGAACTGGGAAGTCCTGGCCCTTAAACACTCTAATTGGTCAGCTGTGATCAGAAGTGCTTCAGAATTTGAAGATGCACTAATGGAGGGGGAAAGGGAGAAAAATACCAAGAGGAAGTTGCATCAAGCCAACCCTGACTGGGACCGCCTTCCACTTGGAAACCGATGCCCTCGCTGTGGAAGGACATGTGGGTCACGAATAGGGTTCCACAGCCACCTACGCATCCACTACATTTGGAAGGCCATCATACTCGGACAATGAGGGATTGCTTAAGAAGAAGAAGATTAATCTTTTACCACCATGACAACATCCTAGGAATCCTGTGAACTATAGTTTGGGGGTGACACTAGAGCTCTCTGGATGAAAATTCTAAATATCCTTCCTAAGATTCTGTATGATCATATGAATTTCATAGGTAGAAGTGGAATCACAATACTATAATTTTGAAAGAGTCTCAGACATGTAAAAATCAAGAAGGCTCCAAATACACTGGAACCTAAGAATACACACACACACACACAGTATGTATGTATGTATGTATGTATGTATGTATGTATGTGTACACACACACACACACACACACACACACATATATATATATATATACACCACTAGGGGTGGATATCTCCAATTTTAATACTTTGAAACCCGTTAATATTTCGTATTTGAAATTATTTTGACCCTGTATCGACCCTTGTCATCCAATCCAGAAGTGACCTTTCTAAATTGAAACCGGGTCAGCCATTTACGTAAAGGGTGCATTATTAGGTCGTATCCACCCCTTCTTGTATTTAACTCGTCTTTGGTTGTCAGCTGGCGAGAGGGGAGTGGAAGGCAGCATCTCCTCTCGCCAGATGACACCCAAACATGGGTTAAAAACAACCCCCATTTGGGTCTCGGCTGGCGAGAGGAGGGTGCCAGGCTGCCCCCTCCACCCTCCTGTTGCCATCTGACATGGTTCTGAGCTCGGGGGGGGAGGGAGTTCTTGCTCTCCCTTCTTCTTCCTGCCCCCCAGCTGAGAGGCATCACGCATTAAATATAATGTGCGATGGTTCTGAGCTCGGGGGGGGAGTGGAGTTCTTGCTCTCCCTTCTTCCCTCCCTGTCCCCCCCAGATGAGAAGCACTGCATTAAATATTAATGCGATGCTGCCTCTCAGCTGGGGGGAGGAAGAAGGAGATTCAAGAACTCCACTCCTCTTCCCAGCTGAGAACCATCGCACATTAAATAATTCTATAACGACCCAGCAAGGGAAATCCCCCCCCCAAGTTTAGAATCAATTTTTTTATGGATCAACCACCCCTAATATATACTTTAACATGGAAGAGCTGACCTTTTATGTTTTGAGTTACTGATAATTGAAGCCTAAGATATTTAAAATAAACCTGAATTTGGTATATGATCTATGTTATGAGTGAGGAACAGAAAAGTGAGGTATAATAGAAAACAATTACAACATGCATTTTGGAGAGTAAACCTAAAAGAATAAATGGATTTTATGAATGTTGTACTGGAAATACACAACAACATAATTTCACCACTCAACACAATTTCACCACTCATTGTAAAAGACCAGATTTCACTCTTGAAAACCAGCTAAAAAGCCAAAACACTATCCGCAGTGTATGCTATGATGAAAATCTATGGTACAATATACTTGTGCAGTTATTTGTCTTTAAGGATGCCATGATTCGGTGTTATAAATTCAACTGTTTGGGACAAACAAAACGGTCATTCTTTTTCTCACACATTTTTGTTAACTTTCAGCTTGTGATCCACACAGGAAATGTCACCCTATCCCTTCTGCTGAACATTTTACAACTCATACTTATCGTAATTTATAGGCACGCTGTTAATAAGACAGAATCAGAGCAGACATATTTCCCTTAAAAATGAATAATTGAAAAGTATGATTAATGCAAGTCCTGGAAATATAAAAAATGTTGGAAACTAGCTCTTGTAAAAAGTGAAGTTCTTTTCACTTACGACTGCAGGAATAAACCTGCCACGTGTTTTTAGGTTTAATCCTCCTCCCCTCTTTAAACTATGACATATTGGACACTTGGTGCTGGGTTTCATTAATCCTGAAATGTCTCAATGGAGCCAGGCAATGGAGGAGGAAATGGTGAATTACTCAGGTAAAGGATACTCCTGGGGATTTAGAAAGGATGAGTAGCTTTAAAAGTTTAACAAAAAAAGAGCACAGAAAATGTCTTTCAGTGTGAAATTACAGGCTAAGGTTGGCACTGAATACAGGTATGTCTGGATGAAATATTAAGCAACTTTTTGTGTCATAAGGCAACACTGTTATTTCAGAATGAGACACCCTGTTTACTTAGGTTATGTAGTATTTTTGTAGTATGCAAGTATGACAAACCTTTTTTTTCCTTTTTAAGACTTGAAAAAATGGATTTTTCTTAGCAGTATAATAAAACTGAGTGTCATAATATCATTTATGCTCCTGCTGTTTTTGCAATAATTCACTCTACATACCTCCCAGAATTTCAGTATTAATCAGTCTTGGACATAATCTGCCTCTAAAGATGTAAGTGCTGCATGTTTAGTTTAAATAGGCAATGTTCCGTCTTCCAGACACCTGTTTGTGTTGCTCCCAGTCCTGGATGGCAGCTTCCTTTTGCATTTTCCTTTAGGGTTGCCATAGACCCTTTTGCATCCTGTTAGCTAATCATTTACAGGTTTGCAGCCAGTTTTGCAAAGCTTGCTGCTAGAGCCTTGCAAATGTATCCCTTTGGTTAGGGCCCACCCCTTTTCCCCCTGGGGATGAGTTCTCCATTTTGAGATCTCTCTTCAGTCCTTCTCAGGCTGGAGAAGAGCTCAGATGTGCTTGGCCAGTCAGGTTGGCTGTGTATATAGGCCACCGTAAGTACTGACTTACTGCTTGACCAATTGCTTGACTGCTGGAGTTAGATAGGCTAATGATACCCTGCTGTGATTAGCACTGCTTGTTGTATATTGTAGCTATCTAACTGCCATTTAAGCATCGGTTCGCCTTTGAACTGACTCTAGGCATAGATAGGGAAGGTGTAGCTCCTTCTATTTAGCAACCTAGGGTCAGGGTAAGGAATATTTTCAAATTTCCTTGCCATTTGGAGGAAGCAAGGGTCTCAGTCTTAGCAGCCCAAGATAGAAGCAAGATCACCAGGGAATTTTCACCTCTCCCTTGTTCTGTATATTTTGCAACCGCTAAGCTCTGTGCCAAGTCCTTCAAAGACTTTGTAGCTGAATAAACTATTTGTTCTTCAACTTCAACCTGGAGTGGTTTTTGGGTTGCTGGACCCCTAAGCTTCTCAAGTAGGCTTTCTGCAGTCCACCAGGCATATACGAAAGCACATCGCAGTTTTTAGTTTCAAAAGATGCCTGGTGTGACGGCATAGGTAAGATGTTCAGCATGTATGGTGATATTTTTATCTTATTATTGTGGGGACTATATTGCAGAAGAGAAAGCTATTTTTCTTTTAAAAATGCAGAAGATATTTGAAATGTATGGTTGTTATTATTATTATTATTAATGATTATTATTATTACTATTTATTCATATAGTGCCCTCACTGGACAATGTGCTGCAAAAGGTGTTCAATCTAAAATATATGTATATACAAAATACATACACAGACAGAAAGATGGAGCAATCAAATAGAAAACGAAGCAATACAATTATAAAACAGATTAGTGTCAGATAAATTTTAAAAATACAATATAATATAAAGCAAGCTGATTAATAGATTTAAAATAAACAGTTCTGGCTTAGTTTACCGTACCTGTTTGAATGTAACATCCTTCTATGATCCACCTCGGAGATTAAGATCTTCTGGGGAGGCCCTGCTCTCGATCTCACCTTCCTCGTAAGCGAGACTGGTGGGAACGAGAGACAGGGCCTTCTCAGTGGTGGTCCCTTGGCTATGGAACTCCGTACCTAGTGAAATTATAGCAGCCCCCTCCCTCCTGACATTCAGGAACAAAGTAAAAATGTGGTCATGTGACCAAGCTTTCAGACAGCAAAGCTTGTAGTGCAATAAGATAATTAAGATTTTCTGGGGAGGCCCTGCTCTGCGGGATTTACCAGCTTTCCGCAGAGCTTGTAAAACATACTTATTCCAACAGGCGTTCGAATCTTGTTAATTTACTCGTATTTGGCTTTATTGTTCTTTTAATGTAATTGTTCCTGTTTTGTGAGCCACTCTGAGCCCTAATAAATAAATAAATAAATAAAATAAGGAACAGTGAATGGACCAATGGAATGACTACGGACTTTGATTTTGGATGGCGTGATTTTAATAACTGTTTTTGAATAATGTTTAATATAAATGTTATTGTATTATCAATGTTTAATTTTTTATGCTTTTTGTCTAAATGTTATTTTATGTTTATGTTTTAATTTGGTTGGATTACTTTAAGATCTATGTTATTGTCTTGCTATCATCTTTTGGTTTTCACATGTATGTACGGCATTGAATTTTGCCTTTATAATGTTGAGTTCCCTTAGGGGAAGAGAAGCAGTATATAAATGTAGTGAATAAATCAATAATAAATTATATTGTGTCAGAAGCAAATTGTGAATATATTGCAAGTTGCTTCTGGTGTGAGAGAATTGCCTGTTTACAGAGACGTTGCCCAGGAGATGTCCAGAAGTGTTTTGATCCTGTGGGAGGTTTCTCTCATGTCTCCACGTGGGAAGTTGGGGCTGATAGATGGGAGATCACCCATCTCATGGATTTGAACCGGCGATCTTCAGGTCTTCAGGTCAGCAGTCCAGCTGGCAAAAGGGTTTAACCCACTGCACCACCACAATGGGTTAAACTCTAATGCAGTGTTTTTCAACCTTTTTTGAGCCGCGGCACATTTTTTACATTTACAGAATCCTGGGGAACACCACCAACCAAAATGACACAAAATGACACTCTAACACAGTAATACATATAGTTAATATGTTTTTAAATGTATTTATAATCTCAGTGTGAAACCTGGGGCTGTTTCGATGAACACAACATAGATGTTGTGGTACAGAGACGGCAGTGACTGAGTCCAGGAGTTAAAAGATAACAATAGATATCCTGGCAGGAATGGCAGAAAGACACACACGGAGGTCTTGCTCAACAGCTGGGAGTTATAGTTCACCTGCAATCAAAGAGCATTCTGAACTCCACCAATGATGGAATGGAATCAAACTTTCCACACAGAACTCCCATAACCAAGAGAAAATATTATAAGAGTTTGGTGGGCATTGACCTTGAGTTTTGGAGTTGTAGTTCACCTATATCCAGAGAGCACTGTGGAGGGGAGGGAGGAAGACATGGGGTGAGAGTGCGCAGTAGTGCCTGCACGGGTCATGTCTTCCTCCTTCCCCCCTCCCGCAGAAGCGGCAGCGTGAGCAAAGCGAGGCAAAGCAAGCAGAGTGAGGCTGGGAAGAAGGGAGCTCGAGTGGAGGAAAAAAAGTGTTCGGCAGGAGGGGGAAGAAAGGGTATTGGAGGTTCAAATTTCCCACGGCACACCTGATGATTGCTCACGGCACACTAGTGTGCCACGGCACACTGGTTGGGAAACACTGCTCTAATGGATGTAATCAGAATATACAAAATTATAAAGCAATATTAAAGTAAATTGCAAAAACTTTGCAAGATAAGAACATAACATGAGATTTCAAAATAAGTAAAGAAAGAGAAGACTGCAAATATTCGGGGAGTAAGAAGTAAGTGAAAAAGGATGAAGCTGAACCAAGGAAGAATGAAGCCTTGGTTGGGTGAGAAGCCTAAAATTCCTAGAACACTGATCTCAATCAGGCCATAAAAAGAAACAAGTGGTGGAAGATGGGGAGGAAGGGGAGAGCTAGGTTTTGATGTTAAAATGAGAAGCTTGTGCTGAATCCTAAATGGGATAGGGAACCAATGGGGGAATCAAAAATGGGATAACATAATCAAAACAAGAAGCCAAAAAGATAATCTTAACTGCAGAAATCTAAAATGAAAACCAGAGAATAAAGATGAGATAATGCTAGACCAGAAGAAAAAAAAGAAGATTATAATAATCAAAGTGGGATATGTCCAAGTCCAAGATATGAACTGAAGTCTTAAGAGAAAAAGCAGAAAAATGTATGATTTTGGCAATTTTAAAAATAAAAAAAATCAACACGACTGTTATAGCCTCAATATGAGAACCAAAAGAAGAGTAAAAAAATAAATAAAATAAAGCAAGACCATGTGTGTCCTTCACAGATTGAATGGGAATATTTTCAATAGTGATGGAGAATGCATGTGGTAAAGAAGGCTTAGGAGGGGAAATAAGCAGTTCAGTCTTTGCCATGTTAACCTTTTGGTTAACACAGCTAAAATAGAGCATGCAAGCTGGAAATAATAATAACAATAATAACAATAGTAATTCATTGGAACTTGTGTCACAAATACCATCTGACAAAGAACTGGTGACAGATGCAGCGGGGGGCGCCTTCTTTCCTTTCGAGGGTGTCACTCAGAAAGGACACCCAAGTGGACGGCTGGCAGGAAGGAGGACCCCTCCCACTGGTGGCAGTCCATGCCCACGGGGGAGAGGGTGGCCCTTCCTAGCCAGCTCTGAAGAGCCTCTCTCTCTCTCTCCCTCCCTCCCATGGGCCCTCGCCGCCTTTCTCCTTCTAAGGTGAGGGAGGGCGAGGTGGAGAAAGGCGGTGAGGGCACAAGCAGCAGCAGCAAGTGGAGTCTCCATCCCCGCAGCCCCCTCCTCCTCGGGTTCAGCCCCAGAAACACGGTGGAGCCCTCCCTCCTCGCCCCCAACCAAGGAAAGAGAGCAGCCCCACACAGCTCGCTTGCCCAGGTCTTGGAATGCGACTCCCGAGGGCAGCAGCAGGGTTTGCGGCGGGGCTTGCTTGGCTTTACCCCTTTGCCCGGCCTCTCTCTCCCTCCCTCCCTCCCTCCCTCCCTCTCCCTCTCTCCTTCCAGCGCCTGCCTGCCTGCCTCCCAAAAGGATCCGAAAAAGTTCTCTGGATTTCTTTCTTCTCTCCTTGGCTCTCTCTCCTTGGCTCTCTCTCTCTCACACACACACACACATTCCCTCCATCCCTCCCACAGCCTTGCATCCTATCCGTGCGCGTGCCTTCGCCTTGCTCCCCCCCCCCAGCAGCAACCAATGGGCGGTCATGTCACCACACCGTGCATGGCAAGATGAGCACCAGGGCCCGCCCACTAAAGCCTCATTTTGGCAAAAGAAGCCCCGCGAAGGCGGTGGCGGAAGCGCACGTGTGCGCGCATTGCAGGAGCGCGCTATCCAGCTGGTGAGGCCCAAAGATCACCTGGAAGAGGGCCGAAGATCACCTAGGTGCTCCCGATCACCGTAATGAGCACCCCTGCTCTGAAGGGACTCAAGACAGTGGACAACAAAGTCAGCAAAGATTCAATGCTGTACAAAAGAAAAACACATAAACAAATAATGATCCTACCCAAATCCCTCGCAGATGCATATTTAAACCAAAAATAAGACTCATTATATATAAAAATGTAAAATTTACAATTCCATGGTAATCCATCAAGAAAACGGAGGAGTCAGAAAAGCTGCTATAATGCGATATTTAGTGTCAGAAGAGTCTGGAATGCAGAAATATAGCTGAGTATCATCCGTATAAAGATGACATTGAAAAACATGCAAACTGATAAGATTTCATAAAGATAGTGACCATAAAGAAGACAATAAAGGGCCTAGAACTGAACCCTGGGGAACCCCAACTCAAAGGACTGAATATGGGCATTTTGACTTTGCTTGAAGGAGATCACTTGTGATTTGTTTTGTTAGAGCTGTTTCCTTTCAGTGCAAAGGGCAAAATCCAGATTGAAAATGATCCATTATAAAAATATGAGGAAGAAAACTGAAGCAACGTATGTAAAGAGCACATTTCAAAAATTTCAAGAGGCCAAACAATGAAACAGGGCAATCATAAGATGGATCAAGAGACGCCTTCTTAAGAATTGGAAAAACAGTCGCATGTTGCAACTCAGAAAGAAATGAACCAGTAGACTAATAATATGGAGAAGAGAAGGGAGAAGGTAGGTACAACCATAATTAAGAAGTGATAGGGAATAAGACATCAACATCTTAGATAATTTTATTAAGACAGAGTCTAGCATTAGACATTTGAATAATGTCTAACAAGGCAGAATTGAAAGTCAAAAATACAGCAGTGTTCTGGATGTAGGGATCTGTTTTCCCTTTGTTGCACTGACTACAAGTTTGCAGGAGCTCATTCCCTTGCATTTTATTTTGTAGGTGACTTTCTTGGTTTGCATTTACGGGCCGAGAGGGCTGCCAATCAATCAAGAGTTGCAGACCCGCCCTTATCCCCAGGATTTGGGAGGGAAAGGAGATGTTTTTCCTCTCAGTCTTAACAGCTACTCTATTGAAGAGAACGTGATTTAAGGTAGCCTATTCCTTCCTACTTGGAAAAAGGCATTAAATCTTACTTTGCTGGTGTAACAATACAGCTTTTGCTGGAGAAATACAGAACAGCTTCACAGTCTTTTGTGAAGGGATCATCTACAGTCCCAACAGCCTGGCTAATCGACAGGAACCTTGCCTGGTACAGGACATCTGGCTATCCATAACGCAGCTTGGAGTCAGAAGAAGGGGCCTCACACCAGCAACGTAAAGAAAGATTGCCCAGGGAAGGGTCATAGGAATTTTCCCAAAAGGAGAAGACCAGTATTGCCCAGTTTGCCGGCCCTGTTACTGCAGACTGAGAAAGTCACCTGTTTTGAAGCCTTCCAGTTTGTTAAGATTTAAGCCCAAATAAATAACTTTGTTAAACCTACCTCAAGCTTCGAAGGACTTTATCAACGGGGGAAACCAAGGGGCCCTTCCAGCTGAGGTACCACGGCGCCCCATTGGGCAAACAGAGGTCACGTCCCAGAAACAGCCATTCTACGGGCCCAGCGTATAACAGCACAAGCAGAAACAGACATTTGGCATGCTGATAATGAGGAAGTTTCAGGAGCAGCAAGATCAGAATGGATTGTTTCAACTTTGGCAATGAAGACATATTCAAAATAATCAGCAGAGAATTATGGAGAGAGAGAGAGAGAGGTGGTAGTGGTTTAGGAGATAATTAAATGTAAAAGATGTTGTGGGTACTGTGCAGCATAAGCATGAATCAAGGAAGTACAGGAGAGAGAGCATGGGAGAAAGAATAAAGAATGACCTCTCAACAAAGGATTCCCCCAGGGAGTAACAAGCCACACCTAAAAACTGTCAGGCCATCAAAGGCTGATCAAGGTGGCCAGCTGAAACACTCACACCTAGCTTCAACAAAGAAGAGTTTTTTCTCCCATCCTGGACATTCCACAGATATATAAACCCAATTTTCCTAGTTTACAAAAGACCTCACAACCTCTGAGGATGCCTGCCATAGATGCAGGCGAAACGTCAGGAGAGAATGCTTCTAGAACATGGCCACATAGCCCGAAAATCCTTCAATAACCCAATAAAGAATGAAATTATAGTGAGTGTAGTCTGCCCTCTCCCTGGTCCTTCTCCATAAAAGTTTAGCTGTGTGAGAGCAGGAATAAAGATACTGAATAAAAGGAGGTTTGATAGAAGCGGTCATATGCATTGACAAAAAGGAAAAACTATAAGTTGAAAATAAACAACTGAACGCAAGGAACCAAGAGAATTAAATTAATTAAATTAAATTAAATTAAATGTGTGCGAAAAGAACTCAGAATTAAGAGAATAAAGCTTTCAGAAGGAGCAAACAAAAGAACACGGAAGAGGCGAATTGTGGATAAGTGCCAAAGAGGGAAGATGATGATCGGACACAGGAAAATCAGTAACCGAAATGCAAGAGATAGAACCGTTCTTAATAAGAACAAGATTGAGACAATAGTCTAGGGAGTGTGTGGGTGAAACAGAGCTCAAGTCCAAAAGAATACTGGACTTGGGTCTGGGATCTGGGAAGCACACACATAAATTTTAAAATCACCCATAATAAGAATGGGAATACCATCTGGAAGAAAGTCCATCAAGAATGAAAATCAAACTGAAGTTGAGAATGGGTCATGTGGATGGTAAATGGCTGCAACCATTTGCAACCAGGTGCAGAGGGAGAAAGATTCTCACAGCTTGGGCCTCAAAAGAAGAGAAGCAATGTGTTGGGTGGAAAGGACAAAAGATGAAAGTGGCATGAGAGTGATAATCAGAGCCGGTTCGTCCATTAGGCGGAGGAAGCAGGCGCGTAGGGCGATGTCACCGGGAGGGGCGACGTCACCCGGGAGGCTCCCGTTGTCCGCGCCGGCTCCCTGCCGCCCGCACCGGTTCCCCGCCGCCCGCACAGCGCTGCCCCGCCGTCACGCCGGCCAGGCCTCCGCGGCGCTCCGGCCGTGCTTCGCATGCGCGGAGCTTTTTGCGCATGTGCGAAAGGTCCCGCGCATGCGTACTGGCTCCCGCTTTGGAGCCTGTGCGTGTGCGCAGATTGGCGCATGCGCACTGGGGGGGCGCAATTTTTCCCCCGCGTACCCCCAGGGAACAGCTTGGTCCGCCCCTGGTGATAATAGAAGGTCCATCCCACCACCCCTTTCTCATGTATGAAAAAAGAAGAGTCCAAAAGAGAAGGCAAATGAAGTTGCAGTACTTCAGGCAGGGGGCCAGGTTCAGTGAGAGCAGGAAGGTGAAAAGGCTTGGAGAGAAATAAATCATGAACAGTAGCAACTACAGGAGTAAATGAGTGACACTTCTGTAAGTAGCAAGAAAGGGGAAACAAGAAAGGGGCCTTGGTATCCAGGATTGGTTCAAGGAAGCTTCATGGATACCAAAATCCATGGATGTGAAGTCTCATTATATAAAATGGCATAATAAAATGATATCCCTTACATAAAATGGTAAAATCAACCTGGGGGGGGGGGGGAGGGGCGTTATTTTCAATCTGTGGATACAGAGGACAGACTACAGTTGGACTTCTTTAAAGTGGTGCAGTGGGTTAAACCCCTGTGCCAGCAGGACTGAAGACCGACAGGTCGCAGGTTCAAATCTGGCAAGAGAACAGATGAGCTCCCTCTGTCAGCTCCAGCTCCCCATGCGGGGACATGAGAGAAGCCTCCCACAAGGATAATAAACATCAAAACATCTGGGTGTTCCCTGGGCAACGTCCTTGCAGATGGCCAATTCTCTCACATCAGAAGCAACTTGCAGCTTCTCAAGGAAAAAAGACTAAACATTGTGTTGTACTCTAAGCCAAACACATTCCTCAGCAAGTCACAAAAAGCATTATATATTGCTGAAAGGCAGTCACAGACTGGGCATCCTTCTGCACTGTACTGCAGTGTTTTTCAACCTTTTTTGAGCCATGGCACATTTTTTACATTTACAAAATCCTGGGGCACACCACCAACCAAAATGACACAAAATGACACTCTAACACAGTAATACATATAGTTAATATGCTTTTAAATGTATTATACATTCAGTATATAACTGGTGAACAATGAGCAGGAGAGTTGATACACAGTCACTAATGCCAAATGCCAAATGTAGTAATAGTTGGTAAACATAAACACGAAAACGTACCCGGTCCTCAGGGAAGCCGGCTGGAAAGAGAGCAGCCAGATGGAAGCACACTCTGAGGCAGAGAGTTCCACTCCTGAACAGCTCTTACAGTCAGGAAGTTCTTCCTAATGTTCACCCTCCTACATAGACATGATTCCCTGTGATGTTTGCTTTTCTGCCTGCGCTGTTGTGCTCTCTCTCTCTCTCTAGATATATATATATATATACACACACACACATACACACACACACATACACACACACATACAGTATATATATATATATATATATATATATATATATAATGCTCACGCTGCCCCCTCGGATCAAAATGATGGCAGAAGCGGCAGCGTGAGCAAAGCGAGGCAAAGCGAGCAGAGCGAGGCTGGCAAGAAGGGAGCCCGAGTGGAGAGGAAAAAGTGTTCGGCAGGAGGTGGAAGAAAGGGTATTGGAGGTTCCAATTTCCCACGGCACATCTGATGATCGCTCACGGCACACTAGTGTACCACGGCACACTGGTTGGGAAACACTGCTGTACTGTATGGCAAGACAAGGTCGAGGGAACAGTACATTTCTGGTTTTTCAAAGACAGATGTTTAAAATGCTAACCATGAAGGAGCCTTGCTTTCCATTTAAAAGCTGAACTCTTGGAGACATTCTGAAGATGTTCCAGTGTGATTCTGGGAAAGTTGTTGATGGAGTCTCCTCCTTCGGAGGTTTCTTTTTAAACAAACAGTGGGTAGCCATTGGTAGGGAGTGCTTTGATTGTGTGTCCCTGCATGGCAGAAGGCTAAACTGGATGGGAAACCTTCTAACTTTGTGGTTCTGTGTGTGCCTGAATGCAAGAATAACATTGGTAGTCAACCCTTTGGTTTAATTCAATGAGATGAGATGGTCCTTCACAGGGGTGTGTTTCAGCAGCCTACAGCTCCATCTTAGCCAGTGAGATGCTGGAGTGTTTCACATCCACATAGAATCTTCCTTTTTTATAATTATAACATTTATTTTGCTATCATTTGCTAATTTTCCTGTGAATAATGAAACATCGGTGATGGAAACATGCAGCCGAGATTATGTAAATCTCATTGCTTCAGTGGGAGTGCTTTCATTAGGACAAGCAATTAGAGGTCGGCCCAAGCTTTGTCTGCCAAACATATGGAGAAATTTGTACATTTTGGAATGTCCTTCTCACAAAAAGAACCAAATCACTTTCTCACCCTTCTTTAACTACATCGACATATAGACCAGGGGTGTGTCCTCTCCAAAGCACAGCAGACAGAACGTAATGTTGTAGTTCATTCCTATATTTAAATTGGGCTTGGCTAGTCATGCTTCCTGCGAGCTACAAATGGAAGTGCTGCATATCCCTGTTCTCTTCCTTTTTCATTGAGGCTGAAATATAGATATCCCCTTCAGTAATTTAGCCTGGGTCCTAGCCTTTGATGAGGAGATCTCTAGTTCAAGTTCCATTGCTTCCAACAGCCATAAACCAAAACTGGGGACCTCATAGGAAGATAGTGTTTTCTTAATTCTACAGATGGATAGGCTTCAACACCTATAAGTGTTAAAACATTTAGGCCATGACTGTTAATGGAATAAGACCTCAACTTCGGTGTCAAGATTGTTGAGTATTTCATAGGTAGGGAGGCAGTGTGGCACAGAGCTTGAGCATTCAACTACAACTCTGGAGAACAGGGTTCAATAAGCACTCAACCAAGAAGACCCCCCTTAGAGAAGCCTTAAGCAAAGAAAAGTCTGATAGTTTCAACTTAAGGTTAGAATAAATCAGGAATGACTTGAAGGCACACAACAATGTCATATGCCGATTAGTTAGAGAGTTTGTTGTGGCATGCAAGGAAGGGAATGTGGCGCAGCTGGCTGGGTGTCAGCTGCATAAGATCTCTACTGACTAGAAGGTCATGAGTTCGAGGCCTGCCCGGGTCGAGGTGGGCTCTCAACCTATTGTGTAGCCTGTTGTCGACCTTTGCAACCCGAAAGACAGTTGCATCTGTCAAGTAGGAAATTAAGGTACCACTTAGTGGGGAGGCCAAATTTAACTGATTTACGAGGAATGAAGGAGTGTGACAGCTCCCCCTGGTGGCCAGATGTTAAATTGCCTCTGTCTGTCTTGTGTGTTTGTGTGTCTAAATGTAATGTGTACATTGTAATCTGCCCTGAGTCCCCTGCGGGGTGAGAAGGACGGAATAGAAATAAAGTAAGGAAGGAAGGAAGGAAAGCATGGGCAGACCCAAGTCCATGCTGACCAAGTAACCTGCTTCAGAAACTTCATTTGTAATTCCCTTAGATTTGAAATCCAGTGTTAAAATTCTCCACTATATATAAATGTGAGGGGGAAAAACCCCATGAAATTTCCATGAACATCCTTTCTGAGAAGAGATTGCCTGAAATCCCCATCTTACAGGTCACAACAAGATCTATGTGAAAATATAATAACGAGAGGCAGGAAGGTAAATGGAGTGGGAGAAAGGTCTGTTTTTAGAAGGGATGAAGGAATCTGCTTATTTTCATTGCGCTTTGGGAAAGGTAATAAGTGAGCTCGGCCAATAGGAACCTGCTGCTCGCTTGAGTGAACTCTATGATACAACAGGAAAATGTCACTGATCCTTGGCCAGTAATCTGTTCTTAATTGTAAACAATCAATTTACTGACCTGCCTGGAAATGGAGCTGTGTACACAGCAGTTGAGAAACTCATCCCCCCAACCACTTCTTTTTTTAATTGGAGAAACACTACATTAGCAAGTCAAAAGGTCAACGGAAACAGATGAATTCATGCAACTTTTGATAATTGAGCCTGGATATGATATCATGGGGTGAAATAAGCTAACAGCCACCCCTTCAAGCAATGCATTATACAAACCTTACCTGAAATTCCAGAGAAACTAAAAATTGGACAATTTACTCATGCCTTTTCAAGGGAAGATCGGAACCTTACTAATAAATGTGATATGATAACTCAATCAATGCCTGAGTGAGTGAACCCTTTCCAAAATACACAAAAGCGAGGATTTCTTTGGTGAGCGTTTTTAAGTTGAACTTTGCTGGAAGCTGCAGGATATCTTTCAATCAATCCTAGATCAATCAAGCAACCAATTTAATTCAGGATGGGGGTCCTGCTGCTGTCATTATGACAGGTCAACATTGACATGGAAGACAACCACTGTCTCTTAACGAGGAAATTAATAGTTCATCCAGGGTTTTTTTTAAAGGAATTGCAGAATAAACATTCCTGGTTGAGTCATACGTGCTTCATTTTTTATTCTTTCCTGACTAACGACCACACTATAATCATTTTCAGTACCTGGACCTATATTGGAAACGATGCAACCATACAATCATTTAATTTTATCAAGACTGTACTTAATTCTCTTAAAATATTTTTTCCTAATTAAATATAAACATGCATAAAACTGAATACGTTGTTTTCCAGATTCCTTAAGCACTACATGCTTTCCCTCCCTTAAGAATAAATTATATCATTTTTGGAAAAGCCAACATTGCTTTAATTCTAATATGACTAATTTACAACAAACCTTTAAGTAAAATATATTATATATGTTTATTTCATTGGTCTCCAAGCATTCCTGAGCAGTCACCAAGATGAGTAATAGATGGGATTATGGCATGACTGTTATCTAGTTTAGTGGTTCCCAACCTTTGGCCATCTAGATATTTTCAATGTCAGTTCTCAGCATCCCTTACAATTTTGGTCGGCATTTTGGGGTACAGGACTCGTGTGGAGTTTGAATTCCAGAACATCTGTAGGACCAAAATTTTACAACTCCAGATCTAATAGAAAGGTTTATTTCACATGTGATCATAAAAAGGGCAGAATGAGATTGAATTTGAGATTGAGAGAGAAAAAGGGAGAGAGAATGTGTGAAAGTGAAACTCTGGGTTTGACTAAGGCCACAATTCTTCTCTTTTTTTTTTGGCATAAATTTATGCATACTTTACTACTTTGAAACACTCCCTATGTAGTAACAGTGCAGCAACGCCTTGCTGAATATTTATTTATTTGTCACGTTTCTATACCACCCCTCTCAGCCCGAAGGCGACTCGGGGCGGTTTACACAAGGCAGTCTCTGCCCTCAATACAACACAAGCAAGCAAACAAACAAACAAACAACCATATAGCGACAATTTAACAATTAAAAACATACAATTGCAGTATGTTGCAAGACTGCTCAGTTCTATTTACTGCAGACATAGCCCCCCCCAATAGAAGTAAGTTTCATACTGAATGTTGGCCTATCTGCACTTACCTGTCCCCAGGCGGAGGTTGCCCACTCCACACACAACTGTCTGTTACAGCTCTGAGTATCCACTGGGCGCTTGGCAATGTGAGCACATACGTCACTAGACATGGGGACGGAGTTGCCTGTAGCTATCAGTTTCTGACATGTCACTCGACGGGTCTGGATGCCTCCGCCACAACTTTGTGTACAATGGGACCATGATGTAACCATCCACCTAAGCCAAAAATAATGTAAGAGGAAAGAATCATGAAGAGAAACATAACAATATTCCAGAATCACCCACCTATCTTTTTCTGAAACACATTTTTTAGTCTTCAGTCTTAGCAAGGAGTTCTCACCATCTATCTCTACTAATGTCTAATTAGACTAGGCAAACACTGGATTAAGGGGTTTTTTTTATACTAACTGGAGAAAAATCAAATTTAAAGGGCTCCAGACCTGCTCTGATGCAGACCTAGGAGTTGCAACCTGTCCATACAGCCCACATGATGCAGTCCATCCATATGGCCAACCAGACCAAGGACCTAACAGGGCACTTGTTGCCACCACTACAATGCCATCCACAAGCAGCTCTCTCCCAAAGACTTGCTGGCAATGTTGCATTTATGGTGAGTAGCTCAAATGTCAACAGCAAGCTTCTGCATTCAAGAATGTAGCAGTGGGTTTGTTGGCAGTGTGGATAGTGGATTAGATGAGATCTAGCCTGATCCTGAAGTCCACATGTCCCAAATGTGGGATCATTCTGGAGTTTCCAAAAAGCTCAAAAGTACATCTAGTGTTTTGTTGTTGTCAAGCAACAGCTGTATGTAGTAGCTATGTTATGAATCCATCCATGCATCATGTGGACTTCTCTCAGCAGCTGAGTGATGAACCCACTTTATTTTACATGTGAAGATATGGGTTTAGTCTCTTATGTTCTCTAGCAGAGATACTAGCTTCAGTGATACTTCCTTGACTTTTGAGTGAAGATAATTCATATGCTGAACTGGGTATATAAATTGCAAACTTTCCTTCCATTCTTCAAAGAACCCAACATTCTATCTCAACTATATCTTGAATATGGTCTATGATGGAGGGTGGGTCACAGTTAAAAAAGTAAATTTCCTTTCTTGAATTTTGAGATCATTTAATTCAAAGTTATCATTTCCAAGCTTTTCAATCAAGCATCCTGCCAGTGCCAATGTACCTATTAAACCTGCTGTCTGCCAAAAGGAACTTCTCTCCCCAGATCCTAAAGTCCCAGCTTCTGTTTCTTCCTTGTTGGCCCTCAGATTTAAGCCCAATTCTAAGCCCAGGACAAACGGATGCATTAGGCAAGACCCAGAGGGTCTATTTGACCAGATCAGCCATGATGATTGATGTGAGTGGCTCCAGGAGTATTCTCTACTAAGGGTTATCTCCTGGAATATTGCAGGTTGGGCTAATAAATGGGTCGAAAGCCACTTTAGTAATTATTTGCGTGTGTATGGATGATACACCTCCCATCATGTTGCCAAGAAGACACCGACACAAGTAGTTGGAATAAAATATGGCCACAACTCATTTATTGATAACAAGAACAAGGGTTGGCAGCCATGCATGGGTCCTGGATCAGGGGTCGGACAACCGCCGCTGTTCGAAGATACTTATATCCCTGGGTGCCACTGGCACACCGCCGGTTCCCGTAAGCACGGCGCCCCAGGGGACTGGGCGTTATCCCCCCTTCCAACCAGGGGCGATTCACCACCCCTATCCAGGGGCCATGCCACACGGCCAACACAGAGTTGTGACAACATAAACACACAACAGCAAGAGCAGCTAACCAAATACAGAGCAAGATGAACACCAAACAACAGCAAGATAAGCTAACAAATGCGAAGCAATGCTACATGCAGGGAGGGTGGGTGGAAAAGCTGATGCAGGCCCAGTGCCTGCTGGTAAGCCTCCGGCAGCCTTAAGTAGGCGGCCCGGGCGGAAGAGAGGGCTGGCCCTAACTACGAGCCAGGCCAGGGCAGGGCCAGCCTCCAATTGGCCAGCTGCCTCTGGTGGCGGGAAAATCTCCCGCCACCCAGGGGCTTCTGGGAGGAAGAAGCCCCCTCCCAATCCAAAATGGCAGCTCGGACACCCAGCGCTGCAATCTGCTCGGCCCGGTAAGTTGGGCTCTACCTTCAATTTGATCCTTCTGCAGGAAACTTGGGCCATGGATAATATTACTCTAAATGGTTTTGTCTCTTATTCCATGAATGCCAGCCGGCTTAGTTCAAAAGGCCGAGCTACGAGGGGCATTGCTATTCTAGTGTCCACCTCATTGTTGGCTAACATAAACACCTTGGACAATCAAGCAGGTACATTGGAACGTAAACATTCCAAATGCCAGCTATCTGTTCTGGAAATATTTTTTTTGCAATTTGGATGACTTTGTTATTGAATCAGACCATGAAGCCTAAGGGGGTAAACCGAGAAAGGAAAAACACACCCACAAAATCATGTCTTCAACCAATTCACAGATGAAAACTGGTAAATGTGTGGCCAAGCAACATCACAGTGTAGTCAAAAGGCAAATGTTATTAATAAGAAAAATGGTGGAAAGACTGCAGCAGTTTGCTTTTGCCTGAGCCTGTTGTGAAGCACCAGATCCCACCTCTTCCTCTCCTTTCCCACTGCTAAGTTAACTAAATGAAGACTGCTTTTGCACCTCAAAGCTCAGTTTGTGGTGGTGGAAAAAAGCTGAAGACAAAACGGGAATGTGGGAGGAAGGTAGAGAAACTGGGAAGTTCTGAAAATAGCTGAAAAAGTGGGACAGCAGAGGGTTAATCAGAATGGTCCATACTGAATTGGGATAATTGAAAACGATGCAAAAACACACTTGAGACCCCAAATAGTTTAAATCAGTGCTTCACGGGCTGTTTAATGTGAGGAAGTGGCACATTTTTAATGTGGGTGGGGCATACCCATTTGCAACACGTATTTCCTTTTCTCTGCAAACGCTCAGCACTCTGGCCACCAATAGCTCAGTCAGGCGCAGGTCCAAAAACCACCACTTTCAGTAGCATTGGATTAAAGGCTTCTCAAATGAACAGAAATTCCTGCCTTGATTGAGGTTTGGGAACACATATCTAGGAAGTTTTTGAACCACAGTTTTAATACATTGTTCAGTTACAGTGTGGTCTCTAAAAGGATTTGAAGGTTTCATGGAGTCTATCCCCCCTGTGTACAGAAATAAGCATGTCCTTAGTGTTCATATAGCCCTTGTCATGCTGATAGGTGTGCTGGCTTCTTGTTAAGATGTGCTGTGAAGACAGGCTATATTTGATGGATATGGCTGTGTCTGTGCATGTGGTCTCTGGACAATAATTTGTTAAAAAAGGAAAAGCTGTCATCAATAGCTCAGGGGCCTTTGGAAGAAAGCAGGAGGAAATGGAAGGGAAATGATGACCGGTTCCTTAGGAGAGCTCTGGTCAAGTCAAGGATTGTACAATTCAGCTTCATATTCTCCCCAACTCAGTTTGTATCCCAAATGTCTGATCCCAAATGTCTGAGAAAATTAAAGCTTGTCCCATCTTGTAAGTAAAAATATGTTCTATGGGACTGATGCTCTCACATTCCTGAACCTCAACCTTTTATTTATTTATTTATTTACTTATTTACCTATTTACTTACTTACTTACTTCATTTCTATTCCGCCCTTCTCACCCCGCAGGGGACTCAGGGCGGATTACAATGTACACATTACATCTAGACACACAAACACACAAGACAGACAGAGGCAATTTAACATCTGGCCACCAGGGGGAGCTGTCGCACTCCTTCATTCCTCAGCGTGTTTCCTGGAGATATTTTTAATGGCCTTGTAAATCAGTTAAATTAAGCCTCCCTACTAAGTGGTACCTTAATTTCCTACTTGACAGAGGCAACTGTCTTTCGGGTTGCAAAGGTCGACAATAAGCTACACAATAGGTCAAGAGCCCACCTCGACCCGGGCAGGCCTCGAACTCATGACCTTCTGATCAGTAGAGATCTTATGCAGCTGACACCCAGCCAGCTGTGTCACATTCCCGGTGCCTTTCCCAACTCTGTGCCCTTCAGAAGGGTTGGTCTACAACTCCCACCCATCCAGACAAGCAATTATTGCCCATGCTAATCACAGATGAGGGAAATTGTAACCCTATACATTTGGGAGGCTTTACGTTAGGTATAGCAACTTTCAAAAAGTGGGCAGAAGGGCCTTTGTTTGCTGTTGTTCTTTTGTTGATCAGATTCCCCCCAAACATACACAAATACATCACTTAAAAATTACATTACATTTTCAACTCTTTTTTTCCAATTATACAGGGGTTTTTTGCCCCTTGTAAATTCCAGACCAACTTTTCTAACCCCTTGTAAATTCCAGACCAACTTTTCTAACCTCTTTCTGCTTCCAAACATTCACTCATTTCATCAGTTCCTTGGGAGTAAAGAAAGCAGCATGGGCAGTGTTGCAGCTTAAGACGGGGCTAATGCACATAAATCATTCCTGTAGAAGTATTCCCATCAGCAAGTCAGCCTTCTGCTGATATTAATGAGCATGCTTCATATTTCACTAACTCCCCTGGTTCCAGCTGTTTCTTATGATTCAGCTAGCCAGCTAGAGATCTGTTGCCTAAAGCAGAGGTGTGCGGAACATTATGGAAAAGTCATAAAATAGGAGACATTTCCACAGTGGCTGCTCTGTGCTGATCATGGCATTTATTTATTTGATTTGCAGCTCTGCTGGCATTGCTGCTGTTGTCAGATAATGTCAGGACAAAATGCTGAGACCATGAAAACACAGGAAGTCACTGAAGCTGAACGGGATCATTGGTTCATCTAGCTCAGTAATTTCCACCTTCATGGATTTTGATCTATGCTGAACTTTGGCCAGGTTGGCTGGGGCAAATGGAAATTGTTGTCCAAAATATCTAGAACAGACAAGGGCAAACCCAGGCCCAGGGGCCAGATGTGGCCCTTGGGCTCTTTTCTCAGGCCTTCCTCTCTCTCATCATCTAATCCTTTCTTCCTTCTCTCCCTCCTTCCTTCCCTCTTCCTCCTTCCCTTCCACACTTTCATAATAATAATAATAATAATAATAATAATAATACTTTATTTCTAACCCGCATCCATCTCCCCAAGGGGACTCGGAGCGGCTTACATGGGGCCGTGCCCGAACAACAAATCACAAAAAATATCACAAACATCAGAAAACAATAAACACAATAAAAGCAATAAACACACTAAAATACATCTATGAAAACACAGAAACATAGGTGAATCTAAAACAAAAACGAGAGAGCGAGCCACATCTATATATATAAAGGAAGACCGGTCATCAAACGACCGTCCTAGGCAGAGAAACCTTACAAGGCAGAGACACCAAACTTGGCAACAAAAATAGGCCTCAGGCAAGGAAGGTTTTTAGCAAAGAAACTTTCCTCCCCCAAACCTGGAAGGCCCCCAAAACAACAATAAAAAACTACATTTCCCAGCGTCCTCTGCGGCCACCAACAAATCCCATTGGCCAACATCAGCCCACACAAAATGCAGGGAGGCTGAGTTCCCATAGTAACGGTGGGCAGAGCCAGCCAAGGCTTGGTTAGAATGCTGAGTGATTTGAGTTTAGTCAGTTGGTGTTTGTGGGTTAAACTGTCAAGGCCAAGCTCTAGGAGGTAGCAGGTTCCCACACTCGAGAAACACAATCTAAAAGACCAAGCAAGCACAAAATACCACACAACGCCAATATGCAGAAGATACACAACTATGTGCACAGAGCACATATACCACTCACAGGACACCCACTTTACAAACACTCACTTTACAAACACCCACTTTACAAACACCACACCCACAACATGACAGCCACACAACTCGCGATGCCTACCTCTACAGACCCACAACACAACAGACACACAACACACACAACGCATACATACCACTGCTACACAGAAACCTACACAGTACAACCAACTAACACAGGAGGACATAACAACTACCAGGAGGACATAACACTAACACAAATAGGGCACCAGGGACACAGGCACCACTGACAAACACATACCGCCAGAATAACACAAACTTGCAAAACCCACAAAAAAAACAATCCTGCAACACAAAAACCCACCCCAACCAAAATTCACAACAAACACCACTGGCAAAAGCAACACCCCCTCCACATCACAACCAGCACACAGCCAGACTGAGACAACTATGTCACTACAACACACACAAAATACACCCCACAAATACCTGACAACTTCCCCAACACAAAACCCAGGACTGCACTCACTACTCACCACCACACACACCTCCAAATACACACACGTCCCAGGCACAATACTCCAGCAATTCCTACCCACACAACACAAAACAACTTCCTATCACAACCCATCCCCCCAACCTTACGGGACCCCGCACACACAACACCTACCACCACCACAAATAAAAACCAACTCCACCTATACTCCAACCACAACACAACACAACACTGCACTGATACTCTACAAACACACACAAACACCCAAAACACCCCACCCACACAAGCATCAACCTCTACATCAACACAGCAGATGGAAAGACAAAAAACATTGTATATCCACAAGCTCTGCAGAACGCCAGCAACACCACACACCGACAACTCCACAGGACTTCAACATCCCACCCACCAGAACAACCCACAACAACACAGCCATGACCCCACCAAGACCATAAGTAACATCAATTCCAACCCTTACATACTCAGACTTTCTCGCATCTCCTAAATAGGGCACAGCAACGCGTGCCGGGTACAGCTAGTGTATATATAAAATGTTAAAAAACTCGGGGGAGATAACAGCAGTGTTCATCCTTCCTTCCGATCTTTTCTTCCTCTTTCCCTCCCTCCCTTCCCTACCTCCTTCTTCTTCCTCCCCTTCCACCCTTTCATTCTCCCTCCCTCCCTCCCTTCTCTCAGTGTTTCTCCTTCCTTCCTTCCCTCGTGTCTTTCCTTCATTCTCTTTCCTTATTCTTCCCTTCCTTCACTCTTCCCATCCTTACATTCCCTCCCTCCCCTTTCTTTCCTTCCTTCCCCCTTTCACATTCCTTTCCTTATTCTTCCCTTCCTTCACTCTTCCCATCCTTTCATCCCTCCCTCCCTCCTCCTTTATGTCATTCCCCCTTTCACCCCTCCTTCTCTCCCTCCCTTTATGTCTTTCCTTCATTCCCCCTTTCACCCCTCCTTCTCTCCCTCCCTCTTTCTCCTTTCATCCTTCACTTCCTCCTTTTCATTCTTCCTTCCTTCTCTCTTTCCTTCAACCCTCCCTCCCTCTGTTCCTTCCTTCCTTCCTTCCACCCACCCACCCACCCACACTGGGCAGACAGTCCTCCTAGCAGGGAGTGCTAGCATGCAGCCCCCAAGTAAGAAGGTTTGCCCATGTCTGATCTAGAAAGACTCAGACAGGAGACTGCTTTCCAGAGTCTTTTCCCAGCTGTACTTGCGAATGTCAGAGCTTGAATCTGACACACCTCTATAACTATTTTCACTAAACCCATTCCTCTGTACATTTCCCAGAATGCATGGTTGAAAAATATACTATAAGCTCAGGGAAGTTTTATACCCAATACATCACTATGAATTTTGAAAAGTGCCCTGCAGTTTCTGTGTGAGAGAAAAAGATTACAAAATTAACTGAGTACAGATACGGTAATTTCTATGAACGCTGGAGAACTATTTTTGTTTATTAACCAAAATATTCTTGTCCTCACAGTTTCAAAGTTTCTTTTTCAAAAAGAAAATTTTCCAAGGGCCGGATACCAGAATGTTCACTCAGCAAGCCTCCCAACTATACCCAGTAAACCTTATTACTAAGGAATTACATTGAAGATGATGTGGATACTATCACTTTTAAACACAAGAAAAATAATCTCGCAAGTATTATTAACGTTTCCACTAGGTAGCAGGAAGTCCTAATCCTTTCAGGTACTATGGATATGACTGATCTACACTTGCTACAGAATAAAACATATTGCACCTGTTAACATGTTCTAGTCTACACTGCTCTCTGTTGCTTTAAATGTAATAAATAGCTTCTGCAAAAATACCTCTACAGGGAGTATGTTGGAATAAGACTTTATTCCTTGATGAAATCTGAATACACCAAAACTGAAACTTAATCATTGAGACTAAGGCTGCATATGCAGTTGGCAATCTGTATCCATGGATTCTGAACCCACAGATTCAATCTTTCCCAGCATGAAAAAAAGAAAAGAAAAATCCATTCTATATACAGTATTTTGCCATTTTATGATTTTGCCATTTTATATCTTACTAAGAAAAGTAAAAGTTTTCCTTGACATTAAGTCTCGTTGTGTCCGACTCTGGGGATTGGTGCTTATCTCCTTTTGTAAGCTGAAGAGCCGGCGCAGTCCGTAGACATGTCCAAGGTCATGTGGACAGCATGACTGCATGGAGTGCCGTTACCATCTCACAGAAGCGGTACCTATTGATATACCCACATTTACATGTTTTCAAGCGGCTAGTTTGGTAGAAGTTGGGGATAACAGCAGGAGCTCACTGCGCTCCCCGGATTCGAACCACCAACCTTTTGGTCAGCAAGTTCAGCAGCTCAGCGGTTTAATCTGCTGCATATATGGGGATTCTTGTATCCATTGTGGGTCCTGGACCCAAACTCCAGCAGATACCAAGGGCTCAGTATATTTTGTCAGGATATCTATAATCATGTTCCTGCTTCCAGTTAAGTTATTTTTACAGTTATAACAATAACAATTAGCTGACTTATCATGAAAGGTTAGTAAATCAACTTGCTAAGGCAACTCCTTTCCTTTGGTGAGTGGCAGTATTTTATGAAGTAAGTATTTTATGAAGTAAGGAGCCCCCGGTGGCACAATGACTTAAACCCTTATGCTGGCAGGACTGAAGACCAACAGGTTGGAAATTCGAATCTGGGGAGAGCGTGGATGAGCCCCCTCTGTCAGCTTCAGCTCCCCGTGATGGTAAAAACATCAAAACATCATCTGGGCATCCCTTGGGCAACGTCCTTGCAGACGGCCAATTCTCTCACACCAGAAGTGACTTGCAGATTCTCAAGTAGCTCCTGGCATGAAAAAAAATGAAGTAAGTCTTAGTTCAACACAGACAACCATGCAGTTTAAGACATGCAGTGTGTTAAAACCCCTGCTTTAAATATATTCTAGTTAGCACATGTGACAGATGCTTGAAGGATGGAAAGATGATTGCTTTGCAGTGAAATGTTATAACACATATTGCAGATTTATATCCAAACCTTGAAGGGCAGTCTCTTCTGTTACAAGCAACTGGTGGCAAAGCAGGCTTGGACTTGCCCACACAATGGGATGTGTTGACTGGTTCTCCACCTAGTAAGCATCTCAATTGATGATACTGTAGTCCCTTGTTACCACAAGAAGCTGAACAAGGTGACATCTTATCGACTGACCACCAATAATCTGAAAAAGCAACAAAACATCCAGATTGGAAAATCTAACATAGAATCACAGAGTTGGAAGAGACCACAAGGGCCACAAGTCCATAAACAACAGGCATTTATTAACATTGGTAAGAAAACAACAACAAATATCACAACCCTCTTTTTTGCACAGCAATATTTGGAGGGAGATTGACAAAAGGTCAAACGTATTCTCAGTTGGTTGGCAAGAATTTGCTCCTTAAATCAGAACAAAAGCTTGTTCTGTTTATAAGGTGGGGGTTCAATGCGGTCTGGGTGGTCTTTAGTAATGCCACCTATTTGCAGGTTATGTTTTCACAAAATAATGAAAACAAAGAACGTATTGCTTCCATGACCACTATCTGAAGTATCTGACAGTAGTGGCAAATGATAAATAAAATACTCCAAAACTGAATCAATTAAAAATTCAAGTAAATATTCCAGTAAGATTTCCAAATATATCCACTTCTCCCCCGCACTACTTCTAAAACAAAAGCTGTGGAAATATGTTAGAAGACACAAGACTATGAATGTAATACACTGAAAATGCAAAATCTGTATGAATCTATCAAATAGAGAGAAAACAACTGCTAGAGATATTTCTCGTGGGAAAAAATCATTGGGACCCTCTAGCAAAAGTCTCACTTCTGCTGGCCGGCTCCAACAAGCTGATAACAGATGTTTTCTCTGTAAAGCCATGAAACTAAGATCTGATTACATAGATGCAATTGGAATAAATTGTGTTGGAGATGAGGACCTGTGAATTGTTACCACCTCCCTTAGAATCCCTCCTGCTGGGCAAAACAGGGGTTTAATTGATGTAATGGTCTAGAATTCTCCTCAGATTGTTTTAGAATCATTGCAATGTGTCTGTGTTCTGTGTGTATTTGATATGGCTTCTGGCTAATAAATAAAATTGTTGTTGTTGTTGTTGTATGAATCAAGCTGAGTAGACAATCCCCTCATGCAAAACTTGGTGTATTGAAGTATATTAGGTCTCATGTTGTCATAATAATTGATAATTATAAATTATATATAGAATAGTAAGAACAACAACAAC
Source organism: Anolis apletophallus (assembly GCA_030556195.1). Taxonomy (NCBI): domain Eukaryota; kingdom Metazoa; phylum Chordata; class Lepidosauria; order Squamata; family Anolidae; genus Anolis; species Anolis apletophallus. The sequence continues at coordinate 108,813,471 of JARBWK010000006.1, read as the reverse complement.
ACCGAAAGATTGCAAAGTGTTGCAATATACTATCTCTAGACAGGCATAATTGTAAACAAAAGTTAGACAGTTAAATGGGGGATCCAAACTTCACATATACACTGATGGAGGGACTACTCAAGATCTCTTTGGGTCATGTTTAACATCTCTCCATTAATAGAGTGAAAAAAGGCTCGTGTCAAGTTGAGTGCCACATCATACTACCCTTAGTCAACTCCATGGTTCACCGTATCTGAAATATCTTCAGATTTTTCCCTAGCATCTATTAAAAGTGGCTGCTGCAAGCTCTCCAGCCTCAATGTACTACTCCAGGAGGTAAGTCCATACTTTGATCACTGGAACAACTAAAGGGCATAGATGTTTTGTGAGGGTCAATGGAAATGCAATGTTCTGGCCACTATAACAGCCATCTTATTATCTGAGGGCACAAACTGAGGAGGGAAAATTACTTCTAATCACTGTAATTCCTTCATTCTTAAGCAAGAAGAGTCTTACAGGCTCAATTTGGGTTCTGAAGGTCCTCCATGGGTCTAGTGTAGCTTGTGCGTGCGCGTCCTCCTTCAAGTTATCTCTTGATTTATGGAGATCCCATGCATTTCCTGGGATTTTTTTGGCAAGAAATACTCAGAGATGACTTAGCCACTTCCTTCCTCTGAATTAAGCTTACAACACCTAGTGAGAGTTGGTGGTCTCCCATTCACGTACTAGCAAGAGCTTCCCTGCTTAGCTTCCAAGACAGGATCTGGTGTCTTTAGTAATATGTACAGGGTAGAAAGCATGTAGGCATTGTCATTCTTGGGAGGTAAGTTAGAATATCTGAATTGTTTTTGCTTGACTATTTAGTATACTTCGGCTTCATAGTTCCTTAGAGCAGTGTTTCCCAGCCGTTGTGATGCGGCACAGTAGTGTGCCGTGACGGACCTCCTGCTGTGCTGCGAGAAAAGCTCTCTGCTACCCTTCCTTCCCCCCTCCTCCTGCCGAACTCCTGCTGCTTGGGAGAGGAGGAGGAAGGGCCAGGCAGAGGTGAAGAAAAAGAAGAAGGGGCCGGGGCGCCGCCTCCTTCGGCCGTTTCCCCAGCCAGCCTCCAATCCGCTATGACTCCCGCCCCTCGCTCGCTGAAGCCGCGTGGAGGAGCCCCGCCCACTGAAGCCTGTCCACCACTCATGCTCCTCCTCTGCACAGCTTCAGCGAGCGAGGGGCGGGAGTCATGGTGGGGAGCGGCACTGGGGACGGGGGCCATAACTCTTGCCCCTCACTCACACTGCCCCCTCAAGGCTGGAGAAGCTGTGGGAGAGCTGAAGCTGGGTGAGGGGGCGAGGCATGGCCTGGCCCCTCCCCCAGCTTCGGCCCTCCAAGCAGCTGCTCCCAGCAGGCCACCATCCCCCAGCCGTTCTTTACTGTGTTAGAGTGTCATTTTGTGTCATTTTGGTTGGTGGTGTGCCCCCGGATTTTTTTTTAATGTTAAAAGTGTGCCTCGGCTCAAAAAAGGTTGGGAAACACTGCCTTAGATGACTCAACTGCTTAGGAGAGTCTTATTTATTCATACTGAAATATTTTTATCTCAAACTTCATCATGAGAGTTCAGGGTGACATACAGAAAATAATAATAAACAATTTTAAACACTGTTAAATTAAAAACAATTGTTAAAACAAGATACAAATTTGATAAGTGCTACAACAAATTAAAATATTTTGTAAGGCTGTACTTTAAAACCAAGTAGAGCTCAAATAAATAAAGGCTTTAATAAAAAAAAAAAGCAATTTCTTGGCTCGGCACTCTCCTATAGGAGGGCATACAACAATTGGGGTGCTACTTCTGATATAGTTCTCTCCTATGTATGTGTATGTGAATATGGATTCCCTGGTAAAACATATTTAGTAAACAAAAGAAGCTCTCAATGTTATTTTTAATTTAACATGACCGTGCAGTGGGATGCTTTTATAATCCAGACAGCCCTCCACATTCACTGGGATTAGGATAACAGAACCCATCAAGTGTGGGAAAATGCAAATAGAAAAACACTCTTTTTTTACCCAAGGGAGCACTTCTCTTGGAATCTCTAGATGTTCCAGTACAACCCTGAAAATCTACAAATCCCTAGAGAAATGTCCTCCAGTGCAAACATATAGCAGAAATTACCCATAGAGTCAAGACAGAGATCCTAGAGACATCATATTAATTCCTAGAGACAACATATACATTAAATGTGTGACTAATCAAATTTGAAAAATTGAAATCTGAAAATATGGAGGGCCAAATGTACATGTATTGATGCAATGATGGTGGAGATGTGTATAAGAAAAGTATCATGTACACCAGTATTCCAATTAAAACACAAATGAACAACAACAAAACCTAGAGCTACCTTGGATCTCCAGATATGTTTTTTGCACAAACAATCCTGCCTCATTCTGAGCCATGCAACTGATTTCCCCTTGATCGTCGCTGCTGATGTTCAGTATTTGAAGAATCTGACCAGAGGCCAACACACGATGAGGCGCAGTGATGGGTTGACCAGCAAAAAACCAGGTGATGTTAGGAGTTGGATGGCCGTTGACCGGGCAGCCTGAAAAAAAAAACAAAGAAACATGTTAAATCTCAACAAACTGGGTAACTACTTACCCATATGGAAATAAGGTAACTTGTGTATTCAAAGGAGGAGTAGAGGAACCAATGATTGGAGTTTCAAATAGTTTAAAATAATTAAAATCATAAGCTTGTTATTAACACAAACATAATATATTAGCTGTGGAATATCTTTCAGCAGGCCATTCCACAGTCTAGGGATGAGAAGATTATCTGGAGCCTCATCTACACTGCCATACAATGAAGTTCAGTGTCGTGAGAAGGGCGGAATATAAATACTGTAAATAAATAAATAATAAATAGGTTCTAAGGTGAAAAGACAATGGAACCAATGGGAAGATGGTAAGTGTATTATGGAACTGCCTTATATAGCAGTGTAGATGGCGCCTGCATGACAGTTGCCTGTATAACCCTGGCTAGTTGAAGTCAATGTCCCTCAGAGGTCCTGACTGTGAAGGGCGGATTCATGGATTGTATGGGAGGAGGTAATCTTTCAGGTAAACTATGAGACAAACTATAGAAAGTTTTAAAGGTGATCAACAACACTTTATACTTTGCCCAGAAACTAATTGGCAATCAGTGCAGTGATTTTAATCTAGGTGTGATATGCTCACTTCTGGATATATATGATTTATCATATTATATTCACAATTCTTGACAATATTCATTTTAAAAGAAAAGAAAATCCTTAGATATCCAGCAAGTTGTCTCCAACAAAAGGGAAAAGAGGAATTTCAGACCTAAATTCAATAGGTTTACTGTACATCATTTATATTCCGCCCTTCTCACCTCACAGGGGATTCAGGGCGGATCACCATGTATATATACAGGCAAACATTCAATGCCTTTTGACATACAAACATGTAAGACACCGGGAATGTGGTGCAGCTGGCTGGGAGTCAGCTGCATAAGATCTCTACTGACCTGAAGGTCATGAGTTTGAGGCCCGCCCGGGTCGGGGTGAGCGCTCGACCATTTGTGTAGCTCGTTGTCGACCTTTGCAACCCGAAAGACAGTTATAATAATAATAATCATCATCATCATCATCATCATAAAACTTTATTTATAACCCGCATCCATCTCCCCAAAGGGGACTCGGAGCGGCTTACATGGGGCCGTGCCTGAGCAACACATCACAAAAAATATCAAAAACATCAGAAAACAATAAACACAATAAAAGCAATAAACACAATAAAAATAAATACATCTTTGAAAACACAAGAACATCGGTGAATCTAAAACAGAAACCACAGGGCGACTGTCAAGTAGGAAATTTAGGTACCACGTTGTGGGGAGGCTAATTTAACTAATTTATGAGGCCATAAATCTCCAGGAAGTGTGTAAAAGGAGTGAAGGAGTGCAACAGCTCCCCCTGGTGGCCAGAAGCTGAAATGTTAAATTGCCTCTGAGTGTCTTGTCTTACATGTTTGTATGTCAAGGGGCATTGAATGTTTCCTGCATATGTGCATTGTGATCAGCCCTGAGTTCCCTGCGGGGTGAGAATGGCGGAATATAAATACTGTAAATAAATAATAAATGGGTTCAAAGTAGAAAAGACAATGGAACCAATGGGAAGATGGTAAGTCACAACGTAGTGAGTTCTGTTGACTCAATGAGCCTTTTTTATATGGAATTAGCAACTGAATTTAAAAGATGTGAGCAGTAGGGATAAAATAATTAGATCTGAGATATAACGGCATATTTAGGGAAGGCTGCTGAATCAAGTATGTGTTTGTATTTGATTTCACTAAGGTTAAATATGAATGAACATGGTCAAGAACACACTCTCAAACATTAGAATACACTGCTTATTTATTTTTATTTATTGTGTCAGAAGCAAATTAATAATACAGTCATAATATATAGAAAAACCACAAAGTTAAAAACTTGGCATTATACTAAATTTCTTTTGACCAAAAGCTGGCCAGTTGGAGTGCCTCTGGTGTTGCTGTAAGAAGGTCCTCCATTAGGCATGGTGCAGGGCTCAGACTGCATTGTAGTAAGTGATCTGTAATTTGCTCTTCTCTACACTCGTATGTCGCAGATTCTACTTTGTAGCCCCATTTCTTAAGGTTGGCTCTGTATCTCATGATGCCTGAACACAGTCTGTTCAGAGCCTTCCAAGTCACCCAGACTTCTGTGTGCCCAGTAAGGAGTTTCTCATCTGGTATCAGACACTGATTGAGGTTTTAACCTGCCACTTTTGGACTCGTTGCTTGTTGATGTGTTCCTGCAAGTATCTCTGTAGATCTCAGGAAGCTATTTCATTATTTAAGACATTGGCATGCTGGCTGATATCTGTATTAGCGGTCGAGACCACTTTGGTTTGTTGAAGAATATACTGGAAACTTGGTATTGAACACCGTTTACTGTGATATTATTTGCTTGGAACTGCCCTGAGGAAGTTATATTGAAACGGGTTGGATCCATACATTGATTCCCCGTAGGTGGAAAACAAGCGGCATCGCAGCGTGTGGCACGCGGATTACAATTTCCCCTATACTGCTTTGCAATTTTTTGCCTTGCCACGCCACCCGGAAATGCTAAGGATTTGTACCTGAGAATTTGAATTACAAATATTGTGTAGACTCATCCTTAACTGACACCCATTGGGGTGTTTCAGTCCTCTTGACATTGGAATTTATGAGAATCAACACGCTATACGGGACGATATCTAGGAGCGTGAGTAGAGACTATTGAAAACATTGCAGTTTTGGTAAAGTACCCACAAGGGGGTCGCCTCCCACATTTAAACATTTTGTGACTGTAACAATTTTGAATTTGCATATTTGGGAATAAGGGAGTGTATTTGTGTTGTCCCCCCACACTTTGTGTATCTTGATTGTAAAAGATTGAAGTTTAAATATTGAATTTATTGATTTTGAAGGACTCTACTAAGAGAGGGGTGATTCCATCTGTCTCTGATATAAAAGCTACATAGAACTTTCCTTTGTTTTGACCCTATTGTAGTTGTAGTCAGATTGTTGTTGTATTCATAATGATATCCGAACAGAGCATGGACCTGAGATGTCAGTGCCTTGGTCCTTTCATTATAGGCTATTTCCCAACATATGTCAAGTGGTGCAATACCGACTAAACTGTATAATTACTTCAGTGGTGTAGGGTGTAGACATCCTGTGATAATACAATATGTCTTATTAACAGCCGCATGTTTTAACGCGGTGAGATGTATTCTACACTGGGCATGCGTATTCAGAAGCAGAATAGCAAAGTGCAAGGGGAGATGTCACTGAACTGAATACACAGAATACACTGTTGACAATGAATGAAGCGGTAGGTTGCACTAGAAGACCAACAGATGGATAAATTCATCTCTAAAGCAGTTGTTTTCCTACCAAACTACTACAATGACAACAACTTCTTTTCTTTCTTTGTATATTTATAACCATCAATGTACATAGCACTGTCCAAGTAAAACAACCAAAAAAAAACCAGTGGATCCTGCCAAAGGCAAACAAGCTAAAATGTATGTGTATGCATATGCACACAAAGAGGTAAGGAAGAAATAATACAATATAAAACTATACAATACAATTGCAAAACATTATGCCCGTTCTGCGTGAACTGCACTGGCTTCCAGTAGAGCACCGGATCACCTTCAAAGTGCTGGTTCTAACCTTCAAGGCCTTGAATGGTCTGGGGTGTACCTAATGGACCGCCTCCCCCTATATTGTCCCGCAAGACCACTGCGTTCAGAGTCCCTTAACCTTCTTGTGGTGCCGAGTTGTAAAACCCTTCACCTGACCTCAATGCGGAGGAAAGCCTTTAGTGTAATCGCTCCAATACTCTGGAACACTCTTCCTCCCGAAATCCGCGCGTTGCCTAACTTACTAGCCTTTCGGAAGGCTTGTAAGACCTTTTTGTTTGTACAGGCGTTCGGTCAATGAATAACTCCAGGTCTTCTGCCACTGTAGCCATAGGCCATGGGAGTATTTTATTATGCGTTGTGCACTATTGTATAGTTTTACTAATTAGTATTAATTTTGATGTTTAACTGTGTTTTATGGTGTTTTTAGCATATGTAAGTCACCCCGAGCCTGACGGGAGTGGCGACTAATAAATCGAAATAAATAAATAAATAAATAAATATACAATACACAAAACACAATACATTATAAAGTAAACCAATCAAAACACATTAGCTTTTATATATATATATATATATATATAGTCAGAAACAAGTTGAGGGTACAGTTAAAATGTATTTAAAACACAAACAAAGTAAAACACTTGGCATTATGCTAAATTTCATTTGACTATAATGCTTCAGTTGGGAATGCAATAGCATATTAATCAAATCCACAAACAATCAGATCTGCAAAAGTGAGCTAGGGGCCAATGTACATGCAATCAAAATATACAAGATTATAAAACAATGCTCCCAGAGCATTTTGGCATTATTACTGAATTTAAGATTAATTACTTTTGCTCTGGAGGCACTGATGTGGCACATGTACAGGGAGGACAGAGTGTGAGAGATCAAAGCTTTTTCCTCTTGGTGAGGCACCTTAGCAACAGAAAAGTAAGTTCATAGTACAAGGTTTTAATGATAGCAAACGACAATATATCACCATATAGTGATTCCCCCCATTTCCATCTGTTGAAACTTTCTTGTATACATACTAACATATGGACAAGATTATTTTATTGCGTATGTCCCAAGGAAGATTACTTATGACATCTTCTCAAGTTGCGGTTTATATTTATATTGTATTCTCAGTCAGATTTATATTATATATAAAAGGTCAATGAAAACATGTTTGCATTAGGGATGATTACAATAGTTTTATACTGCAGCAACAATGTCATATAGGAACATTGTAAACATATAAGATTAGTGTATCTGAACATTTAAGGCATTCATTACCCAAGAATGATGAAACAGAAACTAATTATGCACTTGGGGTAATCCAAAATGTTTTGATGAATCACCTCATATATGAATACAGAAGATTTTATTTTCTGGCTTCAAGCTCAGCTTTTAATTGTTGAATCAGGCTTAAAACTGATGTTAGTTTTAAGCCTTCAACTAAATTATGAAAGAATAACAGAATAAAAATCATACCCTAATGACTTGCTTAGAATGAATTGTTTGAATTCATGCAAGCTGTTTTCAAATTCTTTATCAAGCTCTGTTTCCTATCCTACAATAAAGAATGTCGAATGGGCTATGTAGTGTGTGATCTGTGACATTCCTAATCTTTGGCCTCTGGTTGAAACACTGATGCAGTCTTAAATTTCAATTTAGATGCTGATCTTAGGCATGCCACGTTTGTTTCCGTATGGGCCGAGGGCTGCATCTATACCAGGCCTGCACAGGAAGTCGATCGTGATCGACCAGTCGATCGCAGGACCGAAGGAGGTCGATCGCAGCCGGATGGGGCACTTCTCAGAGGAGGTGGAGTCAGGCCGCACCAAGCCCCGCCTCTTCCCCAGCTTCAGCACTCCCAGCAGCTGCTCCAGCCTTGAGGAGAGCAGGGCCAAGCCAGACTTGTGCTAGCTATGCCACCACTGGCTTGGCACTGCCATCCTCAAGCCTGGAGAAGCTGCTGGGAGCTCCAAAGCCAGAGGGAGGGGGTGGGGCTTGGCGTGTTCTGGCTCTGCCCCCTCTGGCTTCCGCTCTACCAGCAGCTTCTCCAGGCTTGAGTATAGTAGTGCCAAGCCAGTGGTGGCATAGCTAGCACAAGGCTGGCTTGGCCCTGCTCTCCTCAAGGCTGGAGCAGCTGCTGGGAGTGCCGAAGCCAGACGGGGGCGGAGCCAGGCTGCTCCAAGCCCCGCCCCTCCCCTCTCCAGCCATGAGGAAGTAGGTCAATCTTTCTGACTTGGTTTTACCGCTTTGACCGCTTTGCAAGCCTCCCAGTTATCTCTAACATTTGTGCATCTGATTATTATTTCTGGCACTTTATGAATGTTAAAACTATGATTTGTATCGTGCCTGGGGTGGCTTCCGGGTTTTGTGTCCGTCTCTGATGACGCAGGAGCTTTCCCTCCCAGCTGCGGCGTCTCTGCTCACTCCTGTGTGAGTCAGCAGCTCGTATATGCTGTTTATGTTTTCGATGTTTACTATGATATAGATAGGGCATTGCCCCTTGTATGAAATATGCTACTATGTTCAGAATGAACTTATAATTTTGATTTTTGATACTCTAGACCATTGTGTCCTTTTGATTGTGATAAAAATATCTGTGTAATTCATTATATTGTGGTGTTGCGTTTATCCATTCTTTCTGTTGTAATACAGCCCCAATCTATTTGCATTGGTTTTATTATAAGCAGCTCGCATGCTGAAAAAGTGTGGGCACCCCTGATCTATACTGTAGAATTAATGCAGCTTAACACCATTTTAACTGCTATGACTCAATGCTATGGAATCCTGCGAGCAGTTGTTTGGTGAGGCACCTGGTTTCTTTGGCAAAGAAGTCTAAAGACCGTATGAACCTAAAAATCCTATGATTCTATAGCATTGAGCTGCAGCAGTTAAAGGGCTGTCAAATAGCATTCATTCTCAGTGTACATGAACACAAACATTTCATGAAACCAGGACTTGAAAACCTGCTCATCCCTGGAAACTCAAGAAGTGACCTCGGGCAAGTCACACTTTCTCACTCCAAGAAAAAGGTAGTGGCAAATCTCCACTGAATAAATCTTGCCAAGAAAACTTAGAATATGTCGTCAATTGGAAGACATATATGGGCCGGGCTTTAGCACAATAGGTTAAACCACTAGCTGCAGTAAATCTTGTCAATCGGAAGGTTGACATTTTGAAGTCTGGGTCAGGGTGAACTCCAGGCCTTTAGCTCAGCTTCTGCCTACCTAGCAGTTTGAAAGCAAAATGTGAGTAGATAAATTGGTACTGCTTAAAAGCGGGGAGGTATTTAAGGCATACATAAGTAAATGCCAGAAAAATGCTGGTGATTCGATCAAGGAAGAAGTTTACAAACAAAGCTCCTTGGTAGGGAGATGGAGCAACAACACCCCCCGGTGGCTGGAACTGATCACAAGCCTCCAAGATGCTGAAGATGGAAAATGTCTATATATACCTCTTTCTATGTACAATTGTCTGTCTTATCTCTGTGTTGTTGTTTATTCGTTCAGTTGCTTCCGACTCTTTGTGACCTCATGGACAAGCCCACGCCAGAGCTCCCTGTCGGCCATCACCACCCCTAACTCCTTCAGAGTCAAGCCAGTCACTTCAAGGATCCCATCCATCCATCTTGCCCTTGGTCGGTCCCTCTTCCTTTTTCCTTCCATTTTCCCAAGCATCATTGTCTTCTCTAAGCTTTTCTGCCTTCTCATTATGTGGCCAAATGACTTCATATTTCAGTGTATAAACAGCATTAAATGTTTGCCGCATATGTATGTTCTGTGACCCACCCTGAGTCCCCTTTGGGGTGAGAAGGATGAATATAAATACTGTAAATAAATAAATAAACATAACAATAAAAAGCTGATAATCCCATATGTATTCATTTTTTAGTTACAATATTATGTGCTTTCTGGACATCTGTCAGGGGTACTTTGATTGTACTTTTCCTACATGGAAAGGGGTTGGACTTGATGGCCCATGTGGTCTCTTCCAACTCTATTATTCAATGATTCTATGATTCTATATACCTGAAACATTCCGGCAGGCCTAGCTCCATTTTAGAGATAGAAGCAAGTACTGGGTAAGCTATCTCACTGGTCCTTGTCAACATCAGTGCCTCTCAAAATTAACTTTCCTGTTTGCCCATGATGATGACATCAAAACTGTGGGTCATGAGCCTGAATTCCACCAATCTTGCCTGTGTAATTGTGCTGACTAACTTGCAAACCAATGTGAGGGAGAGAGATGACACATAGTGGCATCCCTAAGGTTTGTATCATCCAGTGCAGAGAAGGGGGCAGATCTTGGCTAGTGGCTTGCTGTCTTCTCCAGTTCTCACTACTCAGGGAGCCCAGCTGGTGGCTTTCTGCCTTCTTCATCTAGAGTCGTCTGGGTGCTACTGATGCTGTGCAAGTGGGGGGAAAGGCAAGGTGCTTCTCTTGTATGGAACTCCCCTTCCCCACCTGACATTGTTCCATTAGCAATTTGCCTCCCAGTGGCAGTGCCATTCATCATGCTACATTAAAAATTAATTATAGTGGACCAGACCATGCCATAAAATAAAAACTCAGAGTGTAAGTAATGAAGAAATCATAGAGAAACACCCTTTTCAAAGTAGCACTGTTCCTCTGAGATGTGTCCTGCTCATCCCGAGGAGAAGAGAAATAGAGCTAGGAGAGATGTAGGAATTGTATTTCCACCTTGAGAGAGCGTACAAGGTTCTTGAGGTGGCAGAAAATGGGATGGGAGTGATTCCTAGACCTTCTGAAGCTATCTATCCCATCACTGTGCTGAGACTTTTCTATCTCATTTACTTTTTCTGACCAAACACATAATCTTCCCTTTGAAGACTCTTTTAAGGAGGAAGGTCAAGTTGTCTAGGTATCTGAAAATCTTGGTTTACATCAGGGGTCGGGAACCTTTTTGACTCAGAGAGCCATGAAAGCAAATTGTTTAGAAATTTATTTCCGTGAGAGCCATATAATATATATAATATATTTTAAGACTGAATTCAACTAAATGTGAGCATAATACGTACATACAATGACAGTGATGGGCAACCTTTTGAGTGTGGTGTGTCAAAATTTGCCAAAAAACTGAGCATAATTCGGGTGGTGTGTCACTTCAAGAAAAAAACCCATAATTTTGCAATATTTAGTTTAAATAACAAATACACACACACACACACACACACACACAGAAAGTGATTTACAGGAGATGTAGCTCACCTACATCCGGAGAGCACTGTGAACCCAAACGACTATGGATCTGGACTAAACTTGGCATAAATACTCAATATGGCCAAATGTGAACACTGGTGGATTTGGGGAAATAGAACCTGACATTTGGGAGTTGCAGTTGTATGGATTTATAGTTCACCAGATAGCAAAGAGCATTCTGAGCACCACAAAATATTGGGCACTCAGGGGTTTGGGGGGAGGAGGCAGAACATATGATGGGATTTGCAGTATCTTCAATCGCTTCAGCTCTACATCAAAATCACTCCAAAGCTGATTGGAGAGGCCTCCTTGCTGGCCCTCAGAGGGGTGCAGGCACAGCCTCCAGGAGAGGCCCACAATCGCACAGTGGGCCATGAGCAGGAAGTGGCGGCCTCTTTCCCTGTGCTTTTGTGAAGGCTGCAAGAGGGACACTCTCCTCTCGCAGCACGGGGGAAGACGGCTTTTGTAGAGTGCGCATGCCCAGGCCCCGGTGGAGGGAGTGCACTCCCTGCATCGGCCCACTTCCCCCGTGCACTTTCCAATGCCAAAGAGCTGGTATACATTCAGACACACACACAGAGACACTCTTCTCCAGGCCAGCCTCTTCCTCCCCCGCCTCCTTGGCCTCCCCCTCCCCTCCAATCCAGAGCACAAGAGAGGGAGCCAGATGCAATCATCTAAAGAGCCACCCTTGGCTCCTGAGCCATAGGTTCCTGATCCCTGGTTTACATTAAAGGCTCTGTGCACAGTCGCTGAGAGCATTTGAGTCTGCAGCCTGCCCTGGGTATAACCTGCACATCTGTTAACTGGCTCTGAGCAACTTCTGGTGTTTCTGTTCCATTCCATCCATGACATATGCTCACAAGTTCACTACAATTACAGATGAACATTTAGTAGTCTGTAAAGGTAATCAAGCTGATTGCAAACCGTCACCATTACATGGTTTGCAACATAGACAATTAACTCAGTTTTACTATAATATGAAAAGGGAGTGGTAGCAAAATATCAAATGGGATTTACAAATAAAAGTGAATCATTTGATATTATAACCAAATCCTTAATTTACTTTTTTTTCTTTGTTGCTTGGTTGCCTTCAAAGTTCTTTGCTACAAAATGTATGAACTCTTGTTCTTGTCACGGCATATTTTATTTCCATCTCTTATTATTATTATTTCTTCCAAAAACTGTGTAAGATGATGAAAATACCACATAGCCAATAACAGGGAAAATAAATAAATAAGGACTACCTGTTCTCACAATGCAATGACATGGGAATTTCTTTCCCCTTTGTAATGAAAAAACCTTACAAGTTCCTATGAAGGCAGTATGTAATAGATATTTTCCATTTGCATCTGCAATGTGAGCGTCAATCATCCCTGACAGGTGATGTCTCCTCCAAATAATTCTTAGTATGGAGACAGTAATGTCTTACACACATTTAATAAGAACAAAAATACCAAGCAACATGCTGAAAACAAACTTGCCTTGTTCTGCTCAATGAATTAGTATTAATCCCACCCAATGTGGGTTACTAGCAGTAATATTTACTCTCTATTTTCTATTATCTAGAATAGAAAACTCAAAGTAAGTGGGAATCAACTATCCACATATAATTGAAGACTCTGTGGAAGAGGGAATAAGCATCAATACTACTACTCTTAAAATGCAGTTTGTAGTAAATGTGATCATGCAGGAACATATTGTTAAGCAGGGATTGACAGATCAGCCTATTCAATCTGTTTTAACATGTATTAATTCATATGTCTGTTACATATATAAACTTTATTTAAAAGGCACAAAGTGTTCATTTGAATGCACATTTTCTCTTTAAAAGTGCAGCCAGAGGTCACTAAGGCAGAGACAAATGTATACTTAACACATTAGTGACTGGTTCATATTCTTGATCTCTGTTTCACTGTTTCTGGAAACATGTAGGAACTGTAAATATCTCCCAATCCTCACTAAGTGTATAGCAGCTTTAAGAATTAATTGAAACCTATTCCCTTGTCGATTAGATTCAGCAGACTGATGTGTCCATCCCACTCCTGACATCAATCTCTAATGTGACAGGGAATTATGACAGGGAACCTGCTTCTGATCATCACACCAGAGATTATTTACATGAGATGAGAACATCAGTTAGCAGCTTTCTGATTGTTGGGGAAATAAATCCCCATCAATCACATTGGCTGCTCTCTGGATTGGGAAAGCTTGAAGCTTGAGCCAGGAGACAGTAGGTAGTAGGGCTGTTCTACAATTTTGGATATGCCCGAATTTTGGAAGTTTTTCAGATATTTCTGACTTTTTTATAGCAATTTCGAGAGCAACCTTCCCAACAGGAATTCCAAATTTCAGATGTAATTTCTGAATTTTCTTGCTGAATGCTCATTGGCTGATGGCTAACAGCAGACTTCTGCTGATGTTTTTGCCCATTTTTGAAAGAAGACGCCATTTCTGAAGACTTCTGAATTTCGGAAATACTTCCGAATAAATTTTGAAATTTTTCGGAAATTTTTCGGATGTCCATATAATCCGAAACGACAGTTAAAATTAGATCTGAAATGAGTTTCGATTTTTTTTTCTTGGATCAACCAATCCTAGTAGGTAACTATGGTGGTTGTACAACTATGGAACTGACAGGGTGTGTCAGCCAAGATTTTTGGCTGTTTGTTATTTGTGTAATGAACTTACATTAATTGTCTTATGATAATTGATATTGTGATTGTTAAAAATATTGATGTATTTTATGTGTTTTTATGACATTATCACATACTGTTCTGTTCGCCACCCTGAGTCCCTTTTTTGGGAGATGGTAGTGGGATATAAATAAAGTTGTTGTTATTATTATTATATTTATCAAACATTCAATAAATATATTTTCACAATATTTTTGTTCACCTCATGGTGAACAATATATTTTGTTCACCTCGCGGATGCAAATGGAAAATATCTATTACGTACTGCCTTCATAGGAACTTGCAAGGTTTTGTCATCTTTTCTGAGCCATGAAATTTACTGTAAAATTTGGAGAAGTGCAAAATCTGATGTATTTCTGACTTACGGAATGCTAAAGCACATTTATCATGGGGTCTTCTTGGCAAGATTTGTTTAGAAGAGGCTGAAATAGTGTGACTTGCCCAAGGTTACCCAATGGGTTTCCATGAAGGAGTAGGGATCTGAATCCTGGTCTCTAGGGTCATAGTCCAATGCTCAAACCACTACACCTTATGCTGGCTCTCATAAGGAGCAAATACTGTGTGTGTGTGTGTGTGTGTGGGGGGGGGGTTGGGAGGGGCAACAACTTACATTAAGACAGTTACTTACTGGATCAGGCCTCCACATCCAACACAGCCCCTCCCTACAAACTAAATCAGCTTGTCCTGATGTCCATATGTTTAAGCTGGGGAAGAATGGAAGGATATAATGGTTGAGGCTAAGATCTTCCCAATCAAGTAATTAGTGTCCGGTGGTTTCAAATATGTATTAAGAAACATTCCCCATCCAACATTGATTCAAACAGGATAGATTTTTTAAGGACTTCATCACATGGGTTTTCAGATGTCGTAGGATGCTGGGAGCACAATTCCTGGACGAAGCCCACTGGATCCCTTCACACGACTCATAGATATTTCCAGCAGGGCTCCATCCAGGAACTGTGCTCTCAGCGTCGTACGACGGAGCATGGAAAACATGGGAAGCTTCTTGAGTTCTTGTTGGCAGCAATTAGGACAACATGGAGGGAAGCCAGCATGTGATGGAGAAGGCGGTGCTATGAGGTGATAGATTCTCCCACTGCCCACGGATTTGCTGCAATGCCTGGTGAATGCCCCCGCTGTCACCCACATTAGGGAACTAAATGTGATGAGATCCTTAGTCCAGTGTTTTTCAACCTTTTTTGAGCCGTGGCACATTTTTTACATTTACAAAATCCTGAGGCACACCACCAACCAAAATGACACAAAATGACACTCTAACACAGTAATACATATAGTTAATATGTTTTTAAATGTATTTATACACTCACTTAGTGTGAAACCTGGGCCTGTTTCGATGAACACAAAATACATAGTTATATAGTATATTATTATTATATTGCATTACATTACAACATTATCAATATTATATGTATACAAAATATACGTATATTACTATAATATCAAATACAACATACTATGTCATTGTCACAGTACAACAATTACATACCGCATTGTATTATAACAATTATATCGCAATATTAGTTGAAGTCCAAAACACCTGGAGGAAGGCCCAAGTTCAACCATATCTTGTCTAAACCTTCTTCCAAGCCCTTAATAAAGATGCTGCCTGCCTTAATGTATAGCCAGAGTCTCCATGCCCATCTGTCGGGTGGGCTTGGGTGGTGCCTACCTGCTTGGCTGAAGGGGGTCAGGCTGGATGGCCTTTGGGGGACCCATATTTCTCCCACGAGTTCCCTTCCCTCCTTTCCCCCGTTAGCTGGCTGACTCCCTGCCTGCCTGCCTGCCCCTCCGGCTGCTTGCCTGCCTGCCTTCAGCGCTCGGGCTCCGCTGCTCTCTGACTCACACCTCACATAGTGCCAACAGGGCTGGGCTGGGCTGGGCTGGACCGGAAGTGCTCCCCGCCGAAGCGGAATGGAAGGGAATGGGCCCAAACAGGTCCGCCCTACTGCACAGCCCTCCCAGAAACAAGGACCTGCGCAGTGAGGTTCCGGAGACAGAGTAGCAAACTTTATACATGACATCAGATAGATAAGAATCTAATTTCCCACGGCATACCTGATGATCTCTCACGGCACACTAGTGTGCCATGGCACATTGGTTGGGAAACACTGCCTTAGTCTACCAAAGAGTAATGAAACACATTAAGCCTTAAAAAACACACATGCACATACACAACCTTCAAATTCTAGTCCTGAGTGCAAAGGGACATTGTTTTCATGATAGGGATAAGGAAAATGAGAAGCTAAATTGCTTTAGCCAGATATTTCATAAAACATCTACTCTTCTCTAGCACCCCTTGGAGCTATATTTGGCACCCTAAGAGGAATAGGCTGGCACTTGTTCTAGCCCACTGAGGCAGAGGTTTTAGAAGGCTGTGTGGAAATAAGCCCATCTGCTTTCTGCTTCCACTTGGCCTAGCAGAAGCTGAAGGGAAGCTGACTTTATTTGCTTTCACAACCTACTTACTCAACCTTCATTGCCAAGGGCTCATAGAGGAGAGGGCTCTCTTCAAGCCCAGCTCCCCTATCATCATTTCATTTCGGGGAGGCGAAGAAGGAAATAAGCCAAGGAAAAGAGGGTGGGAAACAATGGGAATCTTCTCCCCACCATGCAAGAAAAATGGTGCTTAACGTTTCATGAGCATTAGGACAAAAAAAAGTCCAGAAACTTGCTTAATAGGAAGACATTCCTCAAACTGTTCTGTCTCCTGAGTCAACAGCAAAAGTGGCCCCTGCAGCCTCACTCCACAGTCGCTGAGAACACGGTATGAAAACAGAAAGACACACGCTTGCTTTTCAAGATCCCAAGGTTATGTTTGCAAGTGCTGGCAGTTAGGGAAGCCTTCCTTTGACTTTTGAACTGAGCAAATCTGATATGGAAGTCACCAGGGGAGAAGACAATAAATATGGAACAGCAGGATTTCCTTTTTACAGTTGAATGTGCTTCTCTGGTCATAAAAAGCACACTTTGCTGGCCAACTCTACTGTTATTGTTTCATATCTCCAATGAATAGGAGCTTTATTATTATTATTTAAACAACTTGTACTGAAACTATGGGTCATAGTCTGGGCACCAGTCAAAGCATAAGGAACAAAGGCAAATTTAACACTATGGCACCACCTGAGAGCTAGCATTGTCTGTTCAGGATATAGTTACATTGTCCTTAAAGGATTGGGTTCTTCTTTTAGCATTGGTTCTGCTGAGATACACTGGCACTTGTTGTGCCAGGTCAATCCTGTCCTATAGCGGACTTCAATAGTGTGCTATCTTATAGTGCAGTGTTTCCCAACCTTTTTTTGAGCCACGGCACACCTGGTCACTTGGGGCATACCTGGTCACTTTCGGCCCAGGCACCTCCCTCTTCCTCCTTTCCCGCCTGTCTGCCTGGCTTCTCAGGGGCGATGGAGGCACGCGGCCTGTGTGTGGTGATGGGGGTGTCACAGGGCCTGGGCTGGGCAGTGTGCCTCCGCCTGGCTGCGCTCCTCTCCCCAGGCTCGGTGCTGCTCCTCTTGGGCCGGGTGGCGGGCCTGCTGCGGGAGGGGAGGCGCTGCTCTGCCGGGACCGGCGGCGCCTCCGGCTGCGCACCCTCCCTGCAGACGTGGCCCAGCCCAACACTGCCCAAAGCCTCCTCCGCAACGCCAGGGAAGCCCACCAGCAGATGGAGGGTGAGGGGGAAGAAGGCGCGGGGCCGCCCCCGGAAAGGGTCCTATTGGTCAACAACGCCGGTGAGCCAGGCAGGAGGGAGAAGGAAGGAAAGAAGGAGGGAGGAAGAAGGAAGGGAGGAGGGAGGAAGGGCCTCCCACGCGAGGGGAAGGCACCCCCAGGGAACACTAGGATGAAAGGGGGGAAGAGAGGTTTTTCCACGGCACACCAGCTGATCTCACATGGAACACTAGCGTGCCGCGGAACAGCGGTTGGGAAACACTGCTATAGTGTACTATTGAAGTGCACTTTAGGATAGGATTGATTTTCAAAAATATTTGGAAACTACAGTTTATCCAAAATACAAGCAGCCAGATGCAACTTAGGAAGGTGCCAGATCTGTACAACACCAGGGATCCATTGTGTAATAAGATTTTTGAATATAATCTGGAACTTGTTCTAATAAGAAATCACACTGGAAGCCAAGAGAGAATATTTCTCTAGGCATTGCTACGTCCACCAGTGCAATTCTATGGTCGCAAAAGCTCTTCACCTATAAGGAAATGAATAAACAGGCCTATTGGTACTGAATCATATTTAGTAGCACTTAGTAACAAAATAAAAGAACCCCATTATGTAAACAATGTCAAACCACTAATAGCCTCATGTGTAAATATTCCTGATGCTACTGGCATTTTCACATTACTTAGGGATTAAACATAAGACTTCTCCTCCCTTGATGGAGATGGAAGGCACATTCTTAAGAGAACAAGGACACACCGGTTTTAGGAAACTGTTTTAGCCCTGGGAAAATTCTTGATAGAGTCCCCGGTGGCACAGTTGGTTAAACCACTGAGCTGCTGAACTTGTTGTCTGAAAGATTACAAGTTTGAATCCAGGGAGCGGCGTGAGCTCCCGTTGTTAGCTTCAGCTTCTGCCAACATAGCAGTTTGAAAACATGCAAATGTAAATAGATCAATAGGTAGCACTCCGCCGGGAAGGTAACAGTGCTCCATGCAGTAATGACGGCCACATGACCTTGGAGGTGTCTACAGACAACGCCGGCTCTTCGGCTTAGAAGTGGAGATGAGCACCAACCACAAGAGTCAGACACGAATGGACTTAATGTCAGTGGAAAACCTTTAGCTTTACCTAAAGCCTTGATAGTCTTCATTTGGAACATCCACTTTACCACTACTGTGAGGGCACCCTCCATCCAAGAAGTGTGATATTAGGGATGGAGAGCTTTCTTTGCTGTAAGCAAAGAAATCAGTTTTGCCACTTGGTATCATATACTTGGTATCATATACAATCTTCTTCAGCATGATGCTGCAAAGGGCTACGGCAGATCTCAAAGAAGAAGACGGCATATATATACGCTATCTTACTGATTGCAGCTTGCTCAACTTAAGCCGTCTGAGGGCTTGCATTAAGACTCTAAACTATCTAGTCTGTGAGCTGCTTTTTGCAGATGCTGCTGCCCTTGTTGCCCATTCAGAAGCAGCCCTGCAGCACCTAACATCCTGCTTTGCAGCAGCTGCAGAGCTGTTTGGGCTGGAAGTCAGCCTGAAGAAAATGGAAGTTCTCTACCAGCCCGCATCACAGTTCCCCTACCTGGGAAGCATCATCTCTTCAGATGCCAAGATTGATAAAGAGATAGGTCACAGATTAGCAAAGGCATATAATGCATTCGGAAGACTTCACAAAGAGTCTGGAGATCACCAACAATGGTCCACCCTGGTCTCACATCGGGAGGCATGGAGACACACTATCCATAATACTGCGGCCTCTTTCGAGAAGTTACGACAAACGGGTCTCGAAGAGAAACGACAACGCAGAAAGAACCGCAACTTGGAAACAACATCACCCAAGGAGACTTTCTGCTGTGCTTTCTGCAACTAGACTTGCCTATCTCAGATTGGCCTTTTTAGTCATCAACGTGCTCGTAAAAAGCGTGGATGAGTCCTTCCTAAGAATCTTTCTTCGCGAAGTAATGCCAGAGAGATCATATGGAGAAATTGGAGTCTGGGCTAATGTATTTGTTTCTCTTCTTCCTCCTCTTGCCTGTAAAACACTTAAAAAGAAGTATGCCACCCGTTCATGGAATGAGCACACTGAAGAAATCCTCTACAATTTAATTCAGTTAATCATAGCTGTATTCAACCTAACTTTTATGAAATTGAGAACACTAGAAAGGATGTATTTCTGCTGATTTGACAAAATATGAGGGAAAGGACACCCCAGAGACTATTGTTAGGGGAGAACAAAAGATTCACAGAAAACATGGATAATCTTGAAGGAAATATTGAAATGGGAAGTAAGTGTCAAATTAATATTTTAGCACATTGAAAATAACACAACTTCATCGATCTCCACCATTTTTGCATCCCCTTTTTTTGATAGGTAATTAATCTACAGATGCCATTTGCAATAATTCTTTAGAAGCTTGCAAACATGAGTCCTTTAAGCTGATTATTTTTCATCTGCGGAAAGAGAAATTAATGCTTTCTGTGTCAAAATCCATGAATAATCACATAGTGTTTTGTTGCAGTGGGGATAAGACCCTTGGTCAGACTTCCCACTTACAACAAAGTAAAATTTAACATTAATTGTTATTCTGTGTGAGTTTCAAAGTGGACTTGAGTAATAGACATATGAATGCATGAAATTGCCCAAAAAGCTTATTGCCTATTCCAGATTATAACAGAAGCAAATGTACTTACCAATGAGCACTGAACTCCCAGGGCTAAACACTTTTCTGGTCCCTGAAGGAGATGTTATTACAGAAGGAATGCCTGGCCAGGTGATAGACAAAGTGGCTGCCATGTCTTCCAATCGAGGAGGAAGTTGTGGTGGATCTGGAAACACATTGAAAACACTAAGATGTGAGAAAGAAATATCTGATTCTATTCAGTACCATTTACTGGATTATTCGATACGCTGGAAAGCTAGCTTCACAAGTAGGAGAATATGTTCTTGAGCAGGAATGCAGAAGAAAGAGAAGGAAAAAAGGAAGAAGAGGAAAAAAATCATATAACAAAACAAACAAAATAAGCAAACAAAAAAACAATTTGCATCCTTCCACACGTGTACGATCATTCCATGATGACTTCCACATTAAGCAATAGTTGTGTATCAATGGGTTAGTTGGCCATATCATACGCAAGTCAGCCAGAACATATTCAATGGAATGAGTTAATAGAAGTCATCAGATCAGGGGTGGGCAACCCATGGCCCGCGGACCAGATCCGGCCCGGCAGCCGATTCTGTCCGGTCCAGGGAGAAGGGTGTCGGGGGTGGGGCCAAGAAGAAGGGTGCTGCTGCCACCATCCCATCGTGGCGGCTTTGGCATGCCCCAGGCTCTCCGCCTCTTCTTCATGCCTCCGGCATGGAGAGGCTCCGGATGGCCAGCTTGGGAGTGTCAGTGCTGGCGGTGTGGCGGGGAGGAGCCTTTGGATGACTTCCTGTAGTCCCAGATGAGGTGGCTGAGACATTCTGGGAGCTGTAGCAGTCGGGAAACTACGGTTCCTAGAATGCCTCAGCCAGCTATTCTGGATTACAGGAAGTCGTCCAAAGGCTCCACCCCGCCACCCCGCCGGCACTGACGCTCCCATGCTGGCCATCCGGAGCCTCTCTACGCCTGAGGCAGGAGGAGGAGGCGGAGAGCCCGGACCCTCGGGCCCTCCCTCACTCCACCAACGCGCGACCCTCCATGCAAGAGGGCCAAAGCCCAGGATCACCACCGCAAGGGTACTCTGGAGCAGCCGGAGAAGGCAGGAAGGAACCCCCACTGCCCTGGTGCAGCCCGCGGCAGACCCCGCTTTGAGGCAGGACCATGGCAATATGGGGAACGGCTGGGGGTGAGAGCGGGCAGAGGCCTGCAGCCTCCGATTGCCTGCTGCTCTGCCTTCCACTGCTGCAGTGGTGGCTGGGTCCGCTTTGCCATCCTGTGGGCTGGGTCCATTGGGCCATTCCATCTTGGTTCGCACCTTGTCTTCTTGAATTTAATTTAATTTTAGTGGTTTTTATTATTATTTTATAATAATTTTATAATAATAATATAATAAATAATATATTATTTATAATATAATGTTATATTATAATTTCAATATATTATAATGTCTATATATTTATTTATTTATTTATTTATTTTATTTATTGGGGCTTCTTCGCCGCCGACTCCCGGGGGCTCGCGGCGGCTCACAGAGCCAGTGGCACAACGCCACAGGTTAAAACATAAAAACAGTTAAAAACAGTTAAAACAATTAAACAGCAAAATGCAATATAACAATTGAGCAGCAGGAGATATCACAGCCCAGAGAGTATAGACGAGGCCTACTATATATATATTATATATATACTATAATATAATATTTATGATATTAATACTAATAATATATGAATATTTCTTGATATATTAATATGTTAATATTAATGATGTGTAATATATAGTAAATATAGTAAATAAATACATAAATTATGTAGATTAGAATGTAGTTCCGCCTTCAGGCGCAGCCCTCCATAATATTTTTTGGCTCTCGTGTGGCCCCTTGGAAAAAATAATTGCCCACCCCTGCATCAGATGCATACATGAAGCAGGTCTTTATGTGAATAATGGGCTCTCAGAAACGCCTGTTTTTTCAACATGGTGTCAGACAGAAAAAGGAAGACAGAGCGAGGAAGGGAAACATAATGCGAAGGGGGCTTAACTAAGGTGTGTGTACATATTTTGCCCTGGAAGTTTGAGTCAGCACAGATTAAACACAAGTAAAGCACCAAGCCCTGAAAAATGAGTTCTGCCGTGGGTATTTTTGTGTGATTTGGGAAGCAATAACACACTTAGGCCTTCCAAAAAGTGCACACTTCATTAGCAAATCTGCAGTAGCCTTTGCTCCATCCAGCCCTTCGTCTTTCATCTCTCAAGCAATTGGGAGCAAAAGTGGCACAAACGTGTTTTTAGGAAGGAAAATCCATCAGCACGCGCCATAAATCAGCTCTAGGAACACATTTCCACTCATGCTTAGGGCCTGACAATGGCTTTCCAAATCACCCTGCTAAACTCAAACTGCCTGCTATTATCATGAAACCCAAGACAAAGTAAACTTCACCCTTCGATGAACCAAGCCCCCGTTTCTGTATTTGTTCTGAAAAATAAAGGCAAGCTAGGTTTATGCATCTGTCAGTGAGGTGTGAAATTGGTCTGTGTCACTTTATGATTTAGCACATGGCTTACTTCTTCAATATGAGGGTGACAGAGAACAGGAGGATATTGCCTTCATTTGGGAAAGCTTGCTCTGGAGAAGAGCCTCACTCCATCTTCTGCCAGCATGGAAAACTGGTGTAAAATTCTCAGATGTGACAGACACTCTCCAGAGCTTGGAGCCAGTGGAAATGAATACAGGAAGAACATTATTTCAGACTGCAAGTCAGACATTTCCATAGGTGTTGGTGTTTGCTGAGATTGGGATAGGATTTTCAGCAACTTTAAAAACCCACTCTTCATTTAGGAGTGGGGGGAGAAATATATTTCAATACCATTTGTTACTCTTTTTATATCATGGATAGTAATGATTTCAAAGATGGAAAATCTTCTAGATGCCACCTCTGATTTATTTACAGTATTTATATTCTGCCCTTCTCACCCCGCAGGGGATTCAGGGCGGATTACAGTGCACATATACATGGCAAACATTCAATGCCATAGACCAGTGTTTCCCAACCGCTGTTCCGCAGCACACCAGTGTGCCATTCTCCCCCCCTCTCTTTCCCCTCCTGCCGAACTCCTGCTGCTGCTTCTTGGGGGGGGGGGGGGGGAGGAAAGGCTGCGCGGCCGCGGCGAAGAAGAAGGGGCCGGGGCGCCACCTCCTTTGGCCGTTTCCCCAGCCAGCCAGCCTCCAATCGAGGGAGGTCGGGGAACGGAAGCAGAAGTGAGGAGTGCAGTCCGAGGCAGGCCCACCGGCTTCTTCTTTCGAACCGCAGGAAAGAAGGAAGGAAGGCAGGCAACCACGGACTGAGTGAGTGCCTTCCCTTCTGGTGTGGAAGAGGGAGGGAGCCATTCAGGAAGGGAGGCACCTGGGGGTTCTGTGTGGGAAGTTTGGCCCAGTTCTATCATTGGTGGGGTTCAGAATGCTCTTTGATTGTAGGGGAACAATAAATCCCAGCAACTACAACTCCCAAATGGCAAGGTCTATTTCCCCTGAACTCTATCTGTGTTCATATTTGGCCATATTGAGTATTCATATCAAGTGTGGTCCAGATCCATCATTATTTCAGTCCACAGTGGTCTCTGGGTGTAGGTGAACTACAACTTCCATACTCAAGGTCAATCCCCAAGCAAACCCTTTCAGTACATTCTGTTGGTAATAAGAGTTCAACGTGCCAAGTTTGGTTCAATTCAATTGTTGCAAGAGTTCAGGATGCTCTTTGTTTGTGTGTTAATTATAAATCCCAGAAACTGTAACTCCCAAATGTCAAGGTCTATTTTCCCCAAACTCCATCTGTGTTCATAATTGGGCATATTGAGTATTCATGCCAAGTTTGGTCCTGATCCAACACTGTTTGAGTCCACAGTGCTCTCTGGATATACCGGTAGGTGAACTACAACTCCAAAACTCAAGGTCAATGCCCACCAAAATCTTATAGCATTTTCTCTTGGTTATGGGAGTTCTGTGTGGGAAGTTTTTGTCTTTCTACCATTCCTGCCAGGATATCTATGTTGTGTTCATCGAAACAGGCCCAGGTTTCATACTGAGTTTATAAATACATTTAAAAACGTATTAACTATATGTATTACTGTGTTAGAGTGTCATTTTGTGTCATTTTGGTTGGTGGTGTGCCCCAGGATTTTGTAAATGTAAAAAATGTGCCGCGGCTCAAAAAAGGTTGGGAAACACTGCCATAGACACACAACATATATAGACAAACACAGAGGCAATTTAAGCTTCATGAGGGTATGCTCAAATTCTGGCCACCGAGGGAGCTGTTGCTTCACTGTCCACTTATGACACCGAGTCCTTAATGGAGTACTTCCTCATTCTTTTGCCCGCTGTTATTTTTATGGCAACGTAAATTAGTTAAATTAGCCTCCCCGCATAATACCTAAATTTCCTACTTGACAGATATAGCTGTCTTTCAGGCTGCAAAGGTCGACAGCAAGCTAGACAATGATTGGGAGCTTACTCCAACCTGAGCTGGTTTTGAACTCATGACCCTTCGGTCCGTGGTGATTTAATGCAGCTGACTCCTGGCTAACTGCTGTCTGGATTTAACGAAAGTTTGAGCCTGGCAAATCTGAAGGTCCACTACTTCTCTTGTGTCTAATGTTACCAACCTGTCAGCTTCTTCCCCCAACTTTTACACCAGGAATGTGGTGCAGCTGGCTAAGTGTCAGCTGCATAAGATTTCTCTGACCAGTGGGTCATGAGTTCGAGGCCTGCCCGGGTCGAGGTGGGTGCTTGACCTTTAAGTGTAGCCTGCGGTCAACCTTTGCAGCCTGAAAGACAGTTGCATCTGTCAAGTAGGAGATAAAGGTACCACATTAAGTGGGGAGGCAAATTTTGACTGAATCATGAGGCCATTAAAAGAACTCCAGGAATGCTGAGGAATGCAGAAGGAACAACAAGGGACGCTGGAAACGCTGAGAGATGAGGAGTGTGTCAGCTCCCCCTGGTGACCAGAGTTTGCCTCTGTTCGTCTATATGTGTGTATGTGGAGAAGGCAGGGATTGTCTGCTAAGTATGGGTACCTGTAATCCGCTCTGAGTCCCCTTCGGGGTGAGAAGAGCGGAATATAAATAAAGTGTATTATTATTATTATTATTACATCTTTTGACAAAAGGCAAGGCCCCCCATATCTGTGAGGGATAGGTCTCTGAACTTAGAGTAGAAACAGGAAACCCTGGAACCCTACTGAAATGAACCACTTTTTCCTGGAAGTTACTACAGATTCACTTTAGGATCTGAAAGATCCCTAAAGGACATAATTTGTTTGATGCATATAGGTGAAACCGTGGGTACAGGGGCTGTACTTCATATATTTTATTTTAACCATAATCAATGCTACTTGAACAACATTTAACGCACTCTACATGGGGATGTCCTTTGTAACTGTTTTGAAACTTCAGTGGGTCCAAAATACTGCAGCAAGATTGCTGACCAGGCTTAACTACGCGGAACATGTCATTCCCTTGTTGAAATGGCTTCACTGACTACTGTTCCTTTTAGTGTACAGTTATGATCTATAGGACTTTATGTAGCTTAGGTCCAGATTATCAAAAGAACTGCTACTCCCAGTACCAAGGTTATTGGGAGAGCGCTTGGGATGTGGCTATTTCTCAGTGGCTATTTCCTGGCTGAAAAACTCCCTCTCATAAGGGACTAGGATGGCTTGTTATGCTTTTAAGTTAACTCTGAATTGTGGTGACCCTCTTGCAGGGTTTTCTTGGGAGGTTTTATTAGAGGGGTTTTGCTATTCTCTTGCTCTTTGACTAGTAGAGTGTGACTTGCTCAAGATCACGCAGTGTTTCCATTCCTGGTTGGGGATTTTCTGGTCCAACATTGAAATCAGTACACCATGCTGACATACAGTAACACTGGTGCAACATTACATTATTTTAAGAGCACAAATTGCATCAGCAGAGAGAAAGAGAGGAGAGCATTAATGATATTACAGAAGGAGCAGGTGTAGAGGGCAAGTTATTTCTTTCCGTGCCTGAAGAATATTCCTCCTCTGAAGCTTTGTGAGTAGGGAGATCTATTTCATGGGATATGTGCTCTTAATGCAAACACCAGTGAAGGAAAATGGATTTTCCTCTAGACTACAGGCGAGGTTGACAAAGGATGAAGTACCTCTCCATGCATGTACTGAGCCTATTAAAGGTCACTTTCCATACAGCAGATACTGTTTATGTTTTTTAAAAGCATTTAAATGTATATCTACTTTGGACTCGAGTCACTCTCTTTTATTTCCCTATTAATGATGTCCTGCCTCTTTGGGTTAAAGGTTAAAGGTAAAGGTAAAAGTTTTCCCCTGACATTAAGTCTAGTCGTGTCTGACTCTAGGGCAGGTGTGCTCATTAGGTAGATCGTGATCTACTGGTACAGGGGTGCTCACACTTTTTCAGCATGGGAGCTACTGATTAAAAAACCAAGTCCCAAAGATCACCTACCCAGAAATGTAAAACGTATAACTATTTTCTTATTTATTTATTTATATTTATTATTCATTTTTATGTACCGCTCCTTCCAGCAGGCTCGGGGCAGTTTACATAAAACGAAGTTAAAAAACATCAACATTTCAATTTAATAACAACAATATAAAACAGAGCATAAAAATACATCCAACCACCCCATTTCTCCCACACTGCCATATTACCACATATTATCAGCCAGAAAGTAAGAAGAGAGGCTGTTGAACTGCAAGGCCATTTAATACGCAGCAAGGTAAACAAAGGGACATGCATAAATACATCCAACCACCCCATTTCTCCCACACTGTCATATTACCACACATATTATCAGCCAGAAAGTAAGAAGGGAAGCCTTTGAACTGCAAGGCCATTTAATACTCAGCAAGGTATACAAAGGGACATGCATAAATACATCCAACCACCCCATTTCTCCCACACTGTCATATTACCACACATATTATCAGCCAGAAAGTAAGAAGAGAGGCTGTTGAACTGCACGGCCATTTAATACTCAGCAAGGTAAACAAAGGGGCATGCAAAAATACATCCAACGACCCCATTTCTCCCACATTTCCATATTCCCCAACATATATTTCTCAAGGAACAAAGCAAGCAGAGAGGCTTTGGAGCTAAAAGGCCATTTTTAAACATTAAAAATAAACAAAGAGACATGCCACAGTACAATCAAGTACCCACCCCATTTCTCCCACATTTCCATATTCCCCAACATATATTTCTCAAGGAACAAAGCAAGCAGAGAGGCTTTGGAGCTAAAAGGCCATTTTTAAACATTAAAAATAAACAAAGAGACATGCCACAGAACAATCAAGCACCCACCCCAAAGTAAAAAAGACCGACCTTTGACATGCGGTAAGGAAATTACCCCAAAGTGTCCTTCTTCTCCTCCTCCGTCGTTGCTCCTATTTCCACGCCGCCAACATGCGTGCCGCCTCCAAGAGCTCACGAGAAGTCCGAGAAACAGAATGGGCGCTTCTGCGCATGCGCACGGGGCCAGCCATGCATCGGGTCATCCAGGCTCGCCCCCTTTGGTCTCCTATGACTCTGAGTGGCTGGAGAAGGACGGAGGGAGGAGGAGGAATCCAAATGAGGGGGCCCATTCTGCCTCTTGGACTCTGGAGCTTTTGGAGGCGGCGCGCGAGCAGGGAGTGGGGAGGAGCAATGACGCAGGACTTCTTTGCAGCGTGCAGGGGCATGTGAAGAGGACCAACAGCAAAAAAACCTGGTCAGGGGTCTGAAGATCACCAGGATGAGGCCTGAAGATCACCCTGGTGATCCCGATCACCATACTGAGCACCCCTGTACTGGTAGATCGCGTAGTGTGTCCTGGTAGATCACAGGCAGGGCGGGAAGAAGGCTCAGTCCCGCCCCACAGGCTCCTGACGCCACCCAAGTGCTGCCGGCCCTGGGTTATCTGAGGTCCTTTCCACACAGTTGAATAAAATCCCATGTTATCTGCTTTGAATCAGATTATATGGCAGTGTGGACTCAGAAAACCCAATTCAAAGCAGATATTGTGTTATATGTTTCACATTTTTGTAGTGGGTAGGTAGATCATTTTGACTTAGTTGTTTTATAAGTAGCTTGCATGCTGAAAAAGTGTGAGCACCCCTGCTCTAGAGGGTGGTGCTCATCTCAATTTCTACGGACAACGCCAGAAGAGCTGGCGTTGTCCGTAGACACCTCCAAGGTCATGTGACTGATATGACTGTATGGAGCGCCGTTACCTTCCTGCCGGAACAGTACCTATTAATCTTCTCAGCAGCTCAGCGGTTTAACCCGCTGCATCACCGGGCGCTCCTTTTGGATTACAGATATTTTTTTTAATGATAAGAATAGCAAGCTCCTTGAAAGTGAGTGTAAATTTCCTCTTACCCAGAATGAGCAACTGTGTGCTTTCAGTGATCTCCCCACGGATATTGGCTGCCCTGCAGGAGTACAGTCCTTGATCGGAAAAGGAGACATTCGCAATCTGCAGTGACCCATCATGCAGGTGACGGCCAGAGGCCAGCTTGGTGTTATTCTTAAACCAAGTGAGTTCTGCTTCAGGCACACCTGGGGAGAGAATACATTAAAATAAAGGTTGAGAGACACACTGACAGACTGTTGACATGACATGCACTCTGTAAGAGAGTTGTTGAGAAGAGCAGAAGTAAACTGGGTGCTTATCACACTAGGCAATTGTTTCAGATTATTCTGCTTGAAAGCTGCTTTTGCCATACTTGGAAAGGTAGTGGATAATAATAATAATAATAATAATAATAATAATAATCATCATCACACTGGGTGCCATGCCAAAAGATTTCAGTCGGCATTTGGAAACAAGAAACATTGACAAAATCATGATCTGTCAACTGCAAAGGCCACCTTACTTGGATCTGCCCACATCCTTCGAAAATACATCACACAGTCCTAGACGCTTGGGAAGTGTTTGACTTGTGATTTTTGTGATATAAAATCCAACATATCTTGTTTATTGTGACATACAGTGTTCCCTTACTTATTGCTGGGGTTAGGTTCCAGAACCTCCCACAATAAGTGAAAAACCGCGATGTAGAGATACTCTATTTTAATATTTATACATTATTTTGTAGCTATACACTATTTTAAGTCTTTATAAACTTAAAATAAAGTGAAGGAAAGGAAGGAAAGGCCCTTCGAGGGTGGAGAAAGGCAGGGAGGACTGAGGAGGGAAAGTGCTTTGGAGAGCGGCAGTAGCAAAACCCCACAAAATGGAGAAAATACTATGATATATATTTTAAATTAATATTTTTTGAAATCCGCAAAACAGCGAGTCCGCAATAAGTGAACCGTGAAGTAGCGAAGGAACACTGTACTGTGTTTTTGTGTCAGTAAAATAATAATAATTAAAAAAACGTTATTTCTTGATTGCCCTTTCTCCCTAAAGAGACTCAGGGCAGTTTACACAGAAAAATGGCAAACATTCAATGCCTCAAATGAGCGAAAACACATCAAAAATAATACAGGAAAATGCACAGTAATAGGAATGGCAATGCACACTTTTGCACCATCAGTGCATATGCAATCTTGTGGTGTTTGTTTTTATGTTTGCTTTCTTTTGTCCATGAAATATCACCACTCTGTTTGCTCTGCCTGCTGCTCTATGTATCTTTTAAAAATAAGAATACACTAGGGCTGTTTGATCAAAAAAAAAGTTTCAAAACTCGTTTCGGATTTAGGCATAGATAGCGTTTCAGATTATTTAGACTTCCGATAAAATTCCGATAAATTTTAAAATTGATTCAGAAGTATTTCTGAAATTCGGAAGTCTTCGGAAGTCTTAAAAAATGGCTTCCACTTTCAAAAAATGGGCAAAAAAATCAGCAGACGGGAGAGTCAGCTGTTAGCCATCAGCCAATGAGCAATCAGCAAGAAAAGTCAGAAATGACATCCAAAATTCAGAATTTGGAATTCCAAAATTTGGAATTTGGATTTCGGAATTCCTTTTGGAAGGGCTGCTCTCGAAATTGCTAAAAAAGTCAGACGTATTCAAAAAACTTCCAAAATTCAGGCCTATCCGAAATTTTAAAACAGCCCTAGTATACACATGCATGACTAAGTCTAATTATTATTCCCCATTAAAATATAATAGATCCAATCAACAGGACTCATGCAAGTGATGACTAATAGCTACCAGTCATTTCAGTGGTTAAACCACAATTGGGACTAAAATGGTATGGTATCCTTGAAGTGACTGGCTTGACTCTGAAGGAGCTGGGGGTGGTGACGGCCAACAGGGAGCTCTGACGTGGGCTGGTCCATGAGGTCACAAAGAGTTGGAAGCGACTGAACAAATAAACAACAACAAAAGGGACTAAAATTGGATTCAGTCCTGAAATGAATAACCTAAAAAAATCATAAAATCATAGAATCATAGAGTTGGTAGAGACTGTCAGAATATAAAGATATCAAACAAGTGTTTGGGCTTTGAGTATCTTGTTCTTTTAGTTTTTGCGTTGGGAGTAAAGCTATTGTTGGAGTGTTTTGAATAGCTGCAGCTGCGTTTACCTGACTCCAGGAGGGGTGGAGCAGCTGTGTGTATAAATCTCCAGTGTAACATTTTGGGTTGGCTGGCTCAAGGAATGTTTTTGGAAGAGCCGAAGAAGCCGAAAGAAAGCCTCAATGTTACTTTGGAGGAAAGGTTGGAGAAATGCTTCCATTGACCTCAAATGTTGTCTGTGTCCTGGCTGTAAATATGTTTTGTTCCTGGAATGTTGCTGTTTCAATAATCTGAGCTTCAAGACCAGATATGAAAGTGAGACGGAGTCAGGCAAAGCTATGCCAAAAGGACAAGTGTTTTGTTTGAGAATCAACATCATTTATTTGGAGCAATTGTATCGGTTTCAGCAAGTATTCTTTATATGCTTCACTAATTTGTTTGCTGTACTTCAAACCTGTGAAAGCTGACAGGAATGCTGGGAGCTGTAGTACTGTTTTTTGTGTGAATTAACACAGAAGCCGTTTCTAGCTTGCTGCTGAAGAGTGTGTTTGACTCCGGGGATGTATTGAAGGAAATCTACGTTGGTTTTCTTCTTACACACAGACTGCTTATCTAAAAGCATGTTGCTGTTTTTTTTGTTTGCCTGCAACTATTTTTGTAAATAAAGTTTTGTGCCTGTTTTTGACAAGAAGCCAAGCTTTATTCTTTTTGTTACTCACTC
Source organism: Anolis apletophallus (assembly GCA_030556195.1). Taxonomy (NCBI): domain Eukaryota; kingdom Metazoa; phylum Chordata; class Lepidosauria; order Squamata; family Anolidae; genus Anolis; species Anolis apletophallus. The sequence goes on along the minus strand of JARBWK010000006.1, from coordinate 108,781,812 downwards.
ACTTATCCATTAGCCACTTTCTGCTGGAAGTTTTTCTCTGCAACTGTGGATATTAAGGATTACATATCCCATTATCTCATCATACAACCGACAGAGACCTCATGGGCCATCCAGTCCAACCCCCTGCCAAGAATCAGGAAAATTGCATTCAAAGCATCCCCGACAGATGGCCATCAAGCATCTGTTTAAAAGCCTCCAAAGAAGGAGCCTCCACCACACCGGAGGGTAGAGAGTTCCACTGCTGAACAGCTCTCACACTGTTTCATGTGTCTCCTCACCCACAAATCCTAGTACTCTGTATCAGTGATAAAGTGAGTAGCTGGCAGTGTGGGTCATCTTCCCCACCAAGGGAAGACCCCTGTAATGTGTTTGTATCCATCTGGCAGTTCTCCATGCTACACCTCAAGGATGGGCACAGTACAGCCTTTAGGTATTGCTGGACCCCAACCTTTGTTTACCCTAGCTAGAATAGCCAATTGAGAAGGATACCAGGAATTTTAGTCCAAAAGCAGCAGAGGGACCACATTTTGACCACTTCATTATAGCTGGTGATTGTGATTGATAACAGGCTGTCATTTTCTCCATATCTGTAACTGCACAATGAGCACAACCACAACAAGTTCTTTAGGAAGGAAGGGATGCAGGCTTCTGGGACCTACGTGTCCTCTCAAGGCTAACAAGGGTCAGGTTAACATCACTGCCTGACCTAACCACCTCCCAGAACATGAGGGAGAGAATATCCGATCTTGGTATTTTGATGGATAGTTCCTTCACCAGTGAAGCTCTTGCAGAGGGAGAGTGAAAATAATTCGAACAAAACCATCTTGTTCAACTGTGTGCCTGCTTTCTCCATCAGGTTGTGCTTCTTTCACCTTCCGTTACTGATATTCATGCACATTTGGGTATGCGCGTTCCTAACATATCCTTTCAAACTAGATTTTTTCCCTCCGTGACTAAAGATGATTGCTGTGCATTTTTCATGCATATAAATTATATATTTATTTGTGTATAATTCAAGGGGGGGATGTTGGTGTTTCCCCCGAACAATTGGAAAAGGAAAGTTACACACTGTTTTGCTAAAAGTCCTGAAGGCAAGGAATTAAAGACATTTATAAAACATATTGATTAATTGGAGTTTAATATTATCCCTTTCTCAGCTACTAGATTTAAGCCATTAAAAAGTTGGCAGGAAATCCAATAACTGCTCTCTGTGTTGCAATTCATTTAGCCCTACCATTTATTGAGACACCCTTGGAGGAAAAATAAAAACACCAGGAGTTCATTTTAGCAACTTTATGATCACCTAGGACCTCTAAAATGGTGCACTGTGCACCCTTTTTTATTCTGAACCCTGTTAAAAATTACGAGGTTGAAAAATGGAGAGCGCCACTGTACTTTTGGTGGCACAATAGAGAGGATTTCAGCAGGTGTTGGCATGAAACCAGGTAACAAGCAATACTTATCAATGTGTTGTCGAAGGCTTTCATGGCCAGAATCACTGGGTTGCTGTAAGTTGTCCAGGCTGTATAGCCATGTTCCAGAAGCATTATCTCCTGATATTTCATCCACATCTATGGCAGGCATCCTCAGTGGCTGTGAGGTCTGTTGGAAACTAGGCAAGTGGGGTTTATATACCCGTGGAATCAGGGCTGGACAAAGGTAATTTAAAATGGTAAGCAAACCTTATTTTGGTGCCCCCTCGCTCTCCAGCCTCGTGGAGGGTGCGCGCGTGCGCTGAAGTGAGCGTGCGCGGAGCCAGCTAGTTTCGCACATGCGCCATTGCCGCAGGGCGGGCCCACCTGCCCGGGGTTGGTGGTCGCCCTATGCAGGGGTGAGGGGGAGGAGCGTTGGGTGGCCAGAGGCGGGGCCCCTCCGGCTGCGGAATGCTCCTCCTTTTCAGCCTCATGGTGAGGAGCAATTGGCGGCTCTGGGAGACTGGGCTCGTCCTGCGGCGATGGCGCATGCGTGAAACTTCCACACGTATGCCATTGTCCTAGGGCAGGCCCGGCTGCCCAGAGCCGCTGATCACCCTGCACTGTGGGGCAGGGAGGGAGGAGCGTTTTGCAGCCGGGGCGCTCTGCCTCTGGCCGCCGCCAGAGCGCTCCTCCTTTTCGGCCTCGTTTTGTGGGGTGATGGGGACAATGTAAAATGCGCCCCTGAATATTGGCAAGTGGTAAGCAAATGCTTACTTTGTGGAGTGCAAGATCCGGCTCTGCGTGGAATATAATTCTTGTCTGCTTGAGGCAAGTGCGAATGTTGCAATTGGCCATCTTGATTAGCATTGAATGGCTTTTCAGTTTCAAAGCCTGGCTGCTTCCTGCCTGAGGGAAGTCTTTGTTGGGAGGTGTAAACTGGCCCTGATTGTTTCCTGTGTGATATTCCAGAGATATATAAACCCCACTTGCCTAGTTTCCAACAGTCCTCACAACCTCTGAGGATGGCTGCCATAGATGTGGGCAAAATGTCAGGAGAGAATGCTTCTGGAACATGGTCATACAGCCTTAAAAACTAACAGCAACCCAATACTTATCAAAATTCCCACTTTTACATAAGTGCCATCCCTTAGCTTTTTTGCTTCTTTAAATTATTTTCAACCTCTGCTAGTTGATCACTCTTTTCTCCTTTACCCTTATTTCAACCTTTGCATAATCATAAATAGATTCGTTTTGCAGTATTCTGGTAATGGGTTTCTTTTTTTCCTCTTCTTGGCTCCCTACTTTTAAAAATAAAATTGAAATTTGTGGATTTCACCAAAGCATGAAGGAATTTCCATTGTTTCGAATGGAGCTACTTTGTGAAAGGGTGCTCAGCCTGGCCATACACAGTTCAGCATTAAAAAATCATAACATTGTTCACAGGACCTTTCGACAGTAGGACAGAGTCAAATGGAAATTTATTTATTTACTACATTTTTATGCTGCCCCTCTCAGCCCGGAGCCGGCTCGAGGCGGACATCTATAATGTAGGCAGAGGTCAAGTGAGAAGGACAATGACTCAGTAGTTCAGCCAATGTTTTTCCCGTTAACACCAATCCTATTTTGTAGCTTCGACACTGTGAGCAGAAAAGGTCTGTGGCAGATCCTGGAATGTCTAGAACAGGGCTGTCCAACTTCTACGGGCCCAAGGGCCGGAATTCCGGTCACTATTCACCTGGGGGGCCGAAGGGTCTGGCTCCGCCCCGGTGCTGCCCCTCCCATGGCTCCACCCCTCCCACGGCTCCACCCCGCCCCTCCCCCAGGTCTGCCCCCTCCCCAGCTCCAATTTACTTACAATTGACCTTAAGTTGTGGAGTTATAGTTCACCTCCATCCAGAGAGCACTGTGGACTCAAATAATGATGGATCTGGACCAAACTTATCATGAATACTCAATATACCCAAATGGGAACACTGGTGGATTTGGTGGAATGTTTCCTAATACCTTTGAGTTATTTGAGTCCACACTCAAATTGGGACACACCAAAAAAAACCCAAACACTCAATGCTGTCGCAGGGGCTTGATGGGGCCTCCTTTCCCAGAGGCGGGTGGAGGAGGCCCAAAGAGCTCCCTCCCTCCCTGAAGGGAAAATAAGCTGCGGGGGCAGGCACAAAGGAAGCCACGTTGCGCCCTGCACGCGGGGGAAGGCAGCACAACAAGGGGGAGGGGGCACGGAGGAGGGGAAGGAAGCGTCGCCAAGGAAACCGCCACTGAGGGACCCCTCCCCCCCTCACCCAACGTCCCACTGTTTTTAGATTGATTGATTCGAGCCAGGCCCTTCCTTACCCATACTGCGGGAGCCCTGCCACAGGGCCAAAGCGCCAACGCCGCCGCCATTCCTGAAGAGCCCCGCTGGAGCCGAGGCCAAGCTCAGGCCGGGCACGGCGGCTCTCCCATCCGCGGGGCGGGAAGCGAGGGCCCTCCACAGGAAGAGGACGGAGCCAGGAGGGGCTTTCCCTGCCTCACTCCTCTTCTCCCTCTCTCTGAGGGAATGGGGGCTGGCCTGGAAGCAGCCGCGAGGGAGGAGGAGGCGCGCGCCCACGCTGGCTGCAAATCCCGCGGGACCCGAGATTTCGGCAGCTATTACGAGACTACGCAGCCACAGACGGGATTTCAACCTCCCTCGAAATCTCGTCTGTGGCTGGCATAGTCTCGCAATGCTTGCCTAAACCCGGAAGTAGGTATTTTTTATTTATTTTATTTTATTTTTTAAATTTGTATTTTATTAAAACAAGTTAGGGGGCCGGAGGGAAGGGGCTCGGGGGCCGTGTATGGCCCCAGGGCCGCCTGTTGGACAGCCCTGGTCTAGAATGTCCCCACAAATTCCTCAAAATGAGTATTCTGTTATATGAGGGCCAGCGCGGTCAAGTCAGATATGGCGATGCTCTCTCGGAGCCCTTTCTAATAACTAATGGACTGAAACAAGGTCGTGATCTTGCACCAACCCTATTTACAATCTTCTTCAGCATGATGCTCCAAAGGGCTATGGCAGACCTCGAAGAAGACGATGGTATATATATACGCTATCGTACTGATGGTAGCTTGTTCAACTTAAGCCGTCTGAGGGCTCGCACTAAGACTCTAAACTACCTAGTCCGTGAGCTGCATTTTGCTGACAATGCTGCCCTTGTCGCCCACACAGAAGCAGCCCTGCAGCGCCTAACATCCTGCTTTGCAGCAGCTGCAGAGCTGTTTGGGCTGGAAGTCAGCCTGAAGAAAACGGAAGTCCTCTACCAGCCCGCACCACAGGAAGAACACCATCATCCCCACGTCAGCATAGGCAAATCTGTGCTTAAGTCCGTTCAGCAGTTCACCTACCTGGGAAGCATCATCTCTTCAGACGCCAAGATTGACAAAGAGATAGATCACAGATTAGCAAAGGCATATAGTGCATTTGGAAGGCTTCACAAAAGAGTCTGGAGCAACAAGCACCTGAGGCAAAGCACCAAAATCAGTGTGTACAGAGCTATCATACTGTCTATTCTCCTCTATGGGTCTGAAACATGGGTCACCTATCACCAACACCTACGACTCCTCGAACGCTTTCATCAGCGCTGTCTTCGCACAATCCTAAATATACACTGGACCGACTATGTGACGAATGTTGCTGTCCTTGAGCAAGCAGGGATCACCAGCATTGAGGCCATGCTATTGAGAACACAGCTGCGCTGGGCAGGGCACGTCTCTAGGATGGAGGACCACCGCCTCCCAAAGATACTACTCTATGGTGAACTCGCCATTGGTCAGCGCAAGAGAGGCACCCCCCAAAAGAGATATAAGGACTCCCTGAAACAACATCTCAGGCTCGGCCAGATTGATCACCAACAATGGTCCACCCTGGCCTCACATCGGGAGGCATGGAGACGCACTATCCAAAATGCCGAATGGGTCTCGAAGAGAAACAACAACGCAGAAAGAACCGCAACTTGGAAACAACATCACCCAAGGAGACTTTCTGCTGTTCTTTCTGCAACCAAACTTGCCTATCTCAGATTGGTCTTTTTAGTCATCAACGCACTTGTAAAAAGCGTGGGATGAGTCCTTCCTAAGAATCTTCGTTCGCAAAGTAATGCCAAGAGAGAGAGAGAGAGAGAGAGAGAGAGAGAGAGAGATTTTGTAGCAGGTGATGAAATGAAAAAAAATCACATTATGTTTCATTTCTTTTTTGCAGCTGGCTACTGCCCACGCTCTTAAAACACAATCCAAAATACCCTCATCAAGGTCCCACAAAAAAAGAGATGTTATTCCTTTGGAAGCCAAGAGCCTCAAGGTGTGATCTAAAGTGTGGCTGATAACAACTTTCAGCTGCATTTGATACACAACAATATATTCAAAGATCTCGATCCTTTCTTCGACTTTATCACCAATTCCCCTGTACACTCTGCTCAAGGTAAACAGAATATAATCACAACCAAATGTCCCACCTGTTTGGAGTAAATTGCACGGGAAAAAGAGAATGCATGGTAGCGAACAGCCACTAGGCTTTCCTGTATTCTATTTCATGTGAGGTTGTTTCCAGGAAATGGATAAAGAGAGCAAAATCACAGCAAACTGGCAAGAATGTCAAAACCTGCCATATAAAAAGACAGGTGCACTGCAAACCCTTCTAGAGCTGCTGTTCCCCAGAACTGACAGTAGAGGGAGCAAGAGCATTTCTCAGATCTTGGTTTTGTATTTTACTTTGCCTGCTGTTTGTCACCTGTAGTGCTGATGGAAATAGAGGCATAAAAGTCAAAAGGCACTAGACACAGGGGATGGAAAATGAATGGTGGGCTTGTTATGATTTCCATGTTGGAATTTCACACTATACCTGAAAAAGACAGTAGGTAAGAAATGGACATTTAAGGGTCGTAACAGCTTCGGGTAAGAGAAGGGTGAACATTTTATCTGAAAAGGGTTGTGTTTCTACTCTAAATTTCCATTCAAAGGGACATTTGTAGAAGGACTCTGTTTACACCAGTGGTTCCCAAACTTTTTTGGCCTACCGCCCCCTTCCCAGAAAAAAAATTTACTCACCGCCCCCCTAGAAATTAATTTTTAAAAATTTTTTATAACAATTAAACAGAAAGATACATGTATTAATATTTCTAAGTTTTTCGTAATGTGATAAAGAAAGTTGTAAATTAGAAACATTGAAGTTTGAAATTTTGAAACTATTTATTGAACTTAGAATAGAAAAGTAATACAAAAAAAGTTAAAACATTCGAAATCATCTTAATGAGAAGGATGAACCTGGCATGCTGCTACCAATCTAGTAATCCTTGGCTCTATTTTCGTCAGCAATAATCTCAAATCATCGCGATTGACTTATTTTGCAATCAGTTTCTTTTTTTTTGTTAATAAATTGGTTACCGCACTGAATCCATGTTTCACTAAATATGTTGAAGGACATTATTATTGTTATAAGACTCAACCAGTTGGAAGAGAACCCCAAAGATATTATTATTATTATCCCTTGCTTGGCGAGAGGAGGAGGAGGGAGCAGGAGGAGGGAAGAAGTGAGAGAGACACACACAGAGGTAGAGGGTAGCCTGTCACCTGGCTCACTCCACTGCCCCCACCGCCCCCTTACAGGGGTTCAGCGCCCCCCAAATTCTCCTGGGCCTTCCAGTGCCCCCCTAGATCGCCCCACTGCCCACCAGGGGGTGGTACAGTCCACTTTGGGAACCACTGGTTTACACTGTTAACACTGTACACTGTTTAGCTGGTATTGCACTACCTGACATCTGCCGGGAAGTAGTAGCCAGCAATGAAAGGACTAAGGCATTGGCATCTTTGGCCCATCCTCTGTTTAGCCTTAAAACAATAAACAGCTTCCTAAGATCTACAGAGATACTCGCAGGAACACCTCAGCAAGCAAGAGTCCAAAAGTGGCAGGCTAAAACCCCCCTGTTGAGGGGAGGAGACCAGCTTTGCAGAAAGCCGTGTGATTGGCTGACAAGGGGAAAAACAGCCAATCAAATCAGCCCCTTTGCCCCTCCCACCCAGACAATTACAGTGTACGTTACATTGAAAAAAACACAGCTTGAAACTCTCCAAAACAGCAAATCTTTACTCATCTCTCCCAAAGGTTTCAGAGGCTTCTGTTTCATTTCGTAATATTTCAGAGGCGCCCTGTTCCGATCAGTAATTTGGAGCTTTGTATTAACAAATCATATAATTCTCTGAATTATGAAACAGACCTCTGAAGACTTGCCTCTCTCTTTCTTGGCATTACTTCATGAATGAAGATTCAGGAAGGACCCATCCCACGCTTCCCACAAGCGCGTTGATGACCAAAAAGGCCAATCTGATTTCGGAGGTTGGATGTGTCCTTTGAGCCTGTGCAATGGATTTTTCTGGTGGAGCGCAGCGTGCACAGAACTGACCTCACCCTTTAAACCAAAGGTTTGTCTGCCGGGGCCTAGCAAGCTTAGGACGGTGGCAGCGAGGTCCTCAGGTCGTAGGTTTGAAGATTTGCACAGCCCTAGTAAACATGTAAACCCAAACAAACTCACTCATTGCCTGTGCCACCATGTATCCTATGGAGAAATGATTGACTGTGATTGTCCAATTGAATGCTTTCATTTTGCTTGCGTGGACCTTATAACAAAACCCAAAGGGAAATGGTTTTGTCCTCGCTGTGATCAGGAGCACTTTGCATTCAAAGTGCTGGTTCTAACCTTTAAGGCCTTGTATGGTCTAGGGCCGGTGTACCTGAAGGCCCACCTTACCCCATATATTCCCCAGAGATCACTACAGTCGAAGGAACAATACCTCCTTGATGTCCCTTCTATCCAAACTTATCACGCACCAGCTACTAGGCAAAGAGCCTTCTCAGTGGTGGCTCCAACTTTATGGAACGCTTTACCGGATGAAGTTCGATCAATTAGAGCAGTGTTTCCCAACCTTTTTTGAGCCGCGGCACACTTTTAACATTAAAAAATCCGGGGGCACACCACCAACCAAAGTGACACAAAATGACACTCTAACACAGTAAAGAACAGCTGGGGGATGGCGGCCTGCTGGGAGCAGCTGTTGGGAGTGCCGAAGCCAGGGGAGGGGGAGGATCCAGGCGCACCAGGCCGCACCATGCCCCGTCCCTCCCCTCCCCCCGGCTTCAGCTCTCCCACAGTTTCTCCAGCTTTGAGGGGGCAATGCCAAGCCAGCGGTGGCAGAGCCAGCACAGTGCTGTCTTGGCACTGTCCCCTCAAGGCTGGAGAAGCTGTGGGAGAGCTGAAGCTGGGGGAGGGGCGGAGCCAGGCTGCGCCATGCCCCTCCCCCTCCCCAGCTTCCTCCTCCGCATGGCTTCAGAGAGCGAGGGGTGAGAGTCATGGCGGATTGGAGGCTGGCTGGGGAAACGGCCGAAGGAGGCGGCGCCCCGGTCCCTTCTTTTTCTTCGCCGCCGCCCGGCCCTTCCTCCTCCTCTCCCAAGCAGCAGGAGTTCGGCAGGAGGAGGGGGGAAGGAAGGGGGGCAGAGAGCTTTTCTCACGGCACACTACTGTGCCGCGTCACAGCGGTTGGGAACACTGAATTAGAGAACTGGCCCCTTTCCAGAGGGCTTGTAAGACTACCCTTTTCTGGCAAGCATTCAATCTTAGCGGCCCCTCTTAAAACTCATAGAAACTTGGTTTTTATATGTATTGCTTTTTAATGTATATGCTTTTAGATTCTGTGAACCGCCCCGAGCGTGCGGGGAGGAGCGGTATAGACACCGAAATAATAAATAGTAATAAATAAATAATAATAAGTAGTAGTAGAAGAAAACCTATTGTCTAAAAGAAGTAATTTCATATATTCATACCCGTTGCAATATTTTATCTCTGTGAACAATTTTCCTCTTAACTCTCTATCATTGTTTCGTATTTAGAGTCTGTCTTAGGTAATGTTTTATCCTGCTACATTTTTTTACTGTGAAAACAGGAAATTATGGACAATAGCAACACCTGTTGAAATGTATAACTTCTGCTGCAAGATACCATAGAGATGGAGAACGTAAAAAAAAAATCCTAGGGAGGTATCAAATTTGAAAACGCATTTCACCTCTCCCTGTCCTGGCAATAGCAAAAGAGGTTGAGGGACAAACTACTCATTATGTCAACTGCAGGAGTGCAACATAGTTTTTGAAACTAGGGTAGCAGTCATAGATCTTAACTGGGTCCATGGCATGTGAGTTTAATACTCTCCTCTCCATGTCAGAATTCCTATTGGGGGAGGAAATAATCAAAACTTGATTCTGATGGAACATTTTTGGCTACTAATGGAAGCTTGCTTTTCAGTCTGATTGCTTTCGATGGATTTCTGGGGTGGGGCGAAGCAGGGCGGGGGGAAGAGTTAAATCTACCTTTGCGGCCTCCCTGTTGTTAATTAAATTAATATTTTTAAAAATATTTTTAATAATTAAATAGACCATGAAATGAATTTAAACTATTTCTCTAATATGCAATATGCCCTTCAGAGCTCTATCCTATGGGGCAGCTGTCTACTCTCTTTCAAAGTCCTCTACTTCCTTAAAGGTTGCTTTTCTTACATACACTGCTCCTTTATTGCCTTATCTTTAGTTTGACCTAATGCCCCAACAAAATAAAGAAGATAATTGTTGGCACTCAAGTTCCATAGATTTTAGTGGGAACTAAAAACAGTTCAGTTGGTCTTGATCCAACCTATTGTATTCTGTTTACTACAGAACTGGTTTTCAGCCATGCTAGCTCCATGCCAAAGCCTTTACTGAATTATCTCTTAAACTTTCTGCCCAACTCCCCTTTCTCTTTTCCAGCCCCCGAGCTCTTTTATCTATTCAACTTGCATACAGTGTTCATCAACCCAACTAATGAGGATATGAATTCCCGGCCACCCCAATGCTGCTTTATGTCAACACAGTGAATCTAGCAGATGCCGTTGTGATTGATTCGCACCAAATATTTCTTTTGCAATCAACCATCCATAGTAAAACTCATGAGATATTTGGTCTTGCGCATTGGTCCATCATGGGTCAATTAATGTTTCCAATACTTTCTTTTCTGTGATCTTTTTCTGCTCTGGCTGCTGAAAACAGTGGTAGGGATGTGCTCACAGGAACAACCATTTTACAGAGCTTGAGAAAGTGATTTTATTTGGACTTTAAGCTCCTAGGATCTTTCAGCTGTGCTCTCTGGAAGCTGTGATCCCAAAAGTTCACTTTCCCAAATTCTAGGATTTTGTCTGATATTTAAGGAGACAAGAGATGATTAGTTGGTAAATGTTTTCCCCTGATATTAAATCCAATCATGTCTGACTCTGGGGGTTGGTGCTCATCTAAGCTGAAGAGCCAGCATTGTTCATAGATACCTCCAAGGTCATGTGGCTGGCATGACTGCATAGAGCTCCATTACCTTTCCATCTGAGTGGTACCTATTGATCTACTCACATTTGCATGTTTTTGAACTGCTAGGTTGGCAGAAGCTGGGGCTAACAGCGGGAGCTCATGCTGTTCCTTGGAATAGAACCTGTAACCTTTTGGTTTGCAAGTTCAGCAGCTCAGCCCTTTAACCCACTGCACTACCGGGGGCTCCAATTATTAGTACAAGACATTAAAAAAAGCATGAAAAGGAGGAGGAGTACTGTGTTTCTATTTAAACCATAGACCCTTTTAGCAGAACACAAGTTTAGGGAAAGGTACTGGGAATTCTAATCTATCATGCCCAGATTACCCATAAGGCCAACCTAGGCCATGGCCTAGGGGCGCAAGCCGAGGGGGGGGGGGCGCAGATCACGGACCAAAAAATCCTGGTCCGCGCCCCTTTCCCCCCCCTTTTTCATTCCCCTCCTTGCTCCTTCTCCCGGCAAAGTCTCTGCTTCGTCCCCTCCATCTCCCGCTTTCTGGGCTGCAGTGGGGTCCTCGCATTGATCCATTGATTTGCCCGTGGGTCTCTGGCTGGCCTGACCTCCTGGCTCCTGGGGAAGCCATCTCCATAGCGACTCTCCCAGCTCCCCTGGCGCCAGACTGTAAATTCCTGCAGCCAGAGCCAAGCGGAAGAGTCCAGGAGAGGGCGGTGGGAGGGAGGGGAGAAGGAGGAGGAGGTAACTAAAGAAGGAAGAGAGGGAGGGAGGGAGAGGGGAGAGAAAGGGTGTTGCTTGGGTGGACCTCTCCCAGGTCCCCAGCACGAGACCACAACAACCCAGGCTTGCTCCTGCGCTCTCGGATCAAACCGGGGTGGGCTGCTTGGCCAAAGGGAACCGCGGGAGGGAGGGATGAAGGCCAGGGTCTGGCTCTCCTATCTTCAGGAGCAGCCGAACAAAAGCCGCATAAACCCCAACCTGAATCCTCCCTCGCTCTGCGGGAGCGCACACCAAGCGGACATCTCTCTCTCTCTCTCTCTCTCTCTCTCTCTCTCTCTCTCTCTCTCTCTCTCTCGTGAGCGCCTTTGAAGCGAGTTTGCACCTGCTGCGCTCTCCCCAAGCCTCCCGAGGAGACCTTCGGAGCACAGCGGAGCTTTCCAGCTGGTGGGAATGGGGACCTTGGAGGTGGCGGGATGGTGCCTACTCGCCTTTCTCTTCTGCTCTGGAGGCACCATGGTGAAAGCCAGCCAAGTGTGGGTCTGAGTCAGGCATGTAGCCAGGGAGGGGCTAAGGGGGCTTCAGCCCCCCCCCGAAATTCTCAGGGTGGTCCGCGAAAAGGCCTTACTGGTACATTATTTAAACTGTTATGTTTATTCATATCATGATCTGATCACCATGCTCATTATATCCCACATTAATGGGGTTATTGGGATAACAATACAAAAGGTTTGCTAGGGTAGACACTCTTCCACCCAGTCTCACCCCCCCCCCAACCAAACTCAGCCCCCCCCGAATCAAAATCCTGGCTACGGCCCTGGTCTGAGTGGTGTGTGTGTGTGGGGGAGGCGGTAGAGGTTGGCTTAAAGGGGGTGTAATTCCAAAGTGTGGCCTAGGGCGCAAAAAGGTGTTAGTCTGGGCCTGTAATCTATAGTGTTTTATCAAATTTCAAACCACAGGATTATACAGGACGTATACTATCCATAGTAGTTAAAATGGAATCGCTGTTATAATTGTATGAAAGGATCAACACTAATTGTAATTGTGTAGTGGAAGGGAAGCATAGGGGTGTGGGACTGATAGCATAATCTGCCATAGTGCCAGGGTTGCGAATGTATGCTAAGTGACTGCCCTTCTTTGCACAATTCTTTGCATTTCTCATGAAAAGGTAAAGGTTGTGTTTCAGTTAACTGGAGATCTTCTAACCCTCACTGTTTTACAGGCTGAATCTATGTAGTTGGAAATCAGCACCAGTGAATTCAATGAATGTTATGTTATTCCCAGGCAACTAACATACATCTGCAGCCATAGATAGTAAATTCAACGCTGAGATTTTATTGCTGCTTTGTTTGTTGTTTTGGATCTCAACACTCTATGACGGAATTTGCACCTGGAGTGTCAACCTCTTTGAGCCAAAATAGCAGAAAAGTGGTGTTTCTCTCACACACTCTTTGTGATAGTGCACGACTAAAGATTCTTCTCATGAGTGTGGTTGTGACAGCTGTCATGATGCGCTTCTGCACCAAAGCTGACCTCAAACAGTCCACTGCATGAGGCTTGGTTATAACACTGTGAATATACTTTAATTCCTGGGGAATCCTGGGATTTGTAATTTGGCAATGGACTAGAATGGCCTGACATTTTACATCACTGTTGTTGCGTGCCTTCAAGTCATTTCTGACTAAAGGCAACACAATCATGGGGGCTGCGGAGGCCAATGTGTTTCTATGGCTGAATGGGGCATTGAACCCTGAGCTCCAGAGTCACAGTCCAACACTATACTTCACTGGCTCCGACATTCTAAATGTGCCATCAATTGCACCATGGCTGTTAAATTGGAATCAATGTGCTATAAGTGTAGTGTTAAAGGGCTCTAAGAAACACTATTTCATGCAACAATCAGCTGTGCTGGGAGTGAGTTCTTTCTCCAGTGCTTGCAATGGGTAATCTCATTCACTACATACAAAGGAACCAGTTTAGCTCTGATGGGAGGCATTGTGTGATGGCACGCCCAAGCCTTTGGGAAAACTATATTGTCTGGCTTTATTCAGGGGCTGATACCTTCTGTTAAGATTAAGACCCTTAGCAGATAGAGGCACTTTAGGGAAGGTGAAAAGATAACCAAGGCCGTCTTTTGCTTCTGGTGTAAAGCGGTGGATTATAAATTGTGGCTTATAAACTGTCTTAATCTTCTCTCCTGTGAAGTTTAGGCTGGCCAAAAGCTTATGTTGTTCTTTGGACTGTTGGTATAATAATACTGCTGAACACAATAACCTTCAACGTAAGTTTGGATAGCAAACTGTCAGTGAAAACTAACACGGAGACATTAAACTTTCACAAAGGGAATTTCACCAAAATGAGAAAAATTGTAAAGAACAAACTAAAAGGAGCAGTAAAAAAAATCAAATCCCTCCAAAATGCTTGGAAACTGTTTAAAAATACCGTAAAACAGGCCGAACTAAAATGCATTCCAATAAAAAGAAAGAGGCATGGAAAGTCCAAAAGGACACCAGTATGGCTTACAAATGAAGTAAAAGATGTGATTGGAAAGTAGAAAAACTCATTTAAGAAATGGAAGGCTCTTCCTACCGAGGAGAACAGAAAGGAACACAAGCTCTGGCAAACTAAATGCAAAGCAACAGTCAGGAAAGCCAAGAGAGATTTTGAGGCACACATAGCAAAGAATATTAAAAAAAACAAAAACTTCTTTAAGTACATCAGAAGCAGGAACCCAACTAGAAAAGCAGTTGGGCCACTCGACGACAATGGTCAGAAAGGGAAAATCAGTGAAGACAAGGAGATTGCTGAGCGGCTAAATGACTTCTTTGTCTCTGTTTTCACACAGGAGGACAGACAACATATGCCTGCAGCTGAATCAGTTTTTTCAGGGAGGGAATTAAATGAATTAAACCAGATAGAGATAAACAAGGAAGATGTTCTCACATGCCTTACTAAACTAAATGTCAACAAATCACCAGGGCCAGATGGCATCCACCCCAGAGTTCTTAAGGAACTCAAGTGTGAAATTGCTGAAATTCTAGCCAAAATATATAACCTTTCTCTAAGATCAGGCACTGTACCCGAGGACTGGAGGGAGGCAAATGTAACTCCGATCTTCAAGAAAGGATCCAGGGGTGATCCAGGAAATTATAGGCCAGTTAGTCTAACCTCAGTTCCAGGCAAAGTGATGGAAACCATTATTAAAGAAAAATTACTAAGCACATAGAAGAACAGGCATTGCTGAAGGAAAATCAACATGGTTTCTGCAAAGGCAAATCATGTCTTACTAACTTGTTAGAATTCTTTGAGGGTGTAAATAAACACATAGATAAAGGGGACCCAATTGATATTGTTTACCTTGACTTTCAAAAGGCTTTTGACAAAGTCCCTCACCAAAGGCTCTAAATAAGCTCTTCAGCCATGGAATCAGGGGACAGGTCTTGTCCTGGATTGGAACCTGGCTAAACTGTAGGAAACAAAGGGTGGTAATAAACGGACATTTCTCTGGGTGGAAAGAGGTGAGAAGTGGCGTACCCCAAGGTTCAGTTTTGGGTCCGTTACTTTTAATTTATTCATTAATGATCTGGATGTAGGAGTGAATTCTGAGGTAGCAAAGTTTGCAGACGACACTAAATTGTTCAGGTAGTTAAAAATGAAACTGATTGTAAAGAGCTCCAGAAAGATCTCTCGAAATTGAGTGAATGGGCAACGAAGTGGCAAATGCATTTTAACCTAAACAAGTGTAAAGTCATGCACATCGGGGCAAAGAACCCCAACTACACCTACAAATTGATGGGGTCAAAGCTTTCGAGACAAACCAGGAAAGGGATCTTGGGGTCTTGGTGGACAGCTCAATGAAGATGTCAACCCAGTGCGCAGCAGCAGTGAAAAAGCAAATTCTATGCTAGGCATGATCAGAAAGGGAATCGAAAATAGGTCAGCAAATGTTGTATTACCTCTCTACAAATCGATGGTAAGGCCACATTTGGAGTACTGTGTACAATTCTGGTCTCCGCACCTTAAGAAGGATATAACGGAACTGGAAAAGGTACAGAAAAGGGCAACAAGAATGATCCAAGGGATGGAGCGGCTCTCTTATGAAACCAGGTTGCAACGCCTTGGTCTTTTCAGCCTTGAAAGACGGCGTTTAAGAGGTGACTTGATCGAAGTGTATAAAATCATGCATGGGATAGAAAAGGTGAATAAAGAAAACTGTTTTCTTTGTCACAAAACACTAGGACTAGAGGGCACTCCCTGAAGCTCCAAGGTAGGAAAAATTAGGACTAACAAAGGAAATATTTCTTCACCCAGAGGGTCATTGGGTTATGGAACTCACTTCCAGAAGAGGTTGTGACAGCTGTCAGCCTGGACAACTTCAAGGCAGGATTAGACAGATTCATGGATACCAAGTGTATCGGTAGTTACTGAAAAGGACATTCAAGTGCCACCTCGGAGTTGGTTGAGGTAGGCAGGATTTCCCCGGGTACTGGTTGTGGGGGGTCGGGAGCAGGTCAGGGTTTTACCCTCCCTTCTGCTCGAGATCCCCGTGTACAACTGGTGGGCCACTGTGTGATACAGAATGCTGGACTAGATGGGCTGAGGTCCGATTCAGCATGGCTCTTCTTATGTTCTTATGTTCTTAGGTGCTAAGAATGCTTGTTTTGGATTGCTGGGCTTAGGATTCCAGCTCTGTGCAGGGAAATGGAATAGACCAGCTAAGATTGGCCTCTGGGGGGATTTTAAGCTCCACCCAAAAACTAATACAAAGGAAGTTATCTACATCAGTGTTTTTCAAAAAATTTTGAGCCGTGGCACATTTTTTACATTTACAAAATCCTGGGGCACACCACCAACCAAAATGACACTTAACACAGTAATACATATAGTTAATATGTTTTTAAATGTATTTATACACTCAGTGTGAAACCTGGGCCTGTTTCGATAAACACAACATAGATATCCTGCCAGGAATGGCAGAAAGACACACATGAAGGTCTTGCTCAACAGCTGGGAGTTATAGTTCACCCACAATCAAAGAGCACTCTGAACTCCACCAATGATGGAATGGAATCAAACTTCCCACACAGAACTCCCATAACCAAGAGAAAATACTATAAGTGTTTGGTGGGCATTGACCTTGAGTTTTGGAGTTGTAGTTCACCTATATCCAGAGAGCACTGTGGACTCAAACAATGTTGGATCAGGACCAAACTTGGCAAGAATACTCAATATGCCCAAATGTGAACACATATGGAGTTTGGGGAAAATAGACCTTGACATTTGGGATTTACAGTTTCTGGAGTTTATAGTTAACACACAATCAATCAAAGAGCATCCTGAACTCTTGCAACAATGGAATTGAACCAAACTTGGCATACTGAACTCTCATTACCAACAGAAAGTACTGAAAGAGTGTGCTTGGGAATTGACCTTGAGTTTGGAAGTTGTAGTTCACCTACACCCAGAGAGTACTGTGGGCTCAAATAATAATGTATCTGGACCACACTTGGCATGAATACTCAATATGCCCAACTATGAACACACATGGAGGTTGGGGCAAATAGACCTTGACGTTTGGGAGTTGTAGTTCACCTACATCCAGAGAGCACTGTGGACTCAAATAATGATGGGCGGGCCTCTTCCTCATGGGGAGGGGGGCACTCCACCCCTTTCTGACCCTCCATCCGGTCACCTCAGCCTCTCTGCCGGCCTTTCCTCCTCAAATGGCGACCACTGGGAAGGGGGCGGGGCCCGAGTGATGTCACCCTTCCCTCCTCCTTCCCTCGATTGGAGGCTGGCTGGCGGAGGGGAAACGGCCGAAGGAGGCGGCGCCCCGGCCCCTCCCCCCCCCACAAGCAGCAGCAGCAGGAGTTCGGCAGGAGGGGGAAGAAAGGGTATTGGAACCCACGGCACACCTGATGATCACTCATGGCACACCGGTTGGGGAACACTGATTGGGAAGGTCTATAAGCAGGAGGAACTAAAGCAAAGGAGAGGAGAAGGCAGAGCCAAGATTTCACAGGTTGCAAAGTAATCCCCTCCGAGACTTTGCTGCTATATGTCAATATTTGCTGCCTAAAGTGACCAATTCACTTTGCATTATTGGAGAATTGGCATAGCAAAAGTACCACTAAAACACTGGCCAAATGAGCAGCCTTCTCATATCTTTTCTAAGAAGCACCACATCTTAAAGAAAGATTAAAAAATCCCCAACACTGAAGATACTTTGAGTGCATTAAATTTAAAACTAGAGTTCAACATTGCAGGTGGCCTCACAGGTGCGTGGCAAGCGTCATCCAGTTTCCACCTGATTCCTGGAAATCAATATGACTGCATAGGATTCTGGTTCCAGGTGGCTAGAAGATTACAGCATCTAATCTCTAAATGCTTTGATGGAAGGAAGAACAATACCGCCATTTTCGTTTGTTAATCCCAAGAGAGAGCAATAATGACCGGTGATCCTATCTGAGCACGTTATAACACACGCCAAGAGGACAATGTTCATTCCAATGGAATGGTGCCATGTATGCCTTGTAAAATGATAAAACAGTAATGTATAAGAACTACATGTGCGGATCACATGTGCATGTGTTCATCAGGTGGAAGGTGAGTGGAGTAAAATGGGAAATTTAAAAAGCAAGAGCTTGTCAACAGAGAACTCTATTGTGACCATGCAGAAAGGACACAGAACTGTATATTTTTCACCACAGTGTTGTAAAGAACAAAGCCTCCCCACAGCTTGCATTAATTTTATAAATCAAAGCGGAGGAAATAAACTTGCTAATGATTCCCCACCTTTTCATTACATCATCTGAGATATGCTTTATGTAAGAGGATACTTATAATTCAGACCACATCAAGGATCTCATTTTTGTAGTACTAGTCCCCCATCACCAGACAAGGTCATCTGTGATAGTCTGTGAACAACCTCCTTCCTTGGTTCAACTCCTTGTGTAAAAGCCCATTTCATGCATACAATGAAAAGTAGAAGACCGCCTGATAATGTATAATATGTGAACTGCATGTTATATACAGTAAGAGGACACGGGACTACATCAGGAGGGGAAGAGTTGGTGACCCTTAAACTATTTTGGGGATGCAACTTCTAGAACAGGGATGCCCACACTTTTTCAGCATGCGAGCTACTTATAATAAAACCAAGTCAGAAAGATCTACCTATCTCCTCAAGACTGGAGAGGGGAGGGGCGGGGCTTGGTGCGGCCTGGCTTCGCCCCCTCTGGCTTCGGCACTCCCAGCAGCTTCTCCAGACTTGAGGATGGCAGTGCCAAGCCAGTGGTGGCATAGCTAGCACAAGGCTGGCTTGGCCCTACCCTCCTCAAGGCTGGAGAAGCTGCTGGGAGTGGGGAGGGGAGGGGCTGGCTCCGCATACAGCCTCTCCAGGCTTGAGGATGGCAATGCCAAGCCAGTGGTGGCATAGCTAGCACAAGTCTGGCTTGGCCCTACCCTCCTCAAGGCTGGAGAAGCTGCTGGGAGTGCCGAAACTGGGGGAAGGGGCGGGCTTGGCACAACCTGGCTCCGCCCCCTTCTGGCTTCGGCACTCCCCACAGCTTCTCCAGGCTTGAGGATGGCAATGCCAAGCCAGTGGTGGCATAGCTAGCACAAGGCTGGCTTGGCCCTACCCTCCTCAAGGCTGGAGAAGCTGCTGGGAGTGCCAAAGCTGGGGGAGGGGCGGGGCTTGGCACAACCTGGCTCCGCCCCCTTCTGGCTTCGGCACTCCCCACAGCTTCTCCAGGCTTGAGGATGGCAATGCCAAGCCAGTGGTGGCATAGCTAGCACAAGGCATAGCTAGCACAAGGCTGGCTTGGCCCTACCCTCCTCAAGGCTGGAGAAGCTGCTGGGAGTGCCAAAGCTGGGGGAGGGGGCGGGGCTTGGCGCGACCTGGCTTCTGCCCCCCACTGAGAAGCCCCATCCGGCTGGGATCGACCTCCTTCGGTCCCGGGATTGACTGATCGATCGCGATCAACTTCCTGGGCAGCCCTGTTCTAGAAGCCCTAGCCAGCATTGCCAATGATCAACAATTAGAGTTGCACTGAACATTGGGAAAGCCATGTGTCTTCCATCCCTGGACTTCATGAATATCACCTTCACTGTAATATTCTCTTCCTATTCTCTTGGTGACATTATGGATGTAGATAACTTTACCTTGGCTCTATCAAGCTGACATTTGTCCTAGGTTAGGTAAAGGTAAAGGTTTTCCCCTGACATTAAGTAGAGTCGTGTCCGACTCTGGGGT
The DNA here is from genome assembly GCA_030556195.1 of Anolis apletophallus. Taxonomy (NCBI): domain Eukaryota; kingdom Metazoa; phylum Chordata; class Lepidosauria; order Squamata; family Anolidae; genus Anolis; species Anolis apletophallus. The sequence continues at coordinate 108,762,069 of JARBWK010000006.1, read as the reverse complement.
TGGTGCTCATTTCCATTTCTAAGCTGAAAAGCCGGCATTGTCCGTAGACTCCTCAAAAGTCATGTGGTCAGCATGACTGCATGGAGCACTGTTACCTTCCTGCCAGAGTGATACCTATTGATCTACTCACATTTGTACGTTTTTGAACTGCTAGGTTGTCAGAAGCTGGGGCTGACAGCGAAAGCTCACGCTGCTCCCCAGATTCGGACCTGTGAGCTTTTGGTCAACAAGTTTAACAGCTCAGTGGTTTAACTCACTGTATCACCAGGGGCTCCTTGTCCTATGTTAACTAGCCCATTTTATTTTGGTAATCAGGGGAAACATTCATGTTCAAGGATTATACTGTTTGAAGATGTGAAGTTTTCAGCTCTACTTTTAACCACTGTTCTTCTCAGACACAACCCCTATAACGGTTTATAAGGTTCTGTGATGCCTATCACAGAACCATATAAAGTTGAAACTGAGTGCGATTCAAACACATCATCTTTCAGAGCATATACACATATCCCCATCATTTTCTCTCACTCATTGACCTGCCAATTATATTCATTTATTCCTGAAAAAAGATTGTATGCTGGGCACACTTTCCACTTATTATCCAATTAATCTACACACACTGGCTGTGTTCCAAGCAGCAAGTACCACAAGCACAGCCAAGAATTTCCTTCTGCTGATCACAGAGCCTGTGGTTCTTTGCCATCTATAGTCAGCAATGCGATCTGACTGCATACAAAGGTTCTCTGATTTATAGCTACATATATAACTTTTTCGAATACTGAACTGGGTCCCAACGTGCCGACAGGTTTGTAGCCAAATAGTGCCACTCAGTAACAAGAGGGAGGGACATGCTTGTGGAAATTAATCTTACAGTTGCAAAAAATTTAGAAATCTTTAAAAGTATATAAAGCAAAAAAACAAGACGACTTATACATGCATGGAACTGCACAGAATGAAAAAAATGAAGGGAAAAAGTTATGGTCAGTTAATGCATAACCTCATAAGGATCCTAACTAAGCTTCTCATTGCAACTGGTACTGTCATTAGGATTTGTGTCACCCCATTGCAGTAAGTCGTAGGACCTCATCACATTAAGTGCCTTAATACAGGTGACAGCAGGCAGATTCAATGGGCACTGTGGCAAATCTGTGGGGCAGTGGGGGAATCAATTGCCCCAATTCCTGCACTGCCTGCAGTGACATCATCCCTATCACATGGGGGAAACTACTGTTGCCCGACTTCCTCCCACAGTGTCCCTCTTGCTGACAAAGAGAACTTGGGAAGCCTCCCATGTGCTCCTTGCTCCATCGTAAGATGCTTCCAGCACAGTTCAGGGACAGAGTCCCACTGGAAGTAGATACGTGTCGTTTGATGGGATCCGGTTGATTCCATCCCCAAACTGTGCTGGAAACATCCTAGGACAGGTAAGGAAGCCCATGTGATGAAGTGGATGGTGACAAACATCTCCTCCTGACCCGTGAGCCGGTGGTGTGGTGAAGGACAATGAAAAAGAAATGGAATCCGGAACAGGGATGTTCAGAGAGGGTGCATCCATGTCAGCAGAGACCCATCTCAAGCTGTCCTCTTTTAAGAGACCTGAATTAGCCTCTTCTCTGGAGGCTAGAAATAGGTGTGAGGGGAGTGGCACAATCTCCTTCATATCAACTGTTCAAATCTAGCGAGTGGGATGGGAGAATATTCCCCTGCCACCTCAACACTGCAGTCCTCACTGTGCCTCAATCATATACGTATGTTCTGGAGAGATAGCACAGCGGTAACAACCGCTTTGCTTGCAATTAGAAGCTTGCATGTTCGATTCCTGGGCTGGTCTGGAAATCCAGCTGTGAGCCCTGTCCACTGTTCACCTAACAGTTCGAAAACAGCCCAGCTGTGAATAGATGAACTAAAGACTGCTAAGCGGGGAAGGATTTTTACAAAAAGGACTTTACAACGCCTGAATAAAAGGAAAGATAGGCTGTTGGAAGGTAGAATGCGGAAACAGAGGCTCTCCGTCATGAGGGTGAAGCAACAGCACCCCCTTGTGACGTAGTGACGCAATGACGTGATGGAGCATCCGCACCCTGTGACGCAGCCAGAAGAAGAAAAATCATTCTAAATTGTTCTTGTTGTATTGTAATTGTATGTCAACAGGCAGGGATTGTCTGCCGTATGTGTAATATAATCCGCTCTGAGTCCCCTTCGGGGTGAGAAGAGTGGAATATAAATAAAGTGTATTATTATTATTATTCTTGGGAATAACAATGACAAATGTAACTCTACAACCCTTTTATAGGCTGTGCAGTGACACAGCATGGCAAGAAGTCACAATTTCCCACTGTCCTCCTTCTTCATCACTGGAAAGCCAATAATCTGGATGGCCCACATTGGAAGTAGATGGGCCCATGTAGGAAAGAAAATAATAGACTCCCCTTAGATATCCTCTTGTGGTGTTTTAAGTAAGCTGCCCTTCACATTTTCTGCATTTGAGCTCTTGCTATCCTTCCACCCTACTTTCCTTGAAGAAAGTATGCTGCATTGGGTTTTATTTCTGGTGAAATTTCATGTTTTTTACAACTTTAATCACATGGCATGGGCTAAAATCCAGCTTTCAAGGGAATTTCATCCCTGTAGAGGGATCCTCTTATGGAACTTGAGTGTACATGTAACTAAGGTCAATCTCACCTGGATGGATGGAAAGAAACTTTTAAAATACTCAAAAATACTTGAAGAGTATGTTACTTGAGTATCACAAACTTGTGACAAAGAGAATCCAGGATTGATGAGAATTTTCACACCTCAGGACTTATTCTGACTAAAATTCACATGTGGTATTTTTGTGTAGAAAAGTTAAAATATTGTATTTTCTTTACTTTTTTCTTGCAGATTTTGTGCAGAATTTATATTCCAAAGTCCCAGTCATATGTTTTTGACCTGAGTATACCAGGGAACTTTTGTCTCATCATTGTCAACATCATCATCAATTACATTTATTGTTATTATCCCACTATTTTCCCACCCTGGGACTCAAGATGATTTTAGAAGTCCTGCCTCATGTTCCCACAAGGTGTACCCATGAAAAAAGAATAACAGAGAGAAGGGCCCCTCAAAAGATCTCAAAACACAAGCATCCTCGAATGTGAATGGTCTATAAAATAGACTTCATCTAAGCCTGTGATTCTCAACTCACGGGTCCCCAGGTGTTTTGGCCTACAACTCCCAGAAATCCCAGCCAGTTTACCAGCTGTTAGGATTTCTGAGAGTTGAAGGCCAAAACGTCTGGGGACCCTTAGATTGAGAACCACTGAGCTAAGCCATATACAATTTTTAAAGTAATAACCAGCACTTTATTCAGCAACAGACCAACAATCAGTAGTTATTGCAACAAATGAGCTGTAGACCATTTTGCCATTGATCACTCTTAGAGTAAAACTAGACAATCACGTAGCCAGAGGCGGCCCCAGGGATTCCGCGACCTACGCGGCCGCGTAGAGCGCCATCGCCTGGGAGGGGCACCACCGGCTGGGAGGGGCGCCGCCGCGCCGACTCCGCGCCCCCACTGCCGCCACACTGCCCTGCGCCGCCGTCCGCGCGTGCGCAGAAGCACCTACAGGCGCTATAGCGCCTGTAGACGCTCCTGCGCACGCGCACTCCTCCCAAGCGCGCCTGCCGCTTTGGAGCCAGCGCGCATGCGCACAACCTGCACCTCACGCATGCGCGCTGGCTCCAAAGCGGCAGGCGCGCGTGGGAGTGCGCGTGGCGCAGAAGCGTCTACAGGCGCTATAGCGCCTGTAGGTGCTTCTCGCGCACGCGGACGGGCGGCGCAGGGCAACGCATGCGCGCTGGCTCCAAAGCGGCCGGCGCTTTGGGAGCGAGCGCGTGCATCTGCGCATCTTGCGCCGCCGCGAAAGGTGCGCCACGGAGGTGTGCCGCGGCCGATGGGGCCGCCGCCGAGGTGGCGCTCTCGCGCGGCGGCTCGCGCGGCGGGCGCGGCTCGCGGTGGTGGCGCGCGGCAGCGGTGTGGGCGTGGCGGCGGCGGTGAGTGGCGGCGGCGGCGGCGGCGGGGGCGACAAAATTTCTTCGCGTACCCCCAAATTAGGTCGGGTTGCCCCTGCACGTAGCACTGGAATACTTGTAGACAGAAATAATGTGATGTAAATACACAATTCCAAGCATGCTTATTGCACATTTGTAATGCTGTTCTCACCTGCAACCTGACAGATAATGGTCACATTTGTTCCTGGAATTGTTTTAACTGTCGTTCCAATATCAACTGTGATGGCAGGAAAGTCTTTGTTGATTAAAGTGGTCCGTGATGTCTTTATCAATGGTTTCCCTATAAGGACAAGACACCACAGATTATAAAGCATAAAAGGAAAGAAACAAAATAAAAACATAGCTGCATCTCTTTATTTCTTTTTAAACCTATTACAGAATTGGAGGTTTCTCTCTTTTTAAAGAACCTATTTCCAGAATCAACAACAACACCAAAACTTTATTAGGGTCACTGGCCAGCACAAAATGGGCACAAGCGCCCTGGGAGGGGAAGGACAACTCCCCAGTAAAGCAGTTATTTAAAATTAGATTAGAAGACAGTTTATAAATATGTTTTAAAATATTGTAACAGATATGGAAACGATGGGGGGGGGGGGGGAAGAGATTGATGGGAGAGGTCGAAATCAGTGGTGGGGGGCACTAAAGGGGAAGGGAGGGGCACACTGCGAGTCTAGTAGCATTTCAGTTGTAACATGTTGCTCTAACTGCATTCCCAGCAGAGTGTTGCCTAACGGTATCAGTCATCAACCATCTAATTGTAAGGGCAGCAGCACAGAACTTAGCAACACTGTAAGTTATTGTAGTGTCAGAGTCCGAAAGCAGCAGGGTGGAATAATATTTTTCACTGCGCCCTGGGTATTTTAAAAGCCTAGGTGCATCTCTTTATTTATTTTTAAACCTATTACAGAATTGGAGGTTTCTATCTTTTTAAAGAAACTATTCCCAGAATTGTCTGGCCATGTTATCTGCAGGATTCTAGGTATTACAAAAGTATAAATTTGCCTGCTGTCTTCTGCATATCCTTGAACATTAGGCCATGTGTGACTAAGCAATATTGCTTAGTTGTGGGGTCCCTCAAGGGGCCATTCTCTCCCCTTTATTATTTAACATCTATATGCAACCACTTGCTGGTCTGGTCCAAAGCTTTGGGCTGGAATGTTATCAGTACGCTGATGACACCCAGCTTGTTCTGAGAATGGAAGGCCGACCGGACTCCGTACCCCCTTGTTTCCAGCAGTGCCTTGAAGCAGTTACTGGTTGGCTGTGCACCAGTAGATTGAGGGTGAATCCAGCAAAGACGGAGATACTGTGGTTGGTCCGCCCGGTGGGTGGGAAGGTTCGACTGCCTAGCTTGGATGATGAGGCATTATGCCCAACATCCTCAGTAAAGAGCCTCGGGGTCATTTTTGACCCATTGTTGTCGATGGAAGCCCAGGTCTCCACCGTCAGCAAAACTACTTTTTTCTATCTGCGGCAAGCTAGGCGTCTGGCCCCTTACCTATCCAGAGATGACCTGGCCACGGTGCTCCAAGCTACGGTCATCTCGAGACTGGACTACTGTAACACCCTTTACATTGGCCTGCCCTTGTCAGTGATCTGGAAGTTAAAGCTCGTCCAGAATGCTGCTGCCCGACTTCTCACTGGGTCCCCCGTGAGATGTCACATAACACGCATCCGTCAGTGGCTCCATTGACTTCCGGCCGAGCACCGGATCCCTTTCAAGGTGATGGTGTTAACCTTCAAGGCCTTGCATGGTCTGGGGCCGTTGTATTTGAGGGACCGTCTCTTCCCCTACCAACCCCAGAGGTCACTCCGTTCAGAACAAATGAACCTCCTGGAAGTGCCGACTTTTAAAGAAATCCGCCTTACATCGACTCGGCGCAGAGCCTTTTCAGTAATAGCGCCATCAATTTGGAACACCCTTCCAAGTGATGTGCAGGCCTTGCATGACCTTCTTTCCTTCCACAAGGCCTGCAAGACCCATCTTTTCCGACTAGCCTTTGATTGCTAGCTGGAAATCTGCTTAGTTTGTTTAATTGTTGTTTTACCTCTGTGATATTTTATCTGACTGTAAGCCGCCCCGAGGCCTTGGGGAGTGGCGGCGTATAAGTCCAAATAATAAATAAATATCAGAGTGTAATTAAATGATAAAAGCTATTAATAAGAAAGAACACACAACCTATGAACTTTGCTTTTGCCAGAGTCTACAGAGAAGGTCAAGGTTGTGCCCTTTGCCATGTTAATTGGGCAGAACTACTTTTGTACTTCCAATTCAGTTTGTTGCAGTTGAGATACTCTAAGGACACAAGGCAAAAGTGGGAGGAGGAGAAAGAAACTGGGACATTTTAAATGCAGCTGAAAAAGTGGGACAATCAGAGAATTCTCACTGTTTCTGTAAAATTGGGACAGTTGGAAAGTTAGGCTTTGCCACTTAAAACAGTGCAAAAAATTGTAGCTGCAACCAGGCACCTTTAGTCACTGATTATGAATCTATTTCTTATATTTCATCTTGATATTTTTTGAATGTTCCTTTCTTTGTTTCCATTCCCTTAATAATGTTTTGCTTTGTGTGAAAGAAAGGCTGCAAAGTTCACTGAATCACAGAAAGTTTCAGTGCTGTTGAGAAATAAACAAGAAATACACGAGTCCTCATCAGATTCCATGGCAGTTATGTTATCTTCTTGTACCAGAGCCAGGCCACATCTGACAGTGTCAACACGAGATATGTTCTACACACAAGCTTCTCCCCGAAGAGGGTTTGTTCATGGGCCAGTGGAAGAAGAAATGGATGGTGTCGTGTGATCCATGGGCTCAGGCCCAAGACAGGAGCCTATAATGCCTGTGAATTAATCCAGCTATAAATCTACAGTGGCAGGAAGAGGAAAAGAGTTGGCTTGCAGAAAATGGGTGGAAGTTAAGAGGGAAGAGGAGGAGAAGGAGGAGGAAGAATTACGGGTGCTTTAGTTGGCGGCATCAAAGAAAAGTATGGAAATTTGGCTTTGCTCCCCCCCTCCCCCTCTGCCCCCACACCCCAAATTCAACTGCTGCTAATTAAAATCCATAAACTGTCATGACAGCTAACATGTGCTCATGTGGAATTGGCAGGGTATTAATCCACATATTCTGGGAGTAGCCCACCTAGCACTGCTGCCGAGACGTTTCTGTTTACTTCAGTGGTTCTTTTGCAGGCTGCATCCTTGTATCCCTTACGGGTCAAAGTGAAGGAGTTTCCCACCACAAGCATGTTCCCCTCAGTCACGAAAAGTTCACAATCCTCTGAGTTTTTTTAACTGGGTGCCCCCAAATCATGGAGGAAGAAAGAGAGACTCCAAGCGGCAATTGGCCTTTTGATGTCTCAGGTGGCCGCCTTCCCATATCTCCCCATTGGATTAAATATCGATTCATTGCTCAGCCTATAAAAAGCAGGGAATGGTTCCAGAAACAGAACCACATTTTCCCTCCTAGTTTTCATGTGCTAAATTCATCAAAGAGGCCGAGTGTGTCATGTAGAGTGAACAAAGCGTACCCACTTCCTATAGAGAAGAGTTCAGGCCTTCATTTCCCAAAAAGGGTGGAGCTGGTGGGCTTTTAAAAAATCTGTATTTTATCACTTCCATACAACATGGTCTCCAGACTCCAAACTATTGAATGACTGAAATAAGTTCCTGTTTGACAGATGAAGCATCTCTAGAAAATGTGGTCAGGAGGGTTTATATTTGCTAATTTGTTTGCATGAGAAAATGAAATTAAGACATGGGTTTTTCTATTAGAAAGATATTTTCTGGTTACTGAGAACCAGAACTTCTCAGTAATGACTTATGACTGACATAGTTATCCTTAGTTTTAAAAGGACAATACGGATATAATGGAATCACATTTCATAAGCAATGGAATAAATAGGAGTGAAGACGTCACTGGTTCAGTGAGTACTTTTAAAGGGCATTTTGAAAGAATTTCCAGGTTTTATGCCATTTTCTTATCAATCCACATGGTATTTTACTCCCAAAATCATAACAAAATATAAGCAGTGAACAGCACAACAAAGTACAGGCAGTCTACAAGATACAAATAAGATTTGTTCTTAAGTTGAATTTGTTCTTAAGTCAGAACAGGTACATTTTTAAGTGCAACTCCAGCCAAAGAATGTATATTTTTTAGCCTTGGATAGCAACAGGGAAGGGTTTGTTTGCTATCTGCGCCCCCGTTCACCCCACTTTCTGTCCCTGTGATAATTGAGTTACGTAAACATCCAATTTACAAACAACTCATAGTAAAGAATGGGGGTGAGGCAAAAGGATGTGAAAGAAATCTACCCCTAGGAAGGAAAATTGACCCCTGGAAGAATTATTATCATGGGGAAAAGGTATCTCTACTGAAGCTTTATCACCAATCCTTATTTCCACAACGGACCAAATTTTTCAAAATCCAGTTTATCACAGCGACAGAAAATGAGTATAACTCAAGCCGATGTCTATTTGGCTGGAGTTATACTTAAATATTACCTGGTCCAACTGACAAATTCAACTTAAAAACAAACCTACAGGACGTATTGTGTGCACAACTTGGGGATTGCCTCTACTAGGCTTCATTTGCCCGGTTTGAAGGTGTCCACATGTGCAGTCTGTTCATGTTATATTGGGATGCCTCTAATCTGCTAACCTTAATCTGGGGTGTAGGTGTGACAAACATAGCAGACTTTGCTTGATTAGTCTCGATGAAAACTGTTACAGTTGGTCCACCATATTTGTGGGTTGAACCTTTGCAAATCTGATTAGTCACATATTTGATTAATATGATCTCTCTAGGAATCTTCCAGTGTGAGTTGTGTTGGAAGACCTGGAGATGTCTGTAGAGAAAACTTATCTAGGAATCTCACAGTCCTCCAGTCCAACTCGGGTCAATTTTTAGCAGAAGTTGTGTCGGAAGACATGGAGATTCCTAGAGAGGTGTTTTCTTGGGTAAAAAGCCCCACTTTTTAAAAACTTTGTAGTATTTTCACATTCATGGCGGTCCTGCACCTTTAATTCTAGCAGAGGTGTAAAGTTGACTGTACTGGAATGAATAGGCTTTCTTTCAATATGCTATTTGATATATATCGCTTTTAGAAGTTATCCATTGGGAATAGAACAAACTATAAAGACTCTTTATCAGCCAGACTGCTGCCACATAACAACATGCTAAGCTTTAAAGTACTAAATCCACTTCTGTGGCCTATTTTGAGGAGAACTCTATAATGGATGAATTAGTCCAGTGTTTTATATTCTTGTAATTTTAATAGAAACAAAATCACACCTCAATTCTCTGTGTTTGATTTTTGTAAGTGGAGCGAACTATAGTGCCATTTATTTAAAGTATTCCAAAGCAGGTATAAAAAAGAAAACCATGGATCACATTTGGATATTTTTTGTTGTGTCAGGAGCAACTTGAGAAATTGCAAGTCGCTTCTGGTGTGAGAGAATTGGGCGTCTGCAAGGACGTTGCCCAGGAGACGTCCAGATGTTTTGATGTTTTTACCAACCTTGTGGGAGGCTTCTCTCATGTCTCCGCATGAGAAGCTGGAGCTGATATAGGGAGCTCATCCACATTCTCCCCAGATTCGAACCTGCGACCTGTCGGTCTTCAGTCCTGCCGGCACAGGGGTTTAACCCACTACGCCACCGGGGGCTTCGGTGCCACATTTGGATGAAAAATCAATATTTAATAACTAAATCAGGTTTAATCCTCCAGAAATAAGCCGTGTGTGTGTGTGTGTGTGTGTACTTCCTCTTCTTTTGGCTTGACTATGAGATTGGAAGAATGTGCTTCCATTTTCAGCTGTCTGCCATTGCATTCAAATCAGGAAAAATGTGGCTAGCTCAAACTGTGGTCTGTCTAAAACAAAGAAAGATTAACCATGGCTTCTGGTTTCTGAGTTAAATAATAACACAGATGCAATGCAGTTCCTGGTTTGGCTGAAATAGCAAATGTTAGTTCACATACTTCTCATCTCCTTCTGGTCATGTAAAAGGACAGTGGGGTGCAAGCTTGGATGGGTAATGCTGAAATATATTTTAGAGTTATCTCCAAACATTACTTTGAAAGGGAGGGATAATGGCAGGAGAGGAAGACTAAAGATTAGAGGTAACAGCAGGGATTTCTGTGTCCTGAGCTCAATAGCTCACAAAGGGGGGACCCAGGAAGTTCTCCAGCCACTTTACCAACCTTTGCTTAGCATGATTAGACCCACGGGATAAACATTCTTCTATTTTCATTTTTAGTATCATCAACATCAACACTGTCACATCATATTTCCTTTTTCAGACTGCCTTGTGGTTGACCACCGTAGTATCATGATGCAGTTCCCCATCTGACAATGTATCCTACCACACTACTCATCCATCCTGAGTGGAGTTTCACACTTTGTGATACCCATCTTTGTATGAATAATATCTACCACCATCTTGAGCTTGTACAGTAGAAGTTACTTTCTGAACTACTCTCATAATTGTTACTGAATATGCTGCTGGTGGGGATTCTAGAGCTTATAGTCCAAACTTTTTAAAGCTCTGCTACTGTTTATGTTACGATTCTTATGCTTCTCTTTATAAATTTCCTCTCCTTCACACCTTGCTGCCATCTTGCAACAAAAAATCTCCAAAAAACTAAAATTAAAAAACTCAGTTTTAATAGCTAAATAAAGCGGCTATGTTTATTTATATATGGTGGATATCTCAAATTGAAATCCGATAATATTTCGTATTTGAAATTATTTTGACCCTATATCGACCCTCGGGGTCCAACTCGGAAGTAAAGTTTCAAAACCGAACCCGCAATCACCATTTTTTGTAAAGGGCGCGTTATTAGGTCGTTTTTTCCCCTCCTCAGTTCTCAACTCGCGAGAGGAGACTGGAGGGCAGCAGCACCTGCCTTTCTCCTCTCGCCAGCTGAGAGCTGAGGCGGGTGCTTTGGAAGCAGCCCGGCCAAGCTTTCCTTCTGTTCCCCAGGCTGTCCCTCACAAGCGGAGGGCATCTCCACCTCCTTCCCTGCTGAGAACTAACAGGAAATAATAACGAATTTTCGTTAATAATTACGTTTCAATAACAAAATTTTATGGAATTTTTTCGGAACAATTTCTATATAGAACCACCGATGACAATTCCCCCCCACGCGAGTTTAGAAACAAAATTTTGATGGATCAACCACCCCATATCTAAATATATATATATATATATATATATATATATATATATATATATATATCTTCACCACATGCAATAACTAGAGGAAAGCCTAGTAATTTCTCTTAACTTCTCTTGACACAGCACCAACTTGTTAATACTGCCAGCCCTCCAAATTCATAGAATTAACTTTTTCTGATTTATTCATGGAAACGATCAATATCTTCTCTCTTAGGATCTCTAGGCACTACAGGAAGACTTCGTGGTAGTCTTCTCCCAAGTACTGATTGTAGATTTGTGTTGGAAGACCTAGAGATTCTTAGGAAGGTATTCTCTCTGGTATTCTATTTATTCACAGTTTTTCATGGGGTTCCTATGACCTAATTACAGAGAATGTGGAAGTCCAGCTGTATTTGGTTTCCCTATCATCTTTAGTGGTTCCTGCTGTACCGCAGAGCAGATTTGCACAATATATAACATACGTTTTAGATCTGATTTTTCGTGGATGCTCCATGGTGTTTTTTGTGGAACTCCATGGTTCCATGGAACACAGTTTGGGAACTGCTACTCTATGATTTTCAAAGTTCTTTGCATATTAGTGAAACGGCTTTCAATTAATATGTGTATCAGGGGTGTATTGTAACAGTTTTTTTTACTTTGGCTTTTCAAGACATACTGTGGTGGCCTGTGGAAGATCTGGACAGTGGTGGAAAACGACTCCCATACACTCTAATACATAATGAGTTTCTTGCTGTTTAGTGACAAACTAGCAAACATTGCCTACTTCTCAGTTGTTTTAAAATGAGACCCTTTGGCCACAGCATGGATGGAGTGCTTTTAACTTTACAGATATTTTGGCATACATCTCCAATTAATCCCACCCAGAATAGCTACTGGGAAGAATCTGTAGAAGTTGTGATCCAAAATATCTGGAAGGTCAAAGTTTCCCAGATGTGAACTGGAGATGCTAGTGATTTAATTTAGCATCTTCAATAAGCAATGCACGTGAGCTATATCTTCATTTGCTTATACTGGAATAGATGAACCCCTGGTTACATCCTGTAGGACTTGAAATTCTCATTCTGTACCTGCAGATTTTGCTAGAATTCTCTGCTGGCCAAACATCTCTCCTTCAAATCTAAAAACAAGCCCAGTCTCCTAGCATCATTGTTATTTCTCAGACAAATTTCCATTAGTATCGGTCCAAGTGAACAAAGGATATTTAGTCTGTCACAGAAGTGAACCATTACTGGACAAATGTAAACAAGAAACCTAATCTGTTATGAGTTTTCACTTGCAAATGGCTGGAATCCCTTTGCTGCAGCAGGGGAGGGGGAAAGTTTGACCCTGAAATAAGTTAACTTAATAGTTAAACTGCTGCCTAACAAATTATTTAAAATAATATTAAATTTCAAGCACACGAGAAATCCCATTGATTCCAATGAAATCACTGTGAGTGAGACTTAAGTTCAAATCTCATGTCCAGTTATCAGCAACACATTATATAATATAGATTTTAGATTTATGTAACTACCAAACCTAAGTATAATTTCCTTAGCTGAAAGTATCATTAGCAAAGAACAAGGCACCCCATTTGGAAAGTGATACATTATCATGATAGTAGGAGGACAGTGTACGATCATAAGAACGAGACCAGATACGAATGTAGGACATTAAGTCAGTGAAAAATGTGCTAATAAGATGGATAATTATTATTATTATCTGATGTTAAAACCTCACTTTTTCAAATGACAAAGAGGCCTTGTCAGAACTTCAGAGTCTACAAAATCAAAGTAAGGTTAGTTGTCGTAAACTAAGAACTAGCAGCAGTGTGCAATGCAAGAGCTTCTTGACTTTCTATGGTTGTTTCCAACTACAATTCACCGGCCTCTTGCTTTCAGTGTTGTCTGGTTTCCCACGACTCCTTCTTATCACTCAAGATGCACCTACTAACTCCTCAGGAGATGAGCACCCATGAAATTAGAATACACACTACTGGGAGAATGCAATTCAGGAGTGTAATGAAGTCACTATATGTATTGAGGATTTTGTATTTATTTTATGGTTAAATGTGTGGTTTGTATTATTACATTTGTATTGTATTAGATGGTTATATGCTAAACAGAATACAAAGGGTTAACGGGGAATATTAAAGTGTACAGCCTCTGAGATGCTATGACAACAGGAGGCAGAGCCTAACACTGGCTTTACCAGGTGCAAGTTTTGAATTTTGTCAGTTAGTCAGGAGTGGTTAGACTAGCTGGTAGCAATTTGAAGAGTTGCTGTAGTCTTTTCTGAGGGAAATAGAAAAGGCTGGTTTTAGATACTGCAGAAAGGCAGTTAGGCTTAGAGAGCCTATAGGAACCGCTCTTTATAGGTTAGGCTGGGAAGCTAAACTAATATATAGATAGGAATCCTATTGAGGCAGAGTATCTATAGTATTGTCAAGCCAGTGATTGAGGAAACTTAGTCAAGCATTGTATTTAGGAACTTTGTAACATTAAGATCTGTACCTCATCTGAAGTTACTGTAACCACCTAAGTTCTGAACACTTTGAAACCTCCACGCTGTTGTTAAAAATAAACTGTTGAAGTTCCTCCTTATAAATCTCTCTGTGACATCATTTCAAAACACAAGCCTCAAAATAAACCCCTCACATCGGGTGGCCAGGATTGTTATGGTGGCAGCTTGATTGTAAAAAAGATCCTCAAGTGAAGACACTAGCTGTAAGTGACGAATCTCCACAGGGGGGTGGGGTGAGACTTGTTATACTGAATGGTTGGGCATGAAACATATCAAACATTTCCTGCTCCTAGGATGCATCTATACTGTAGTCTTAATGTAGTTTGAGATACCACTTTAACTTCCTTTCCCAATGCTATTAGATCATGGGAGTTGAAAAACTACAACCTCATGATTCCATAGCATGGAGACCTGGCAGTTAAATTAGTGTCAAAAACCAGATTAATTCTACAGTGTAGATGTACTTCTAGAATGTTGCACTTCATTGCTGGATTCCTTCCCTTGGAGACTCAAAAAGAAGAGTGTTAAATCAGTGTCTGATCCTGGGGATAGGCAATCTAATTTTCTTGAAACACAGGGGGAAATCCACCCATTTTTACTTTTCTGTGTCGTATGAGTTTCTCTCTCCTAATATACTCAAAATGAAACAATCCATAAAACTGCAGAAGTATCTTCAGCCATCTAAGCTACCACAACTTCAGCCTCTACTTTCAGGAAATCACATGAACCGAACTTCTACATACAAACTAAAGATGATACACCTATAATGTGATACCATGTAGCATTCAAAAACACAGGATCGAAAAGGCTGGAGGAAAAATCACCTCAAGCCTGGAAACCTACGTTCAATTTTCCCAACATTTGTAATACTTCAACTCTTGAATTCTAACCTAGTTCTCATTTGTACTTATTTTCTTAAGAACAGGATAAGGAAGACGTCTTCTGCAATATTTTCTGGGAACATGTTACCTGCTAATGTGACGGCAATGGAAACAGAGTCGGATCCCAACACATTTGTTGCATTGCATGTATAGAAGCCTACGTCAGCTTCAACTGGTTCCAGGATTTGCAAGGAGTCATCTGTCTGAAGAAGTATCCTGTGGTGACAGACAAATATGTAAGCCTAAGATCTGTTGCCAAGTATACAGTTGCTCAGCACTTCTGCATAAGGCCACAGAGGGGGAAATGTACCAGCAAAACATTAACACTTAATATATACACAGAATGACCATGAAGTTACATGCTAGTTTCTGTTTAATTGAACAACAGGCAATAAGCTCGCAATAACAAACCACCCAGTTATCAGTAGCCTTGTTATTTAAAATATGTGCACATGAAAGTTTCATGTCATACTGTGGGACTTCTGGGTGAATTATTCCATAAAGGGCTGAAACATGTCAACTGGCATGCGCTCTGCTACTTGCTTAACTTCCTTGCAGCCACCCAACAGAGTAAATTGAACAACTTGGACCAAAGGGCACTCCATATTGTCCATGCATGCTGCACATGGCCACATTATCATCACATTAGTTGTTGTATCTAGCACTCTGTATAAAGTCATATTCACAGCTCATTGATCATTCACAAAGCAAGTAATCATGCCAAAGTCTCAGTAGTTTTCTGCTAACGGATCGATCTGCTAACTTTACACCATGACTCATTCCTCCATCATTCCCTCTATCATAAAATATAAATTCAGGCTGTCCCAAAGTTATGAACAAGATCCAGGCGACGGTCATCTCGAGACTAGACTACTGTAACACCCTCTACCTCGGCCTTCCTTTGTCCGTGATCCAGAAACTCAAACTGGTGCAGAATGCTGCAGCTCGTTTGCTCACCGGGGGCCCAGTTAGATGTCACATAACTCCCATCTTGCAGCAGTTGCACTGGCTTCCAGTAGAGTACTAGATTACATTCAAAGTGTTGGTGTTAACCTTTAAGGCCTTATATGGTCTAGGGCAGGGGTGGGCAATTACCTGCCCTCCAGGTGTTTTGGACTTCAACTCCCAGAAATCCTAACAGCTAGTAAACTGGCTAGGATTTCTGGGAGTTGAAGTCCAAAACACCTGGAGGGCCGGTAATTGCCTACCCCTGGTCTAAGGCCTGTGTACTTGAGGGACCGTCTCTCCCTGTATGTTCCCCAGAGATCACTACGGTCTAAAGAACATAACTTATTGGAAGTCCCTTCTGTTCGTACTTATCACCTGTCCTCTACCAGACAGAGAGCCTTTTCGGTGGCAGCCCCGACTCTTTGGAATGCCCTGCCAGATGAGGTTCAGGCCCTTAGAGAGTTGCCCGCATTCCAAAGAGCCTGCAAAACAACTTTATTTCGGCAGGCTTTCAATCTAAACTGACCCAATGTAACTAGGTGTACTAGGGGAGATTGTTTTATTGTTGGTTTTAGCATTGTTTTTATTGTTTTTTAGTGTATTTTATTGTTAATGTTGCCTTGTGTAAACCACCCTGAGCCTGTTGGAATGGAGCGGTATATAAAATTGAAGTAATAAATAAATAATAAACAAACTCAGATTGTGCTCTATGATATACGTAATAGTATAATGGAGATTAACAATGTGAAGGATCATGAAACAGATTTTAGACAATTTTTTTCCAACACCATTGACTTTCACACCAAATGTGACAGTCTTATGAAACACCCCTAAGCATTTCTAAAAACAATTGATAATTTTTTTCTCAAAACTACCCATCGATAGGCCATATGTGGTTCTGGGATGTTATGTCTGACATTATGGTGGGGACATCTAGTTCCCTTATACCTGTGCACATTCTTTTTTTGGGGGGTGCTGCAGAGGTTTGTATTCCCATCCTCCATCCACAGCACCCAAAGCTTCTCTGGACTTACTATGTAATTTCCATGGCCATTCACCCCAATTCAGCCATTCTGTGCCTTGAGGATAGGATCAGAGAAGCATCTGGCTGTATCCCCACAACCAGATGTGAAATGATTTCATCGATGCCGAGATCTCCAGATGACCACAGCAGATATCAGTGTTGCTGTAATCATTTTATGTCACTATATGAGAAGTAGCCAAATGATCTTGGCAGCTCTCCACAAGGCACAGAATAGCCATTAAGTGGGGTTTTTAGGCTGTATAGTGGTGTTGATATATGGCTGAACTGAACATATTTCTACATATGGAACTCCTACACTAAGCTATATATGATTGCAGTCAATCTGTACAGCTTACTGAAGGAACTCAAGTTCCCATTGCCATTCTTACCAATGTATTTCTATTATTTTATTGTTTTGCTCAGGTATAACGCCTGCCGGAGGCTATTTTGCATTCAGAAACAAACAAAACAAAATCACAAAGAGAAGAGAAAAAACAACTGCCTATCATTTCTAGCTTGGCTTGTATTCTTTTGTTATCTGATTTCCTGATTATCTGAATCCTCAGTCTGACACCCATGTAATCTTGTGCAATTGCAAAACCTGTGTAAACAGTACTTCATTGTCTTCAAACTCAGAAATGTTTTGGATAAACTGTACTGTGCAGGTGTCAAACAGACAAATTAAATCCAGAGGGTCTGGTTGGTTTTTCTAAGACCACACAAGGAACCCAGTAGTAATGAACTCTTCTTTCGCATAACCTAAAGGCAAATTGCAACACTGATTCTGAAAGTTTTGAAATAGCAGAAAAATGCAGCCAGCAAAAAGATAATAACATTTGCAAACAACAACTTTGCAAATTGGATAGATGACCCACATGTCATGCAAGCAACTTATGCAGAGCTCCTCCCTCAAATGTTCTAGTGCCATAAAAAGAGTGTTTAGAATTGAGTACAAAAACAGATACAATTACAATCAAACAATTATATGAATTAAATATAAATTAAAGCCACACAGCCTTTTTACCTGTAAGCAAAAATTTGATATCCCCCCTGCTCCTGGGACTATGATCCCCAAGTAACATCTAGCATGTTTGGTCCATTGGGGAATCCTTAAATTTTGACAGCCACAAGCTTTATTACAGACCCAGGTAGCTCAGCTGTTGAAGATACTCAAGTGCGTACAGATTAATACAAGAAGATGTGGTAGGCAAAGTATATACAGAATAATGCAAACGCTAGATTCAGCAGGAAGATTTCTTATCTTGGCTACCTCTGAGAGAAACTTGGCAATGGTCAAAGTCACACTGAGAAGGTTATCTTCCATTAAAAACATGATACAAGTTTCACATGACCAAGTAGGTTGCTCAGTAATTGGCTTATAGTTTGTGGAGCCTGCTTGTAAAAGCTACAGCACTATAAGATGTGTTTCATACATTCCACTTCCTGGTTACTGAAGGGACAATGTCTTGAATGATATGGAACACCCTCAAATCTGCCTCAAAACATTTCCGCCAGAAACACATTACATCTTGCCTTGGAAAATAGGCAGCGGTATTTGGCAATCATCAAATTCTTTAGATAACTGGCTCCAGTGTTGCATATACACAACATGATAGGGGAAC
Source organism: Anolis apletophallus (assembly GCA_030556195.1). Classification (NCBI taxonomy): domain Eukaryota; kingdom Metazoa; phylum Chordata; class Lepidosauria; order Squamata; family Anolidae; genus Anolis; species Anolis apletophallus. Next base: position 108,743,864 of record JARBWK010000006.1, on the reverse strand, counting down.
AAGAAACATATGAGTGGGAGTGCAGCTCACAGAAGGCAATGCTTCATAGTCTTCAGTCGATAGACTTAAGTGCCAAGTCAAAACCCAGGTGAGTTAAAAGGGATGCAGAAAGGGGTTACGCAGCAGCGTATTTTACCCAGAGTCCCAGTGCCCAAAGTCTAAATGCAATAGACTCACAGACCAGAGTTAAAATGAACAGAAAAATCTTTACTTAGCAGAGATGAAACATAAACTGGCAATGTTGCATACAGAAAAGAAGCAATGCAAGAAACTTACATAGTCCTTGTAAGTAACACAAAATAAGGCATCTTCATCTTACATCAAGTGAGAGAGCAAAAATAAACCTTGAGTAAATGGCTATTCCACCATAGCCTCCTCCAGAATAAAGCCTTTGAGCATAAATCATCTCAGAGAAAAAGCTCTCCAGAAGCGCTCCCAGAACTCCTCCAGGATCTCTCCACTGCTGAATGTATTCTAAAAACATAAAAATATAGCCCCTTGGGTGAGGCCCAAGCTTGCTGGCTGACCTATATTACCAGCTGTACATGTCCATGTACCAGCTGTAGAGCTGTCCTTTCCATTGGCGCCCCCTTGTTGTGGGGGAGAGGCTTGCGTACCCTAATTAAGTTGTGAGCTATGCTGGCGGTGGCATAATAGCCACCGGTAGGGCCTCCCATGACAGACAGGTCACAACCGAAGGGTCTGCAAAGAGCGTCAAAGGGCAGGATGGGCTCTCTAGCCTTTTGGCAACCATCCTAGGAGAAGGAAAACTCTGATTTCAAACCTGGGCAGATGGTGCTCGTTTAACCCTATAAGGTCAACCATCTAGAGAAGGAAACTCGAACCAAACCTATGACCTGAGGACCTCGTTGCCACCGTCCCAGTTTGCTAGGCCCAGGCAGACGAACCTTTGGTTTAAAGGATGAGGCCAGTTCTGTGCACGCTGTGCTTCACCAGAAAAAAATCCATTGCACAGGCTCGGACACATCCAACCCTGAATCATCAATGCGCTTGTAGAAAGCGTGGGATGAGTCCTTCCTGAATCTTCGTTCATGAAGAAAAGCCAAGAAAAAAAGCCAAGAACATAATTACCACTATAAGGGTTTTCTTCAACACACACATACACACACACGGTCCTGCTATGACTTACCACAACAAAAGGCCAATAGAGGAGGCTATTAAAAATAAGCCTAGACCAGCTACCTGTGTACTCAGCCTGGGATAAATGGTAAATTAGACCTGGACCCAAATTAAAACACTGACTTTGAGTCAACCACCAATCTCTTGTTGACAAGACGAAAGTTGGAACACATCTGGGGAACTGAAAGAGAGCCCTCAAGAACTTTACTTGCCATTTGTCTAACTGAGATGTTAAGCCACCAATCCAAATACTGAAAGCATACAACAGCTGGGGAAGCAGTCTTAACTGTTAAAACCCTGAATAGCAGTTGGTATATACTGATCTCCTTTGATAAGGCTTAAGCACAAAAGGGCTGATCTGCTGACTTGTGCTTTTTTTGAAATAGCAGATATACGAGGGATCGAAGACATTGTGTAATGGAAAATCAACCCCAGGTATTCAAAGCTTCTAACCTGTTCTAAAGAATGCCTGTTTAGGAACCACTGATTTGGTTTACTAAAAAAACCCAGAACTTTAGATTTCCCATAGTTTATGTTTCCCAATATAGTGTCTGCACACTTCTTTCTATATGTGTGTGAGATTTATATACCTATTGCATTGCCTTCTGGTTCGTTGAGTGTAAAGGCATCACTGAATTGAATAAAAAGAGTGGATCTTTTCTGGGAACATCCAGAAACATGGTTCCAAACAGTATGCAGTACAACGCACCATCAGCAGAGCCTTAGGCTATATCTCATACAACAAGATCATTTCCCTCCTAATCAGGCAAAATCACTGTTATATATTTAATATATTTGTCACATGTTAAAACTCCATCTGTTTTTGAAATAAAATTATACTATCTGTTTTAACTATACCCAGCACTTGCAAAAAGAGAAAGCTTCTGCAGCAGAACATCTCTTATCTGAAATTCAAACATACAAAATACTTCAAAAATCTAAACATGTCGACATGAGTGGCTGAGACTTTTGATGGTTCAATGTCCCCAAGCTTTGTCCTGATTTATGTTTCTGGATTATGTGATTTTAAGTAATTGTTTGTAACTGATATGTTTAATAATGTGATTTAATGTATATGTTGTTTTATTTTTATATGTACTTAAGACATCACATTGTGCCTTTGTTGTAAGCCGTCCTGAGTCCCTTCTGGGTGAGAAGGGGAGGATATAAATGTCGCAAATAAATAATTAAATGTTACATGCACAAAAACATTAAAAATATTGTGCACAAAAATTACTTTCAGGCTATATGTATATGAAACATAAATGACTTTCTTGTTTAGACTTGGGTTCCATTGTCAAGATACTTTATTATGTATATATAAATATTCCAAAATTCAAAAATCTCTGAAAAGTGGAGGATTTCTGGTCCCAAGCATTTGGGATAAGGTATATTAAATATTTATAATTGTTATATGACACTGGTGAAGTCCACCAGTTCCAACCCTGTACTGAACAGAAAAATAGATTGGGCCTTCATGTGACATATATGAGGAACCCAAGTAATGTTTGACTTCACAAGTTCCCAAGAGAAGTGCCCAAGGCTAACCCTGAGTATGCATTTTATAACAATTTAAAGTACTATCCTGACAGGATAAATGCCTCATGGATCTCACATTATCAAGTGGATTTATTGATAATTTCTTGATTATTACCATGGTGTACATATGCACTACAAAACTTAGATACCTTTCCTTCTTTTTTGGCAAAATTAATGACGAAGACTATACTCAAATCTGTTTTTCTCTCTCTCACACACACAAAATGCAGCAGCTGCTTTATATAAATCCTTTTGCCAGGATGGCGAAAGAAAAAGAAATTGCGAGTAGACAAAATAATATGAGAAAACTGGAACGAGAAAGCTCATCCAAGTGCAATCAAACTCTGGTCACTTACCATGAGATGATGTGATTTTGTTTTCCCTTGAATGAAAACTGCTGCCTCATGAACCACAAAGTTAAGGATATTTGATCTCCCTCACAGCATCATGGGTGGCAACACTCTAAAACAAACCAAATTAAGGCCACCCATTGAATAATTTTCAGGAGGGGGAAATAACAGAGACTTCTGAACCACAACAAAATCTACAGGAAATCATGGCTCCTTTTTAAAGGAGGCAATAATCAAGTGGGCCACTGGTAAAAGTAGCCTTTAAGGTGGCTTCTGTACATATTCTTAGAGGTGCATAACCCACTGTCCCAGGTACAAAACCTCTTTTATACCTTCATTCATCTAAAATTCTACTATACAATATCCCAGAATACTTGTAGAGTATCAGAACAAACACAAAACAATCTATGTAATGAGAAAGTATACTATCAAAAGAGCATATAGTATGCAAGTTACCAAAATCCCCAGTACGCAGCTCAATTCAATGGCATAAATTAAAATGAAAAGGAGCAGCCGCTTTCAAACGTGACAGTTCATCTAAAATTTACCTAATGACCATGAGTATGAGTCTACAAGCTTTTTTTAATTGTTAGAGTTGCTAAGCAAACTATATTTTTAAACTAGGCTTTCACACTGACAAAATCCACAATTCATCCATCATTATACCACAAGCAAATTAATTTGCTGCAAAATTTAAATGATGATGTAGAGCAGGGGTGGGCAAGCTATGGCCCGGGGGCCGGATGCGGCCCTTTGGCCGATTCTATCCATTCCTCCTAAGAGCCCCGGCAGGCAGGCTTGCTCGCCTTGCCCCGCCCGCCGCTCACTTTGCCCTCTTGTCCTCTCGCCCACGCGCCCTCTCACCCACTCCGGCTCTCCCAGTGCCGGCAACAGCAAGGCCAGGCAGGAGAGCTTGCCTCCCCTGCCTGGCCTTGTTGTCGCCGGCGCTGGGAGAGCCAGAGCGGGCGAGAGGGCGAGGTGAGTGGCTGGCGGGGCAAGGCGAGCGAGTAGCGAGCGGCGAGCGGATGGGGCGAGAGGGCAAGGATGGCAGGCAAGCAGAGCGACCAATGGAGAGGGAGGGAGGGAGGGGGGAGAAGAGGAGGAGGAGGCCAGGGAGGGAGGGAGGGAGGGAGAGAGCAAGTGCCGCTGCCGCCGCCAAGCATCCTTAATGAGTTAACTATACATCCCAGCAACTCCAACTCCCAAATGTCTATTTTCCCCAAATTTCTCCAGTGTTCACATTTGGGCATATTGAGGATTTGTGCCAAGTTTGGTCCTGTGTTTCCCATCCTTTCAATGGGGTTTGATCTCTTCCTTTTCCGTCACGAATCTCAAAGTCTCGCTGTCAGGAGGTTTTTAGAAAGGTGGGAACAGGAAGTCAGCCCAATCCCCAGGGATACACGATCAAAGCACCCCCGACTGATGGCCATCAAGCCTCTGCATAAAACTCTCCAGAGAAGGAGACTACAAGGAAGCATTATTTTATTTTAGTGGTTTTATTATTGTATAATAATTTTATAATAATAATACAATATATTAAATAATATAATATAATGTTATACTATATTATAATTTCAATATATAATGTCTCTCTATATATACTATAATATAATAATTATGATATAATACTAATAATATATAAGGAAGCATTATTTTATTTTAGTGGTTTTATTATTATTGTATAATAATTTTATAATAACAATATAATATATTAAATAATATAATATAATGTTATGCTATATTATAATTTCAATATATAATGTCTCTCTATATATACTATAATATAATAATTATGATATTAATACTAATAATATATGAATATTTCTTGATATATTAATATGTTAATATTAATGATGTGTAATATATAGTAAATATAGTAAGTGAATAAATAAATAAATTATGTAGATTAGTATATGGTTCCGCCTTTAGGTGCGGCCCTCCAAAATATTTTTTGGCTCTCATGTGGCCCCTTAGAAAAAATAATTGCCCACCCCTGATGTAGAGGATAGGAGGATCACTTGAGAACACACACAAACAGCATTAGAGTAGTTTCCAATCCTATTGCAGTCAAACTGCATAAACTCTTGCCTCAACTAAATGGAATATGAAGCCTTGAGTAAAATATGCTGGCGCGAGGGTGCAAAAACATTTTGGTGTAGAGGGCTGAAGCTCCTTTCACTTTAAAGGGGACGAAGAGCAAAGTCTAGTTCATGACCAAAGGCATGCAGCAAACATGTAGTAATCAATGGCCATGCCGTTGATGTTACTGCATGCTTGGCTAAAGTGCTGAGTGGCACTCTGCCAAGAATCTGGCATATTTCATGGGGCACTTTAAGAAGGAATCAAACTTTGCTCCTTTGGGTAAGAAGGAGGGGAAAGGAACAAAGTTCTCTCACCTAGCACTTTCACATGCCAACTAAGACCAAATGACCGCATTCCTTTCTCACTTTCATGGCATGAGAAAGGAAGAAGAGGAGCAAAGTGCTTTCAGCTGATGTTTGCAGGACTCAGCTGAGTTCCAGCTGCGGCTTAAATGGCTCCTAGAAGCACCAGCTGTGGTTGGGGGAAAAAACTCCTCCAGCTGACATTCACCATCACAGTTACAAATTGCTCCACATTCATGATCTCTTTGTAGTCACTTTCATGGCATTACGGCCACAACTGCAACTGCCCACCAAACCTACTTTACAGGGCAGCACCTGGTGATTATGGCGTCAGTGGATAATGTCTCCACTATCCTCCCATCAGTGATGGAGGCTCCAGTGAGGACTTGCAACAGGGGTTATGCTTTTGTGGTTCTATCTTACTTACTGGTGAAATAGGAGTGGAAATATTATCCAGTCATGTTCCAATTTCCAACAGAAGGGGCCTTTATTGCTGCCCAATAAGGTAAGTTTGGGATGGGAAGGGAGTTGGGCAGGAGACATTGCATGGTTGATTAGCTGGTACAGAATACTAGCCCATATTCATCTGATCACTGAGTGGAGACTGCAGAAACTCCTCTCCTCTTTTCTTTAGCCAGGAGGGCGGTCTATGCTATAGACTTTGATAGGATCAAGACTGTGCTGCTTTCCTGCAACTGGAAGACATTTTTCCCCCATGATGACACAACTCAAGTTAAATTAGAAGTTGCCAGAAATTCAAGTATGGAGCCAAACCATACTACCATTTTTCACATTTATTTTCTGGACCACAACCTCAGTTATACCTGTCTGCTAACGGATATTTAGCAACTCATGAAATTAAATTTATACACTCAGGCAAGAAGTGTAAGAGTTGCAAACAAACCACATGAGTCCTGTGTAAATAGAAATAAATACATGTTGTGGGGTGTACTTCTACCTTCTTGTTCTACCTTTTACTTGCACACACAGAGGTTGTTGTACGACAGCCAACTTGCATACACTCCAGAGCAGACATCCTCAAACTGTGGCCCTCCAACTGTTTGGGCCTCCAACTCCCGGAAGCCCTAGCGAGCTTGTTCCAATTGTCAGGAATTCTGGGAGTTGATGGCCCAAACAGCTGGAGGGCCGCAGTTTATTTGTTTATTATTATTTATTATTTGGACTTGTACGCTGCCACTCCCTGAGGGCTCGGAGCGGCTCACAATCACATAAAAACACAACAGGAGTAAAACAACATGTTAAATTAGACTAAAAAGTAAGGTTTTCCAGCTTAGCAATCAAAGGCTAGCCAGAAAAGGTGGGTCTTGCAGGCCTTGCGGGAAGATAGTAAATCCTGCAAGGCCTGCACATCACTTGGAAGGGTATTCCAGATTGACGGCGCTACTACAGAAAAGGCTCTGCGCCGGGTCAATGTAAGATGGATGGCTTTAAAGGACGGCACTTCAAGGAGGTTCAGTTGTTCAAGATGAAGTGACCTCTGGGGTTGATAGGGGAAGAGGACGGTCCCTCAGATACAACGGCCCCAGACCATGAAAGGCCTTGAAAGTTAACACCATCACCTTGAAGGTGATCCGGTGCTCGACCGGAAGCCAGTGGAACTGTTGGAGGATGGGTGTTATGTGACATCTCACTGGAGTCCCAGTGAGAAGTCGTGCAGCGGCATTCTGGACGAGCTTAAGTTTCCGGATCACTGACAAGGGCAGGCCAATGTAAAGGGTGTTACAGTAGTCCAGTCTCGAGATGATTGTGGCTTGGAGCACTGTGGCCAGGTTGTCTCTGGAAAGGTAGGAGGCCAGACGTCTAGCTTGCTGCAGATGGAAAAAAGCGGTTTTGCTGATGGTGGAGACCTGAGCTTCCATCGACAGCTATGTGTCTAAAACAACCCCAAGGCTCTTTACTGAGGATGTTGGGCATAATGCCTCACCATCCAAGCTAGGCAGCCGTACCTCCCCGCCCACCAGACGCCCCAGCCACAGTATCTTCGTCTTTGCTGGATGCCTGCTCCAGAGGGTACAGATCATGCAACAGGATGGTGTGAAAGTTACTTTGAGTGAGTGAAATGTGAAAGAGCTAGTCAAAACTATCTTGATTTTATCTCTAGGCATTTATTTCTAATTGACTGACCTGGGTCATTAATGAAGCTAAACCAACATAAAGCAGGGAAATGTGTCTTTGGAGCATCCACTGAACACACAAAGTTATCCGTGGCATGGCTTTCATTGCAATCCTTCAACATGGATTGGTAAGGAAATTCACAGCTCACATTAGTGAAAGGAGTTGCTGGGCACATTTCTGAGGCCCATACCTCAGTAGGAGATCTACTGCCAACCTCTGGAGTCTTAGTTCCTTTGCTTTTTGACTTTGTTTGCTGCCCTCTCTACAGTGATCAAGCTGCAAGAGAAACAAGGAAAAATAGAAGCAGCCTCCTCATCCCTCTCACTAGGTCGAGAGGGCAATGAATGTACAGTGGTGAGGCTGAAGAGAGAGGCACACTTACACATAAGATCATCTTGCTTGGTTTTGAGAAGCCAAGATCACCTTGGCTTCTCAAAACCAAGAACCCGCACTGATGAAAAGAGTATTTGTGATTCAGCAGCAAAATCACTGATTGATATACATAGTGCTGGAGTATGGTTGCTTTCAGTGTAGGATTAATATGTAATTTTCTCATGTTTGATACTAAGTTTTACACTTGAGTAACCTTTATATAACCTCCATCTTTTAAAAAAGTATTCACACACACATGCACTGCTGTAGTTTCAATCACTTGATGGCTTCTTTCCCAACAGGATGTAACCTGGCATTGCAAATCTGTGTATACAACTTTCTAAAACCCTGAAAGATATTTTTGCAGGACTGCATCCAAGCAGCTATATACCGTGGGCCTATTCTTGATTAAGGCTTCATGTGCTTTCCATAACAAATGCATTCCTCTTCTTGCATAGGGTGGGGGCGGGGAGGCACACATTTTCTTTTTTTTGCTATTGCTTTCAAGTTTTCTTTTAGCGGTAAAAACTAAATGTTGTATCTGTCAGGAAAAGAAATAATTGTAGAAAACGCGGCTTCAAAAAGCAATGATACTGCAAATACTAGTAAATTACAGAATTCATTGTGTTTGGAGAGCTTCTACCAAAGCAGCAGGAGAACTAATGGTGAATCTAAACCACAGCAATGAATTACACCTTGGATAAATCAGGAACTTGCTAGTTGTTCCACAGAAACAGGCATTTAAAATTAATTTTAGCCCCAAGAGTTGACTCTTGTGTGGCTTCTCATTTCCTAGGCTGACCCTTGTGACCGGACTTGAATGTTTAACCTCAGACCCAAAATTTACAGACAGAGGAAACTTATACTGGCAGCAGCAGATTTTTGGACAGCTGCCTTGTAAATACGTCAGCGAATGCCTTATGCCTATAAGTACATCAACAGAAGCAGGGCCATCTTCGGGCCATGAGTGCCTTTCACACCCTCCCCTCAGTCCTTAATGTTGCCAAGTTGTGCTTATAGTATATTTGTACAGCATGTAGAGATTGATAATGCTAACTGAAAGCTTGGGCCTTAGTCTCATAATTTGCAGCTAGAAGAAATGATACCAAAGTAGAAATTGAAAATGATATTTTACTTTAGATGAAGTTAATTTCTGTAAAACAACAATGAGCCTTGTGGCCTCCTCAAGATTGAAAACAATATTTTTACATGAGCTTTCCTGGATTATAAGAGACTTTTTCAGAGGGGTGGAATACAATATTAAATCTGTCACAGTGGTGGCTGATGGCTATCATGCTATTGTGGTGTTGAATCTGCTCTGTGGTTTTGCCTAAGCTTTCCATCAAGGCCTTAATCCCAAAATAGGTTCAATATCCTGGATCATTCCCTCAAAGTTCAGACTCAAACTTGGAGCAATTCACCCCAACAATAAGACGGAAGCCAGGAACCACCACTGTGCTTCAGGTATATATGTACATTTGGACTTGGTGTCAAATAGGACCAGAGTGAAGCTCTATGCAGAAAATATGAATTATTACCATTTGCCGCAAACAATCAACATGGCATGAAATCCTAGCATGAAACAAATTTATTAGAAATTGTTGAACAGTTATTATTCTTGGAGACTTGTTTTTTTTTTTAAGTTGAACTCTTTCCAATCATGCCAAAATGCAATATAAAATCCATATCATATTTAAACCCATGGAATGTCATGGAACAATGAACAGTGAACAATGAACAGGAACCAGGAACAACACTAATCATATCTCAGCAGCAGTGAGAAAACATCACATGGTGGTAATTTCACTTTTCCAGAACCATGTCTAAATAATAAGGAACCACTCTGTATCAAGTTAAACTTTCAAGTCACAAAAATATCCATTAAGTGAGTAGCTAATAAAAGCAGAAGTCAGGCAACCCATGCTCCATAAAACAGTGATAAGGAAACTTAAGACAAGTATGCCACAGGTCTTGTCTGGAGACCTGCCTTGTCTGGCAATACTCTATCTGGAGTATCTGTCTGGAGATGTTATATCTTCAGAAAATATGAATTCTACTCATAATGCTCATGTTGCCTTTAGTCTTTGTGAAACAGCACAGTACAACTCCAGTTCAAAGAAAAGGTGCTGAAGTTAAAAGCTTGTTCACCATTTCACAATTAGCCCACAGCAGAGATGGAGTGGAATTCAGTTCTCCCATTCCAAGCCGGTTCTCTTGTCTTCTAAGCTAAAATGACTCACCTCTAGTGGAATTAACAAGAAAGCTACCTACATTAGAAACAGAATAATACTCATTGTAGCATGCCTGCATATTTTGAGGCAGCAGATCCTATTTGATTTTGAAAGTCAAACAGGGTCATGGCTGGTTAGTACTTGGATGGGGGACTATCAGGAATATTACATGCTGTAGCAGACCTGGGCAATTGCAGGCCCTCCAGGTGTTTTGGACTTCAACTCCCAGAAATCCTAGCCAGTTTACTAGCTGTTAGGATTTCTGGGATTTGAAGTCCAAAACACCCGGAGGGCTGGCAATTGCCCAGGCCTATGCTGTAGGCTATATTTCATATGAAGGATATGGCACCACCTCTGAGAATTATTTGCCTTAGGAAACCCTAATTCACAGGGTTACCCTAAGCAAAAGTGACTTGAAGGCACATACATCTACATAGGCTGGTATTCTGTTAGTCTGGTGCAGTGGTTCTCAACCTGTGCGTCCCTGGATGTTTTGGCCTTCAACTCCCAGAAATATTAACAGTTGATAAACTACAGGCATGTAGCCGGTGGCTCAGCCCCCCCCCCCCCGGTGAAATTCTCAGGGTGGTCCATGAGAAGGCCTTACTGGTACATTCTTTAAACTGTTATGTGTATTCATAACATGATCTGATCACTATGTTCAATATATCCCATATGCATGGGGGTATTGGGATAATGATACAAAAAGTTTGCTAGGATAGATCCTCCCTCACTCGGACTAAGACCCCCCCAATCAAACTCAGCCCCCCAAATCAAAATCCTGACTACGGCCCTGGTAAACTAGCTGGGATTTCTGGGAGTTGTAAGCCCAAACACCTGGGGACCCGCAGTTTGAGAACCACTGTGTTAGTCAGTTACAATGTTGTATGTTATATTTACAGCCAAATGTTTCCTATTCACATTTGTCAACAGTCTAACATTACCTCCATCATAAGGTAATGATGGAGGTATCCCAAGAAAGAGAGTTCTGTGGTACTGGTAAACAGGCTGCTATTTGATGACATCCCGTCACTTCCTGCCTGCAAATCATGGTAATGTAAGAAGGGACTCTTGTGGTTTCTGTTGCAATTCTTCATTGCACTTTGCTTGCTAGCAGTACAGGACTGTCATCCTGTAGTGTTCCTTTGCCAGTGTTGCAGAACTTCATTATTCCGAATGGCAGACAGGTTTTGAAGGTGGGATTCAGGGGTTGGATTAGAAGATGGATCACAGGTACAATATTGTTACTACACCTCTGAGCAGGATCTCAGGCATGTTATTCGTTGTCACTACTGCTAATCAGATTCACTTGTGGTTTAGAGGAGACATTTTACTCATACTAGTGGGCAGGCATGTAGCCAGGGGGGGGGGGTAAGGGGGCTTCAGCCCCCCCCCACAATACTCAGGGTGGTCCGCAAAAAGGCCTTACTGGTACATTATTTAAACTGCTATGTTTATTCATATCATGATCTGATCACCATGCTCATTATATCCCACATTAATGGGGTTATTGGGATAACAATACAAAAGGTTTGCTAGGGTAGACCCTCTTCCACCCAGTCTCAGCCCCCCCGAACCAAACTCAGCCCCCCCCCCCGAATCAAAATCCTGGCTACGGCCCTGCTAGTGGGTATTTTAATTATTGATGTAGTAGTAGCCCACTCCCCTTCAACCCATGAACAGAAAAACGTATTTCTTGAAAAAGCCATATAATTAAGTGTTGCGTGTATATAAAATCTCAAAAGTTTTGAAAACTTCATTTTCAAGATGAAACAGTCTAGGAAACACTTCTAGAGCTGCATTAGTAATTTCTTCTAGATGTGTTTCTTTCTAGTGATAGTACTGTTTTTCACCTCAGAAATATTCACAATGGAATTCTCAACTGTACTAATATAGTTCACTCTTCTACTTCAAGTCTAAATCCTACTGATGGCCTTAACTAGAATACACCAATTGAATACATTACTAAATGGTAAGATGACATATATAAAAATGTTACTGGTTTGTGGGTGTAAGTCTTAATTGCAACTTGCAATTCATTTGAGCCTCTTTTACTTGTTGATTCTGTCTGGGATTTTATCAGAAAGAAGTCTCTAAGAGACTGATGTCTTGTAACGTTTCTAGCCAAACAGCAACCAAGAGTGCCTCCAGACAAAGCTTTCATTGTGTAATTGTACACCTACATTCATAGTATTCTATGGGAGTTACAAGTGGAATTGTTTTCTATTTGTAATATTCATGCCCCCCCCCCGCGTTTACTCCATTTTTCTTCTTATCACAGAGATGATGTTGAGGAAAAGGCAACTGACTGTAGGATTGTTTTTGGCTGGTAATGCTAACAGCAGACTATCTAGAAGCACTATTAAGCTCTCACTCAAACTCTATATCAGGGGTAGGGAACCTATGGCTATGGAGCCAGATGTGGCTCTTTTCATGATTGCATCTGGCTCTCCCCCTTCCTTCCTTCCTTCCTTCCTTCCTTCCTTCCTTCCTTCCTTCCTTCCTTCCTTCCTTCCTTCCTTCCTTCCTTCCTTCCTTCCTTCCCCTTCACCCTTTCCTTCTCTCCTCCTTCCTTCTTTCCTCCATTCTCCCTCCCGCCCTCTTCCTTCCTTCCTCTTCTATTCTTTCCCCCCAAGTCTTCCTTTCCTTCTCCTTCCTTTCTTTTCACTTCCCTCTCTCTCCCCTTCTTTATTTTCTTCTTTCCCCTTCATTATTTTACTTTTTCCTCACTCCCTTTCCTTTCTTTTCCCCTCCTTGTCTCTTTCCTGCTTTTCTTTTCTTCCTTTTCCATAGTTTGTTCTTCTTTTCTTTCTTCCTCTCCCCCTCCCTCCTTTATTTCCGCTGTCTGTCTGTCTGTCTGTCTTTCTTTCCCCCTTCCTTCCATCTTCTCTTCCTTCCCAGAGTCCTGAGCATGCCTTTGCAGAGCCAGGTCTGAAGTGTCTTGTCATTCTTCCATCTGCATTCATAGTATTCTCATAGTAGTTACAAGTAATATTTTCATTTAGTTGAATTCAGTCTTAAAATATATATCACAGTATATGGCTCTCACTGAAATAAATTTCCAAATATTTTGCTTTTATGGCTCTCTGAGTCAAAAAGGTTCCTGATCCCCGCTCTATATGATAGCCCAACAACACATCTTTGAACATTGGCAGAAAGAGCAACAAAGCTGGGGGAGGGGTGTGCGTGACTGGATGAGGAAGAGACAATGGCCAGATATCGGTATTTGCTACTTAGGTAAATATTTGATAAGATTGGGTATGTGTGTCAGGTCAGGAGAAGGAAAGACATATCTCACATCCCCAATCTAACTGAAATATTCTACTGTGCTTCATTCACTGGCAGCTGATGCCCAGTAAAACAGATGGGGGGAAGAGTTATAATTTTGGCAGCAAAGTAAAAATATGATTAAGTAGCAATTATGAATATGGGACCATTACTTCCATAAGGAGAAGGTCATCCATCCTTTTGTAATTGATGCAGTAATGATTAGAGTCTGGTTGAATATTTCCAACAGGTTTCGGGCAGGGAAGATAAGGAGAGGTTTACTATACAAAATCCTGACCTTAGTGGGAAGCAAAAGGTATAGTGGTTTCGGGTATCCAGAGTTCCACCTAACTGATTGTTCACTTAGGACCTTATGTATAAGTGGCACCTTCCTGTCATTTGTCCCACCGAGAATAATAGTGTTGTCTATTATCCATGGTTTCCTATATCCATGTGAAGTCTGAGGAAGTATTCCCTCATGAAAGAGACCATGTGCCGAGCAGGAGCCACTGGAGGCTGAAGGAAGGCCTGGCAACTTGGGGCTGGAGAGTCCAGATTCCCCCGAAATCTGGGAAAGGGATCTCAGCCCTCCAGCGGTGCCCCAAGTACCAGGAGATTGGTGAGGACGTCGCTGTCTCTCCCTTTTGGAGAGTCAAGCCTTGAGCAAAATGGTGACCAACCTTGAAGTCGCCGGTGCAGAGTCCACCAGCCTGAAGGCGGATGTTGCCGAGAAAGCTTCCTCCCAGCAACCCATCGGCCACTCTAGACTTAGACGTGGCTGCAGAGCTGGGAGGAAATGGAGGGGGCACCAGTCACTGAGCGCCACATCCCGCAACGTCCAGAGACCTCTACAGGGGAAGGAGGACAGAGCGGCAGGCCCAGCAGCCCAGAATAGCAAGAGGGCTGGAACAGGGGCGCCGGAAGCTGAACCTGAGGAGCATCCAAAACATAGAGACTACCGACGTAAACTCCAGCATTGGTGGTTTGGCCCTAGAGTTTTCTGGGGTCTGATGGCTGGAAGCTGGAGCTGGACTGGAACGTTAAGCCCTCCTAAAAGAGCCCATCACAGAGCGGCGAGGGCCTCCCACATTGCTATGGTTGAGACCCCTCCTTGCCATCCGTTTGGAGTCTCCCTTCCATCATTCGGAGACGTGGCTGTGCTGAGGTTACAGTATAGGCCCTCAAAACCTGACTATAAGGCTGCTCGGTCCCCAATCTTAGGTACGGCCACTAAATTGACTATTGATCCCACCTGATATGCTACCCTTAGTCCACCTCCCCCTTTTGTATGTATTATATTTAATGTTAGGTATGTGTTGTTTTATATGTAATCTGTGTTGGACTGTATTTATGCATTCTTCTGTAAACCGCTCCGAGCCTTCGGGGAGTGGCGGTCTATAAATGTGAAGCATAAATAAATAAATAAATGGAGAGAAAATGAAGAAACTGAACAGTCTAACCATTTTAGAGGGGTGAATGGCATAGTTTTGTTACCTTTCACTGTACTGTATGACTTCTCCATTCTTTGCCCAGGTAATGGCAGGTTTTGGGTTCCCAACAGCTTCGCAGTGAAGAAGTACACTCAGTGTCCCACTGGCCAAAACGACGGTGTGTCCTAAATGTGTGACAACTTCAGATGCTGAGAGCTGCTGTGCTGCAGATATCTTCTTCAGAATTGCAGGTTTTCTATGTGACCCACGGGAGCCATTTGTGAGTTCCAGAGACATGTGTGCTTCTGCTGAAGATGTTCTCAAGGCACTGAACTCAGAAAAATCCTTGCTAAATGGGAACTCCACCGAGGCAGAACTAACTCTACTCCCTTGGGTTTTGAAAAGTGATTCTTGGTGTTCCAAATGGCTCTTGAAAATCTCATGGGCCAACTGTGCAACAAGTTGCTTGCTATAGATGTCCTTAAATTCCTCAGGCTGCTGAGACAGGTTTCTTAGGATGTCATCCAAACGATTCTGGCTGGCTACCATGGTGAAAGGAAGGTTGTACTCATGGCCCTGGTCTTCTTCTGAAGAGATGTTTCTCTCTGTAGAGTCCTGAACTTCCCATGGCTCTGTGTTATCACGGGACCAGCCTCTGTACTCCAGAAGTCTTGAGACAATATCATCATACCGGTTGCTGGGATCGGTAAGGAGCCCTCGTTTCTCAGTTTTGCTTCCATTGAAGAGAATACTATTCTGATGCTTTTCCTGGGTATTGAAGGCTTCATTCAAACTGGCCTTCCTTGTGGCTTCTTCCTCCTTTATCCCAGTAGAGAGGGCGGCAACACGTTTATTGTGGCTTCCTATTAATTTAATCACAAAATGTTCCTGAGCTGGCCCTGCAGTGCAAGTATATGTTCCTGTATCTGAAGGCTTCAACCGGTGAATTTTCATGTATCCATAAGGAGCAATTGTAACATGAACTGAGCTGATGAGTCGTTTGCCATCTTTCTCCCAAGTGATCATTGGTTTCCGGAACCTTCTCACAGGACACCGAAGAACAACTGAGGTTTTGGGGAGTAGGTAGGCATACCCACCAACAATAAAGTGCAACTTTTTCTGCTTCCTTGTTTGGATGAAAACTTTCTTCTGAGCCATTATCATAGGGGGTTGCTTGTGAGCAGGTCTCTGGTGTCCTGAAATACAATTAATAATATTTAGAAGACATGCAACAACACCTTTGCAGCCTCAGTCTAGCTGACTTACATCAAAAATGAACTCAAGTTATTCTCTCTCTTTACCTAATAGTACTTCTCTGGCAATGTATTCAGTTCTTGGAATTAATCGGTCAAAAGGAGCTATTTATGTGTCAGGCCCCTTTTTCAATTGCATCATAACAGCAACTTAGAAAGGGAACCTGCCACACAGTTCACAGTGTAATTGTAGCTTTGTAGCTACTTTTTAAAGTGTGCCTCACTAAATGGTAGACATAGTGCTTTAGTGTATCTACAATGCAAAATTAATGCAGCTTGACGCCACTTTAATTGTCATAGCTCAGTGCTATGGAATCCTGGGATTGGTAGTTTGGTGGAAGACTGGCACTGATTTGCAGAGAAAGCTAATAATCTTGTAAATCTTCAAGATCAGCAGTAGTCTCTCTCTTAGCCTCTAGAGATTCTTGACTATGGTGACTTCTGATGCCAGCCAATCTTGAGGCTGGGTTGTTGTAGGTTTTTTTGGGACTGTATGGCCATGTTCTAGAATAATAATACTTTATTTATATTCCGCTCTTCTCACCCCGAAGGGGACTCAGAGGGGATTACAGGTACACATACTTAGCAGACAATCCCTGCCGTTTCCACATACACACATATAGATGAACAGAGGCAAACTCTGGCCACCAGGGGGAGCTGACGCACTCTCCATCTCTTAGCATTCCCAGCGTCCCTTGTTCTTCCTTCCGCATTCCTCAGCATTCCTGGAGTTCTTTAATGGCCTCATAATTCAGTCAAAATCTGCCTCCCCACTTAATGTGGTACTTTTATCTCCTACTTGACAGATGCAACTGTCTTTTGGGCTGCAAAGGTCGACAGCAGGCTACACTTAAAGGTTGAGCACCCACCTCGACCCGGGCAGGCCTCAAACTCATAAGAGATCTTATGCAGCTGACAGCCAGCTGCGCCACATTCCCGATTGTGAGGTCTCACATCCTCTAAGGATGCCTGCCACAGATGCAGGTGAAATGTCAGGAGAAAATGCTTCTAGGACACAGCCATACAGCCTTAAAAACATACAACATGAAGACCATGAAAGCCTTCGACAATACATCAATCATGGGGCCTTTGCACCTACTCACTTTTTTGGGGTCAGGAGTGACTTGAGAAACTGTAAGTTGCTTCTGGTGTGAGAGAATTGGCCATCTGCAAGGAGACTGCCCAAGGGACGCCTGGATGTTTTGATGTTTTACCATCCTGTGGGAGGCTCTGACAGAGCTGGAGCTGACAGAGAGAACTCATCCATGCTCTTCCCGGATTTGAGCCTCCGACCAGTCGGTCTTCAGTCTTGCCAGCACAAAGGTTTAACCCATTGTGCCACGGGGGTTTCCTATCTACTCACTAATAAGGAAAGGGATGGGAATTTGACATGGGTATGCCATTTTTGGGGGACCAGTTATGCAGATTCAATCTTAATAAACTGTATCAGGCATAAAATGTAGATTCAACCCTAGTATACAAACTGTAATTTTAGCTGTTACGGTTTACAGCATGTAGATGGGTCACAGCTGCCTAGATCTAGTGTACCCCCTCTTCCCAAATCAGGAATAACAGGCAGTAATTTAGCTAAACAAATTTGATCCTGCTCTGGTTAAATGCAGAAGCCAGAACTTATAGTGATGGGGGAAATGCAGTTCCTGTTGTTAAAAAGTCTTTAAACGAAGGAGCCAGCCTCAGGAACATAAGAAACGAACAAGAGAGAAAGGGAACTCCCCTTGTTAAATGTTTATCATTTCAGCCTTGTGAGGCCTCGCAGCTCAGAGCAGCAAGAAGGAACAAATGTAATACAACCTCAAGGGAGTAATATGAAGCAGAACAAATCTACTTAGAGTGAGTTGAAAACCCCACGGTGGATAATATTGGACTTCATTAGTTATGTGGGTCCTTGGAGTTCAGGTCTCTGTGCCAGACTGCTGAAAGGAATATGAGGGCTGTGTCATGGATTTTGTAAATAATGTTTTGTTTTATACTCCGAAGTCAATCCCTGACTTCCATGAACATCATCAGTTATGAATGGCAAACAATTCTTTCCAGTTCAATGTGTGTGTGCCTTTATGTAGAGAAAAAGTAAAATGTCCACAGACGTTGGCTGCCATTCTGTATTGCAGTTATGGATTTATAACCTAGGGTTACGAATCCATAATTGTTTCATATTCATTAGCCCAACACAATTCTAACAATGGCATTTTTGCCCTAAATAGTGTCCTCAAAACGTAGTTTAATAGGCAGCAAGTCACACTGAGAGATGAAGGTCCATTCAGCTGGCAATTGGGGCTCAACAGAATGACATTTCCAACCCTCTTGTGCATGTGGACTGACGACATTGTCACATGTTGATTAATATTCTTCTGAAAGAGGGTTGTATAAGGCTAGTGTAGCATATCTCTGGAAGTACAGATATACTTGACACTGTAGGTATTAGGGGTGGATATCTCCAATTTAAATACTTTGAAACCAGTTAATATTTCATATTTGAAATTATTTTGACCCTATATCGACCCTCGGAGTCCAACCCGGAAGTGAAGTTTCAAAACCGAACCCGGGATTGCCATTTTTTTTGTAAAGGTCATGTTATTAGGTTGTTTTTTCCCATCCTCAGTTCTCAACTCGCGAGAGGAGACTGGACGGCGGCAGCACCCTCCTTTCTCCTCTCGCCAACTGAGAGCTGAGGCAGGAGCTTTGGAAGCAGCCCGGCCGAGCTTTCCTCCGTTTCCGCAGGCTCTCCCTCACAAGTGGAGAGAGAGCCTGGAGAACAGGAGGAAACTCATCCGAATCTCGGAGTTAGTTCTCAGCAGGGAAGGAGGACGCGAGGGGATGCCCTCCGTGCCTCCTTCCCTGCCAAGAACTAAACCGCGTCGAGGCTTGACGCGGTTTAGTTCTTGGCAGGGAAGGAGGGGCGGACCATCCACTCCTCCCTTCCTTCCCCAGCAAGCTCAGAGGCATCCCGGATTAAATATAACTCAGGATGCCTCTGAGCTGGGGAGGGAGGGAGGGAAGAGGGGAGGGCTTGCCCTCCATTCTTACCTCCCAGCTGAAGTAATGAATAATAACGAAAATTCGTTATTAATCACGTTTCAATAATGAAATGTATTTAAAATTTTTCAGAATAATTTCTATAACGACCCAGCGACGGAAATCCCCCCACATGAGTTTAGAAACAATTTTTTTATGGATCAATCACCCCTAGTAGGTATGTCAGATTGATATCATGGTATGTGTGTGCATGCCTGTGTATTTTTTAAGTACTCATCCATTAAGACCTGCTTTCCCATCATGGCTTCACAAAAAGTTCTCTTATAAGTAAGGGCAAATCCCTTTTCTCCAACAGTAAATGGGAGAGGTGACCGACACAGGCCAGCCCTGGGAGGGGGCTCTGTTGCTTTCCTGGAGCAGATTATGGGCA
Organism: Anolis apletophallus; assembly: GCA_030556195.1. Lineage (NCBI taxonomy): Eukaryota > Metazoa > Chordata > Lepidosauria > Squamata > Anolidae > Anolis > Anolis apletophallus. The sequence continues at coordinate 108,724,338 of JARBWK010000006.1, read as the reverse complement.
AATCTTGGTAAAAGAAGCCTACTTTCCATCTCACCCTGATTCCTGATGACAAAAGGGTTCTGAACAGTGTGGAGCAGGTAGGGACCTCCCTCTAATTCTGGAGGATCAGAGAGACTTGACTTGGCTCTTTTCCGAACCAAGCATTGTGGGAAGAGTGTCTGAAGAGATGACCTGTATTTATGGGCAATCGTGACTGGGAAGGGTCACTTTTTTAAGGTTGCATGCGAATGTGCTCTGTTACTATATGATTTAATGCTTCATTGATGAGACATATTGGCACAGCACTGTGGTATTAATGCAATTCCATCTTCCGTTCATTGTGGGGAATAGCTTTGTTGAAGTACTGAAAGTTTCACATCTTGCATTGCCCTGCAGTAATTACTCAGTAAGATGAACCTGTTTTCAATCCCAAATGTTTACACCCCCCACTGCCTCGATTGTTATTGTTTTCTCATACTTACTTGTACAGATCCCTAGTACACATGGTCTGACCAAAGATGAAAACAGCAAAGGTGGACAGAACGATGAGTTGATGATGGCAGAAAGTCCGGTACTTAGCACTTTCCTGCAAATAGCATTTCGTGTCTGGGTTCCCTCACCGCAACTAACTGAACACTGGGAACAGAATAGTGGCTGATTAGGAAAGACACTACATGGATCAAAGAGAGGTTTTATTCCAGCAACATGTACTGTAATATCAATGACCATAAAATCTATTTATTTCAAAAGTTCCACCCAAGTGTTAGGACCAAACATTTATAAGAAACTCAGTCTAGACCTAGGGTGTAATTCTTTAATAAATTTCTTCTAGAAAAGAACAAAAAATGTGGCACTTATTCTCATGTTATGAGAAAGGGCTATAATTGAAAACCAGTCAGTTTTCATGGACTTTTCACAATTTTGAACTTATTCTGTACTAAATTTTGTAAGGTTGATTTGAAAGAAAAACACATTTTCTGCAAAACAATTTCATAACTTAAAAAACTATTTCTGTACAGAAATACTATTTTCTTCACAGAAATACAATTCCCTATGCAAATCAACCACATGCATATTTTACACAAAATAACCCAATTGCAGTATTTTCTGCATAGGAAATAGCATTTACTGGTGCAGGAAATAAAATGTTTATGTAGACATAGTTTTGCTCAGAAAATGCTGGTTTCTGTGCAAAATAACCATGTGCAAAGATTCTTGTCTAGGATTGTCCCTAAAGGGTTGTTTCAACATTTAAAATATGTTATTCATTCAACATGGTCATACTTGAATGAAAAGTAATGCCTCCACCTTCGTAACTCAACAGATGGAAGTACTGGTATGCGGCAGTACTGGCTTGTTCAGTAGACTCTCCTCTACAGTTTCATTTTGGCAGGAAGACTTAGCATTAAATGGCTATGTTCTTAAAGTGCGAAGTATAAAACCCTGCGCAGATGGTCAGTCAATGCGATTTAAGCAATGTGCAGTCATTGAATTCTTGAAAGCAGAAGGTGTCACCCCAAAGGAAATTAATCAGAGAATACAAGCTGTTTATGGTGATTGTGTTGATGTGAATACTGTGCGTCATTGGGTGAGTCAGTTTAAAGATGTTGAGGTGGGAACATCTGACTTGTGTTGCAAACAAAGAGTTGGATGTCCTGTGACAGCAACCACCGAGTTTCACAAGCAAAAGGTTGACAGATTGATTCAGGACAATCATCGTATTACTCAGAGAGAAATGTCAAGCATAATAGGCATTTCCCAAGAATGTGTAGGTCACATTATTGCTTTGCTTGGCTATCGGAAAGTCTGTGCACAATGAATATCCAAAACAGAGTGTCGACTTATTCCGTGATGGCTTCAGAAAACTTGTTCATCATTGGCAGAAATGTATCCAATTGTCTGGCGATTATGTGGAAAAGTGAATAGTGGTAGTTAAAGAGCACATTCTAAGGATTATTTCTGAGTTTGATTTATTAAAATATTCCCATCCAAACCCAAGTAAGGAAGGTAGAGGCATTACTTTTCGTTCGTAATGTAAGCCATTTTGAGTCTCCTTTGTGAGAGATCAAGCGGGATATAAACATAATAAACAGAATAATAATAATAAACAGAATAAACAGAATAATAATAATAAATTGTGCAAATCTGGGTAGAATGGTAGAAGCATCCAACCCATTCTTACAGTAATTTGTTTTTCTTTGAGGTGTATTTGGAGTGTGGAAAAACTCAAGACAAGATTAAAGTACATAGTTAAAAAATGGGTTCCCCTTTATGTGTGAGCTATCTGATAACTGGCTGGAGAAACAAAATCATAATGGTGAACGACATAATGGAAATCATCATGTGTGAAATCACACAACATTCTTCAATTTCTGTGGGACTATTTTTCATAAAATTAAGAGTATGATCCATGCAATTTTTTTCAAGTAAGGAAGACATAAAATAAAAAAAGGAAGGAAATAAAAAATTGGTACGGAAAAATACTTTAATAAATAAAAATTTTGTGTCAAGTGTGGAAATGAGGGTTGTATAGATTTTGATGTGTGTAATGTAAAAAGAAGACAGCTTTTTAAAGTCACAGAAGGGGCATATGTCCAAGCAATAGGCTTCTTTAAACAATCTACCTATTTATCTGAATTGTTATAATAGATAATTACTAATAGCTAAGCCTTCTCCACAAGACATGCAATACAACTCCCGCACCCATGAGGCAGAGATGGATTCTATTCATACCTCTTTTCATGGTGCACTCTTAATGCATTTCAAGATACTGTAGACACAAATACCAATTCCCAAATAAAACCAATAAACTGAGAGAATCGAACTAGGGAAAGCTATAAAAGCAGTGGTAGACAACTTACAGTTCTCCAGATGGTAGAGTGCAACTCCCACCCTCCCTCACCATCAACTATAGGCTGATAGGAAGCTAAGGTCGACAATATATGGAGGGTTCCAACAGTTCTGACTCAAAGACAGTCCATGTACAATCTTTACTGCTTTCCCATACCTGTGTCCAGTCTGAGAGAAGCCATTCGGAAGGGCAGTCTTCATTTTGGCAGGCTTGGTGGGAGACGGGCCTCAAAGTGGAACAGAATGTATCTGGAAGCTCTAGGAAACTTCCATCAGCCATGCGCTGCTTGCAGAGTACTTCCCGCTTTTCGGTGCCACCCCCGCAGGTCTGTGAACACTGGAGAAGAACAACAGCAGCTGCAAGAGCTTAGGGCTTGCTGACATTAGCAACAACACATAGTGCAATAGGCTGACTAAGTCCCACTGGGGTAAATGCACATACTTTGGGTTGGCAGCCATTATGTCTAGGCCATTGAGCGAAGAGTATAAGTTAAATAAGCAGCCCAACAGGGGAGCCATCCTTGTGCTCTCTCTTTGCTCAGGAAACCTTCAGTTCAACGGGTCCAACTTAATTTTGTAGCTCAATCTTTCATTTTCAAATAACCTATGCATGTGTTATATACATATACACATAATTCATGGGAAAGCTGCATTCTGGGGCTCCGATCTGCAGCTGAGCAAAATAATTGGTTTGTAAGGTTAATATAATAAACTATTAAGGAACCTCATAGCTTTTTATATTTATGACTCCTTGTGACTGCTGTGTGCACTGCTTCCAAAAATAAAGGAGGAAGGGTTATATGAGTCAATGTAAACATAGAAGATTAATTTATAAAGAATTGTAACCCCAATCTGCCTTAATATAAATCTCCTCCTACATACCCGTGCAGGCCAGGAAAGAATTCACTTGACCCACTGTGGCCGGCTCAGGCCTGTCTCCAGGATTATGTTTTAAATTCATGACTCTTTCTAGACCTATGCGAAGGGGAGTCGGTTGGCTATACTTGCATATCTGCAAACTCACCACCTTGTCTTCATCACTTGGCCATTGTGGTATGGTGAGTGGCATGGGTGACCACCATGGGCAAGATTTGAACACTGAGTAATGCAGAACCAGTGAGTTTAAAGTAACAATGTAGTATATTGTATATACATAAACCCCAAACAAATATCAAACAAATATCATAGATTGCCCAAACAGGGCTCCTACCCGTGCTGCACAAATGCAGCTAAATCCCAAGGCGTAAATATATCCTATAGTTCTTGTCCAGAAATGCTGTACTGATTGAATATTATGATTTATTGTTAGATACGTTAGCCGCTTCACTTTTGAAGTCCATCTGCATGGGGACACGCTTTGAGTTGGTTGGCCTTGACAAAAGACCCTTCCAGGGTAGAAACGAGAGTGGATTCCTAAGCAACGTCTTTCTCGTCGGCCTTTCTACATACAGCGAACATGCGACCACGCGCCTGACCTGGAGCACTATGCATTCACGGAATTATATTTCGGATTATCCCGTGCCTAGTCGTATGCTCTACTTTGTGTGGTTCCTCCGGTTATACACCACTGTGGATTACAAATTGCTTTGACGGCACCCATTGTGGCTTATATATATGCTTTGGCGGCTCTTTTGAACCCCCCCCCCTCCATTGGAAAGACATTTGGACTACCCGATCCAGCATTTCTGGACAAGAACTATGTGATATATTTACGCCTTGGGATTTAGCTGCATTTGCACAGCATGGGTAGGAGCCCTGTTTGGGCAATCTATGATATTTGTTTGGGGTTTATATATATACAATATACTACATTGTTACTTTAAACTCACTGGTTCTGCGTTATTCAGTGATACTCAGCAACCTTCCCCGTTGACTACTGTAATCAGGATTTTAACATTACCTCCAGTACAGAAAAATCTGGGTTTGGGGTTGCTGTTTTTTCCTACTTTAATTAAAAATGTATAGAGTATCTGCTATTCATCTGCAAATCACTAAGGGTGCATCAACACTGTAGAAGTAATGTAGCTGGACACCACTTTAACCACCAGGATTCAATGCTATGGAACCATGGTATTTGTTGTTTGACGAGACATCAGCCAATTCAAGGCAGAGAAGGCCTTGTAATTCCCATCCTCCAATAGCATTGAGCCATGGCAGTAAAAAGTGGTGCCAAACTGCATTAATTCTGCAGTGTAGTTGCACCCCAAGTGCATATAGGATGTGTAGACAGACAAGTTGCATCAAAGTAGGATCAAGATTGCAAAATGTATTAATGAGGAAAAACACAAGCTAGGAGATGATGTAGCAGTTTGGTTTTCCCTGGCTGTTCAGGGGAGGGCAAGATTCCTCCTCTCCTTTCCCTCCTGTTGAGTTCTTGTGTACTTTGAACTCAACTGAAGTAATCTGAGGACAAATGCCACAAGTGGGAGGATGAGAAAGAAGCAGAGACATTGAAAGGCAGTTGGGGGATATGTAAGAGGAGAGAAAGGGAAAAAAATGTATATCCAAGTGTGAACCAGTTTCATATCATAGTATGATTATTCCATTTAGGGCAAAACTATGTACAATACAGCAGGCCTTTGAATACACTTCTCTACATAGTTATCCTTGCCCCTTTCAGGATCCTGCATAACATGGTGAGAAGCAGCACATCATATCCCAAATGTCCCCAGGTTTGGAATTATAGTTGTTCATTCATCTCATCCCTTCAACAAGCATGTGGACTAAAAACACAACCTGCTACTATGAGACTGCTTCATATGCCCATTTATTGTATATGTGCTAAACATCTGTTTCTCTATTTCAGTGTTTCCCAACCGCTGTGACGCGGCACACTAGTGTGCCATGATGGACCTCCTGCTGTGCCGCGATAAAAGCTCTCTGCCCCCCTTCCTTCCTCTGTCCTCCTGCCGAACTCCTGCTGCTTGGGGGAGGAAGAGGAAGGGCCGAGCGGCGGTGAAGAAAAAGAAGAAGGGGCCGGGGCGCTGCCTCCTTCGGCCATTTCCCCAGCCAGCCTCCAATCCGCCATGACTCCTGCCCCTCGCTCACTGAAGCCACGCAGAGGAGGAGCTCTGCCCACTGAAGCCCGTCCACTGCTTATGCTCCTCCTCTGTGGGAGAGCTTAAGCCGGGGGAGGGGGCAGGGCACGGCGCGGCCTGGCTCCGCCCCCTCCCCCTGGCTTCGGCACTCCCAACAGCTGCTTCAGCCTTGAGGGGGCAGTGCCAAGCCAGCATTGTGCTGGCTCTAGCCACCGCTGGCTTGGCACTGCGCCCTCCGCCCCCTCCCCCAGCTTCGGCACTCCCAGCAGTTCTCCCAGCAGGCCACCATCCCCCAGCTGTTCTTTACTGTGTTAGAGAGTCATTTTGTGTCATTTTGGTTGGTGGTGTGCCCCCGGATTCTTTTAATGTTAAAAGTGTGCCTCAGCTCAAAAAAGGTTGGGAAACACTGCTTTATTTAATTAAAACCAAATCAGCAAAAATCCAGTTTGGATAATGGTCCTGATCTTGGGGTAAAGAAGCCATTTAGCTATAGGAAAAAAAAATCTGTCATTTCTCCTCCTAAATGAAGATTAAAAAACCCCACTTAAGATATGATAGAATGTGCAAATTTTGATAATTCTTCAAAAATAAACTTAAACCTTTCCCCTTTCAAAACGCTTCAGTCCAACACAAGTGTTTCACCATGTTTCTGTAGTTGGTTAAAAATCTGGGAAATGGTTAACATTCTCTTTACTGGATGTCGGAATGGTAGGGACTGATCCAAGCAGTTATATGCTTTTGCTCAGTCTTAAATGGTTTGTTCTTTCTATGTATCCTTTCAATGGTTAGCTTTAATTGTCAAAAGACTGAAATCCAAAGGAGAGCATCAACCACTTCTCCTAAAACATGAAATGGTCTTATTGGCTTCTAAAGGATGTTAATTTGTTCTTTTTCGGACGGTCCTTTTAGAAAAACACTGATGGAAAAAGTTGGCAGGGGGCAAGGATGAAAGAGGCCTTTGAATACATGTTCCACACCATATTGGGCTTTGTAATTTTAACGCAGGGCCTGAATGAACCAGCCACTATAAAAAAAATCTCCCACTTTTCAGTAATACAACAATGGTATGAAACAATTTATTGATGCAGCACTTTTTAGCCACTTTCTGAAAAAGCAATGTTTATGGGGGCTTATGAAAATGAATTCTGATACTTCTTTTCCTTTGGATGGGAGGCAAAGAGAAGAAAATGCCTGAAAACAAGGTAAACATCCCAATGAGGCTGCATGTTCAAAATAAATAAAGGTTTGAATGTATAAGGATGTCATTTTAATCATTCAAAATGTTTAACATGGCGATAGTTATCAGGAGTATTTCTGCCAAGAACATTAAAGCTTTAGAACAAATATAATTCAGGCCATCTTTCTTTACAAGTACTCAAAAGCCTCAGAGAAGAAGACTGTTAACATTTGCAAGCTGAAATCTTCTATTTGTTTGTGTTAAAAAATACCAGTCGAAGCAGAATGTTCTTGGTGAGATTTACTCCATGTTGACTGGCTGAGCCAAAGCTTCTTAAATCGTGGGTCATGGCCCCATATGGGTTGCATAACTAAATAGGGGGTTGCAAAAGAAATGGCAACAGTAAAAGGTTTCCAATGACTAAAAATAATTTGTGTGCCCTTCCACCTAATGGCTGTTTTAGGCATCTACATGAATTTGTTAGCAACAATATGCAGCATTTAGTAGTGGGCTCAGCAACAAATGCTTCAGTTGTACTTTGTAAAAAGGGAAAATCAGCCTGCCTTATTCAGCAAGCCTTGTAACTGCTAATTTTGCTTGATGACCATCTTTTCAATTTCAGAAAATGTTATTCTAAATTAGGTTCATAAACCAAACTCAACTGAAATAATAAACTTCTGCCATTAAAAGTTCAAGAAAAATTTAAAGAGTTAAAACTTGAGTTTCCTGGGGAAAAAAATGCTATAAAAGCATTTTGATTTGGGATTAGGACAGATTTTATAACAATTTCTGAAATGTATCTAAATATACATCTGCCATTTTGTACCACTAATAGATTCAAAACAGCTTTCTCCACTCTGAAAAACACTGAAGATGCTCTACATCCTGCAGTATCAAATATCCCACCAAGGTTTAACTCTTTATGTAAAACTAAACAAGCACACCCATCTCATAAATTTTCTTTCATCTTTTATAAATGGTAAAATTAAATGTATATCAAAGAATTGTTTTATTATCAGTAAATGTTTTAGTTTTATTCTTATTTTATATACCTATATACTCAGAGAAGCATAAAATTTCTTGGGCAAAAAGGGGTCGCAAGTGGAAAAAGTTTATGAAGCCCTGGGCTAAGCGACTGGCTTAGGAGGGCGTACATGCAGGCAATGGAGGATGTGCAGGTAGGATAGGGGCAGAAGAAACCAGAGCATGAATGTATGACCTACTCACATATCCAATTCACTATACAGCTTTGGTATATTTCTTCCTCACCCATCCTGAAACATAACTAAAGCCTTACTTACCTGTTGCCAATCTGAAAGGTACCAGGATGGGGGACAGTCAAAACGATTGCAGGCTTGTAACATGATGGGTTTGGGTTTGTGACACAACTCGTCTGCCAAAATCACTGTTTCATTTGTTTCTCTTGAGAGGAGATGAGAACAGAAGACGTCCCGGGTCTGTAGTCCGACACCACATGTGAGGCTGCAGGAGCTCCACTTTCCCACTTCCCACCTGAAGAGGAAGCCAAGCAGCACAAAGTTCTGAATACAAACCATACTTATTCCAATTGTTATATTAGTTCATTTGTGAAAAAAAACAAAACAGACTAAGGCTATGATGTACCCGTAAACAAGTCTTACTGGATTCATTGAGGTGGCATCTGAAGAGACCAAACTTTCATTGATTTAACTAGAAGCCACATTCAACAAACCTGGTTTGGATTAACTCCACTTATATAAAAGCACAAAGCCATCTAGGAAGATGGAGATCTCTCCTCTCTCTCTCTCTCTCTCTCTCTCTCTCTCTCTCTCTCTCTCTCTCTCTCTCTAATTGACATGGATTGACAGCCAATGGCTCTCAGACAGGCACTAGAATATGGGCCACCACTTTGAACAGCTTTAATGGGTATCTTTATTAAGATCTAGAAGATAAGAATGGCTCAACCCTAAGCAGAGAGACAAGAGGCAAGGCCAGAAAGTAGTCCTGGAAACTCTTTCCAGCTCTTTTGCAAAATTTCCTCTACCCACCTAATAAGGCCAAGATAATGCTGTCTATGTCTGGACAGGCTATTTTGCTCTTCATTACTGGCAGCTGTTTTGGCTAATGTAGGACATATTCTTCGATGAATGAACCTTTAATGACATTTCCCATGAAGCTGTCAGAATTAATAGTGACATATCACCTACCCTCTGAGTCTGGCACACCTTAGGTATTTAAGTGTTTAGCAACTTTTTTAAGGGCAGTTCTTTTTTTATTCTTGGAGGTCCATTAGGTGCCATAGCTTATTACATCATTTGCCAAGGGTTATCCTTCTAGAGTGAAAGGTTTTCCAGTTACCTGCAACAGCTGTTTCTTAATGCAACAGAGGTCTAACATTTGTATTGGCACTGCACAGCTTAGTGTGGCATAAAGAATAGGAAAGCTTATTTAGAAAGAGTTAGAAAAATTGGTTTATTGCTAAATTCTCAGGTGTGGAGGGAAAATCCCCCTGACCTTTTGAAAATCTGGTATTTATAAGTATTGATAGAAATTAAACATTCTGAGGGTGAAAACAGGATGGTGATCCTAGACTAAGGGCTTATTTACATTGGGCGCTTTATCTGCAGTCAGTCTGGAGCAATAATACTCCAGACTGGCTCTGAAGGTGGCGACATGCTTTGTGCCTGCTTTATGGCATACAACAGAGTGGAAACTACAAAGTACAGTTGGATTGAAATGGATTCAACCCTCCTGGGCTATTGTCCCACCTTGTCTGTTGCTGTCACTATATCTGGACAACCACAGAGATGGCCAGGATCTCCAGGAGAGATCCTGGCCATCATGGGCACCTTATACTGACCTCAGCAGAGATGTCTGCAAAACTAGGGAGAAGAAGGGGGGAGTGACCATCCAATAGTGGTCATGGGAGTAATATGAGCCCAATCCACTCCCTTTCCCCTTCACTGATAAGCATAGGGGAAAAGGGTATTGGTGGTGTCAGCATATGTGGACATTGTGTTGGTCCATATCACAACTGTTCCCAAACTGTGGGATTGTTCCAAAGTTTTAAGCAAACCCTATACCCTCCACATTTGCTTATTATGGAGCTAAACTGGTCCCCAGACATAATGTTGACATTCAGGAGTGACTTCACAGCTACTGCAGAGTTTTGGTTTCCTAGATGAACCCTGTGTCTGAGGAAAGACTCAAACAAATGTTTTTGCACTGCACACACCAGTCTTCTAATTAGGTTCAATCTTCTGATTTTGGCCCCACAAATGTGGTATTTTTAATCTTCAAACAGGCAGCTTAAAGGAGGGCGAAAAGACAAAATGGATCAGGAGTGATATGTTTATTTTTACCAAACTTTAGTAGTTAAAATATTTTGCAAAAGGGCAAGAAATTATAGTCTCTTTGCTAGTCAAAAGGCTTGCTTCAGACTCTTGGCTCTGTCCTCTTGTTTATTATTGTGAACTGACACCCCTAAAGAACAATGCTACTTGGATTGTGGCCTGGAGCGGCCTCTTTGTTACTCAAAGAAGTATCAGACACAGCAGCAGCACAAGAATTACTGCCGCTCCTTGCCGCTGTTTCCTGAGGAACTTTGGACACGCATGAATCAAATCTTTGGGAGCTGCTGGCTTTTGTCCCACTCATTTAGCCTCAAGGGTAACTGCAGAAAACAGTAACTACATCCCCAGCTCTGCCACATAATTGTTGGAATGTAATGATGTCTTTTAAGCCCAGATAACTATCCAGAAAGGTTTCATGCTAAAGGCAGGAACTGCTCCTCATTCAGGCAACAGCCTTCCACAGCTGAAAAACAGGCAACATGTTCAACTTTTTGTTAAAAAGAAGGAAAAGGGGGCAAGGAGAGTGTGTGTATATTGTCATTATTATCAACAACCGTATTTATTTATATCTCACCATTCCCCACGTTTGAAACTCAAAGTGGTTCGATTCAAAATTCGCAATATACATATAACATTAAAACTAAGACTGAACAGGAAAAATAAAATTGATTAAAACATACATTATTAAACAAACACATACACACTGGCACAAGAAATAGAAAAATCAAGTTTGCGGTTTAGGTGGGAAGGGCGTTGCAGAATCAAACAACAAACATCTGTTGAAACAGAAAAGCTTTTTACTAGTATCTATGGAAAAAAAAATATGAAGGCCGTGAGTCTAATTTCCCTGGGAAGATAGTTCGAGAGTCTGGGGGGTGGGGGGGTGGGGGTGGGGGTGGGGGTACTGAGAAGGTCATCTCCCATGTTCCAAATTCGGGTATCTGTGAAGATGGTGGGACAAATCATATAACTTCAACCTGAATGTTAATGTAATTACAACCTACGTTATTGTAATCCTTTAAACTTGAAGCAAATTAGAGATGTCAACTCCCCTGTCTTCCCTAAGGTCTATTGAAATTCATGCACAAATTACTGTGCCACACTAGGGCCACATCTATACCACTGGATTCAGGACAACTAATATAACGAGCACATGATATTACACATGACATTTTTATTATGAAAAGGCAAAGAACAAGATACTGGGACTTCATTTTGGCAGAACCCCACTTCTTCCACTTTTGAATTCCATTTTCCAAAGTGTGGAGAGGGCAGATCCTTGGGATATTATTGGTTACATCTCTCATCATCTCTAACCACCTAATCAATGGTGCGGGATGATGGATGCTGCACTCCAGGAACAGTCGGAAGGTCACATGTTTCTCATCCTTCCCAGAAAGGAATGAATGTTTTACTCCCCTTTCTTTTGCATAAAATCACACAGTATACTGAATATAAATTGTTACAATTGTTGCAAAGTTACGACAAAAATGGAAGAACATTGGCACTGTGTGGACTGGCACATTCTTGCTCATAGGCTTTGTTTTGGGTGTAAGAATATAGACCATTCCTTGCTTTTTTCAAAGTATGGGTAATATATTCTGAAGGAGGGGTGATATGAGACATACATGCTCACAGATGGTTCTTGCTTGTGCTGGAAGTGGATGCTGATTGATTTATGGTCTTTCAATTAAATTGTGTCGATCAGGCTTACAAACATATTTGCCTCTGGGTTTTTAGGTTGGGAAATGGGGATCAGTATGTACAAAAATGGGAGAGAAGGTCTTTGTGCTGAACACTTTGGAATGAAGTCAGTATGTCTCATGAAGCTTCAGTAATTATCCGTGTAGAAAAAGCAAACATTGATATATGGCATGATGGATGTTGTGAAGTATGAGAAAAATTATAATTTCCAGAAGATTTGCCCAAAGAAAAATGACCCATTGTGGAAATTCAGGTGTCATATCCTGCTAGGAGCTGGGCAAATAATCTACAATAAATCATCCTAGTTGTCAAGTTGCCATTTTTCTCCTATTTGCAATTGTCCATAAAAAGCTATGCATTTTTTCCCCAAAACTAAAGTCTTTATTCACTCACTGGAAGAGCAGTCAAAAACAATGCTAAAGAGCAGATTTTGCTTTTAGCATGAGAATTATTTCATAAAAATCTTTCACTAATTGCAACTGAATACGCTTTCAAGAATTAGACTCCTCACCCCTAGAAACAACATCAGATTTATTTGTATGTTGTTTTCCTATGGTGAAACAATGCTCAGAGTGGATTACATCAACATGGAGGAGTCAGAACATAATCTCACATCCTCCAACACTCTGATGAATGGTCAAGCAACAACAGAGTGGTCAAGTTGGCAAAAGTTATTAGTGAAGGAAAAATCAAACAAAGAGAAGGTACAACAGTTTGCTTTTTTTCTTAGTCTAATATGTATTGGAAACACAAAAAAGCTGAGCACTGAACAATACTTTATAGTGAATAGCTTAGTCTGAGTGGCCTGAGGTGTCCTTCCCCTATCTATCTATCTATCTATCTATCTATCTATCTATCTATCTATCTATCCTGGCCCCTTTGTGTTGTAAACTGAAACTTTTAAAGTTTTTCTTCACTTATTCTTCATCCCATGAGTTTACTCTCTGCCTTCCAAGAGGTAGCTAGATTGCATCAGTACCCTTTGTATCTTTCCTATATTAGAAGGGATTTCTTACAATACAGCTTAATTTCTCACTCCAAGACACTGGTGCATTTTTTCTTTAAATCAAAATTTCTAACCTCTGCATATACTTATTCAACTTGTTCAATAGCTTGTTCAACTTAAGCTGTCTGAGGGCTTGCACTAAGACTCTAAACTATCTAGTCCGTGAGCTGCTTTTTGCTGAAGATTCTGCCCTTGTCGCCCATTCAGAAGCAGCTCTGCAGCGCCTAACATCCTGCTTTGCAACAGCTGCAGAGCTGTTTGGGCTGGAAGTCAGCCTGAAGAAAACAGAAGTTCTCTACCAGCCTGCACCACAGGAAGAACACCATCATCCCCACATCAGCATAGGCAAATCTGTGCTAAAGTCCGTTCAGCAGTTCACCTACCTGGGAAGCATCATCTCTTCAGATGCCAAGATTGACAAAGAGATAGATCACAGAGTAGCAAAGGCATATAGTGCATTTGGAAGGCTTCACAAAAGAGTCTGGAGCAACAAGCACCTGAGGCAAAGCACCAAAATCAGTGTGTACAGAGCTATTATACTGTCTGTTCTTCTATATGGATTTGAAACATGGGTCACCTATCACCAACACCTACGACTCCTCAAATGCTTTTATCAGCACTGTCTTCGCACAATCCTAAATATACACTGGACCGACTATGTGACTAATGTTGCTGTCCTTGAGCAGGCAGGGATCACCAGCATTGAGGCCATGCTATTGAGAGCACAACTGCGCTGGGCAGGGCATGTCTCTAGGATGGAGGACCACCGCCTCCCAAAGATACTACTCTAGGGTGAATTTGCCACGGGTCAGCGCAAGAGAGGCGCCCCCCCCAAAAGATATAAGGACTCCCTGAAACAATATCTCAGGCTCGGGCAGATTGATCACCAACAATGGTCCACCCTAGCCTCACATCGGGAGGCATGGAGATGCACTATCCACAATGCTGCGGCCTCTTTCGAGAAGACATGCCGAATGGGTCTTGAAGAGAAACGACAATGCAGAAAGAACAGCAACTTGGAAACAACATCTCCCAAGAAGACTTTCTGCTGTGCTTTCTGCAACCAAACTTGCCTATCTTAGATTTGCCTTTTTAGTCATCAACACGCTTGTAAAGGGGGGGGGGATGAGTCCTTCCTAAGAATCTTCATTCGCGAAGTAATGCCGAGAGAGAGCATATACTCTAAGAATTGGAACAGTCCACTTTCTTTTACCCTAGGCGGAGCTAATTAAACAGAAACTATATTTGCATTTTAAACATTATCTGTAGCAACTGAATTTAGCAGATGACATATGGAGGAAAGTGTGAGGAAGAGGAAAAACTGGGACAACTGAAAAAGCGGGAGGACACAGGAGTAATCCTTCTCCAATCTGGCACAATGGAGAGCGTGTTGGTTGCATCTTCTAATCAATACTTACAGATAAGTACAAGTTACAGATATATTACAACTATTTATTTACATCAATCTAACTAGCGATAGAATAAAGACTGCTGCTGGATAGTGGCCCTTCTGGGAGCGTGGAGAACCCATCATGCCACACCCAACATCACTTTTTAAATTTGGAAAAAAACTTTTTTTTTAAAATGGCGCCCACGTCCAAATCCCTGGGGGCGGAGGAGCCGCCGAAAAGGGCAGAAGACGGCGCCAGCAGCAGCGGCGCGTCAGCATCTGCTGCCCAGCTTCCCCCTGTTGATCTACAGCAACTCCCACATTGTCGCCATGGTGGCATGCGCCAGTTCATCTTCTCCTTTACGACAGAGCCCTGCGGGAAGTTGTAGTGTGTCATGGGATCTTCTTCTGTTGTAAAGAAGAAGGCAAACTGGCACATGCCACCAATTTTGGCCTCATCTGATGAGGTCGTATTTCACAACAAGACCCAAGAAAAGAGGAACACACACACACACACACACACGAAGGAAATGCAAAAAACCCAGTAAACTATGCATTTTATCTGAAGTTAAATCTCATCTACACTATGAAAACTTAGGTAGCTGCATCTAAATAACTTTTTATTGGGAATCAAGAACAAGAGACTTCTTCACATGGCGCTAAAATCAGTGGCCGGGTCAGCCACAGAGCAGGCTGGCTCCCATCAGATGACACCAGCATGTTCTGTGGGTGAAGGAAGTTGTAGCCAGTGCATGCCTCCCGTGTTGCCATGGTGGTGGCTTCCCCCCATATGATTGTCCTCACCTGGATCCAGGTGATGGGGGCATGTGGCACTGGATCCCCCCCACAAAACAGAGTGACACCGGAGGCCTTGTGACAAGGTCAAAGGATTAGGTATTTCAGAATTCACAGATGGATGGTCTAAGGCTGTGCCTACACCTACTGGATAAATTCAATTTAAAAGGCATTGGATCTGCTCAATGCAGTCCAGGAGTGTCTATGGAGCCCTTTAACTGTCCACTGGTCCAGATCAGGGCTACCTCCTCCCAGAGGCATGCTTGTAAGGTCACATTTTTGATCACATGGCTCAGCACCGGAAATAACTTCACCAGAAATGCACCAATATCAGAAGGTTTCTGGCAGGTAGTTGCTTTCTGGTGGTGGCACAAAAGGTAGCGGTGTGGACAGTGGGACTGGATTCAACCTAATCCAGATGTTGACACATCTGAAACTGTGGAGTCAACCCAGAGTTAGTGTGTTGTGTGGTTTCCAAACTCTGGTGTTCACAGGAATCTTTGGGGTATATCTCATATTAGGTTGACCCACATTAAATGCCTGATGCTGAGAATTCACCCATCGTGGACCTCCTGCCCCAGCCCCTCAGCAGTTGCAACCTGAGTTCACTTTATTTTGGCAATATAGACAAGTTTTAAATCAGGCCTAAACTTGTGTAAATTGTTTTATATTTAGTCCATTTAGCCCAATATTGTCTTTATGGAATAGTGGAAGATGTTCAAAACTTTGCAAGGATTCACACTGTCCTCTAGTCTAGCCTAAAGATTAAATTTGGAACTTTCTACATAACTAGGATGAACTAGTTATGTAGAAAGTTCCAAATTTAATCTTTAAATTAAACTGTGAACTATTAAACACTGAACTATGGCTCTTCCCTAACCAATGTGTATTACAATACTCAAATTCAAGGGTCAAATTCAGTACCATTTTAACAGAAGTACACTATAAAAAGATTCCCTCTCTCCTTTTCTCTCTTAGTGGAATACTCAAAATACTGCTATGGACCATTTCCCAGTAATCAAGTGTAGACATTGATGTGATGGGACTGCAGTGGTAGAAAGAAAAGAATGCTGTTTTCGATTTCATCGCATCAAACCGTTTTGGCTTGTTTCACCAATATGTGACTAATGATACAACTGAATAAAATCCAGGGATAACGCTACAGAAGATTTCAAGTCAATCTCTAACTGATGATTGCTTGCCTAACCATACTTCTTGCCACATTCCTCTGTGGGCTGTTCACGTCCTTTGCAATTTAACTGCTGGCCAAATGGATTGGCCTTCATTTGACTGCAGACCTCTGCTCTCATGACCCTTTAGCCTGCCCACTACAAGTTCTCACAATAGGATATTCCCATTGAATAATGCTGTGTTAATATACACATCCCACAAGTTTTCATTTCTCAAACTCTCATTGAGTATGGTTCTTATGAACAGAATCTAAGAAATATTTAAATACATTTGTGGATGCATTCTACTGGGATTCTTGAACATTTCCCTTTAAATGGCTGATTAACTTTCCATATTTCAAGCCACTTCTGCTATTTTCTCCCTTGATTCTGCAGCCACTACTGCTTCTTCTGTATTTAGCTATAGGGAAAATATTTTTCTTACCGGAAAATACAGTTATGGTATGGGATAATTTAAAGTATTTTGGGTGGACTGGTTGTTTTTAGGCAAAATAATTAGGTTTGCAAAGGCCCTCTTCCTAATGGAGAAGAAGTGATCCAAATATTGTCAAAGGCTTTCATGGCCGGAATCACTGCATTGTTGTAGGTTTTTTATGGGTTTCTTCAGGCTATATGGCCATGTTTCCCAACCCTTTTGTTGAGTCGTGGCACATTTTTTACATTTACAAAATCCTGGGGCACACCACCAACCAAAATGACACAAAATGATATGTTTTAAAATGTATTTATACACGCAGTGTGAAACCTGGGCCTCTTTCGATGAACACAACATAGATATCCTGGCAGGAATGGCAGAAAGACACAAACTTCCCACACAGAACTCCCATAACCAAGAGAAAATACTAAAAGAGTTTGGTGGGCATTGACCTTGAGTTTTGGAGTTGTAGTTCACCTATATCCAGAGAGCACTGTGGACTCAAACAATGTTGGATCAGGACCAAACTTGGCATGAATACTTAATATGCCCAAATGTGAACACAGATGGAGTTTGGGAAAAATAGACCTTGACATTTGGGAGTTACCGTTTCTGGGATTTATAGTTAACACACAATCAAAGAGCATCCTGCACTCCACCAATTATGGAATGGAATCAAACTTCCCACACAGAACTCCCATAACCAAGAGAAAATACTAAAAGAGTTTGGTGGGCATTGACCTTGAGTTTTGGAGTTGTAGTTCACCTATATCCAGAGAGCACTGTGGACTCAAACAATGTTGGATCAGGACCAAACTTGGCAAGAATACTCAATATGCCCAAATGTGAACACAGATGGAGTTTGGGAAAAACAGACCTTGACATTTGGCAAGAGGAGGAGGGGCTCACCTGCCTGCCAGGCGCGGTCTCGGAGAGTGGAGCGCAGCTAAAGAGTGTTGGTGTCTCACCAAACTAGAACTCCCAGGAGTCCATTGCATTCACCAATGGCAGTTAAAGGATAGGGTCGCTACTGCTATGGCATCCTGGGAGTTGTAGTTTTACATGGCCTGTAGCCCCGTCTGCTAAAGCAGCGCTTCCCAAGTGGCGGGCGGGCGGGTGGCCTGTGTCCTGAAATAACCCGGCAGAGGAAAGGGAGGGAGGGAAGGAGAGAGAGGGAAGTGCGGGAGGCAAAGCAGGGAGCACTACTGTTCCGCGGAACACAGGTTGGGAAACACTGTTCTAGAGGCAGTCTCTCCTGACGTTTTGCCTGCATCTATGGCAAGCATCCTCAGAGGTTGTGAGGTCTGTCCTCACAATCTCTGAGGATGCTTGCCATAGATGCAGGTGAAACGTCAGGAGAGAATGCCTCTAGAACATGGCCATATAGCCCGAAAAAACCTACAGCACCGCAGTGATCCAAATAGTTTATATCGCTGTTTAGATATATCTATACAACTGCCTCATTTTTTCTCTCTCACTCGTTGGGGTTGCTTCGAATGCGATTTTCCTGCTTCTTGGCAGGGGGTTGGACTGGATGGCCCACAAATTTTCTTCCAACTCTATGATTCTATGCTGTACAGCTCAGTAAAAACTATCATTGTATTTTGAACCTACGCTGAAGACAAAGAGGGAAAGTGAGAGGAGCAGAAAGAAACCAGGAGATTTTATTTATTTATTTATTTATTATTTCGATTTATATAGCACCCTTCTTGAGAAATTTACTGGAAAAATGGGATGGTCATGGATTAATTGAGACTGTCTTTGCCAAACAGACATAATTGGAAGGTATGATATTTCAAATAATTTAACATATTTACTGTTAGGGAAGCATGACTAGGATTGCAGCCTAGCTTGTACTGAAATCACAGAGTTCATGCACAAGATTAAGTCTTTTTGTTTTCACATTTAATGGCTTAGAACAGCCCGAGAGTCAGTGGTTTTCAAATAAGTAAAGAATTACTAAATTTGCTGCCACTGAATGTAAACATTTATTTCTTATTAATATTTATAGTGTTTCAAATAATTAAACCTTATGAAAAGTTAATTTGACCCAACAACTTTTCCTTTCTCAAATTTCAGCATTCATAATGCACTGCATATGGCAAATTATTTTGGGGAAGAGGGGTGTAAACGTTTCACAGAAACTTGGCTATACAAGAATTTTTTTGAATGGGTATGTTTTGATAATAAATGGTGTTATGGAGTTCCAGCTTGTTTTTACTACCTGTTTTTTTTTTTAAAAAATAACTAAGTAATTTTTGCAAATTTGGAAAATGTTTTATAATTCTCCCCAGAATTAGCACTCCAAACACACTCCAAAATACTTATATATTTGCAAAACCTTCTGCAAACGGAAATATTTGCATAAACATTTGAATTTCTAAAACATAGGATGGGGGAGAAGGAGAGAAAAGGTGGTCTTAATAGTAAATTGCCAAATTCCTTGAATATTTTAAGGGAACAACATTTTACAAAAATGTCTACAACATTGGTAACAGAAAGGAAAACAATGAAATTGTTCCAATTATAGTGTGGTTAAAGCACATAAAACTGATGCAAGATTGTTTATTTATTAGTATTATTACAATAAACATTTCTCCTACTTTGAGGGAATGTGGTCAGTTGAGCATCCTACTGTTTAATTTCAGACATCTGCAAACCTAGTAATGTATTGCCCAGCAGTTGTGCTTGGGAAACACATTATTAGTCTGAAACAATCATATTATATCAGCTCACCAAAAAGTGGAAAACACAACAAAAAGAAGGAACTTGTAACAGACTGGAAGCCACACTTTCTGTTGGCTTCTTACCGCACCAGTTATATTTTTGTTCATGCTATCTATGTGAGCTCCAGCAAAGGACTGTTGCCTTGTTGCGGTGCTGGAGCTTGAGTATCTCAATGATTCTATGAGCAAAACCATGGAGGGATACCCAAGACAGGAAGGCCATGGCAGAGAGGTCAGACTAAATACGATCCCTGGGGAAGGTAATGACAACCCATCCCAGTATTCTTGCCATGAAAACTAGATGGATAACTACAACCAGATGAAGTACTGTGGCCACATAATGAGAAGACAGTAAAGCCTGGAGAAGATAATGATGCTAGGGAAAATGGAAGGAAAAAGGAAGAGGGGCCAACCAAGGGCAAGATGGATGGATGTTAGCACTGGGAATGTGCTAAGTGTCAGCTGCATAAGATCTCTCTGACCAGTAGGTCATGAGTTCAAGGCCTGCCCAGGTCGAGGTGGGTGCTCGACCTTTAAGTGTAGCCTGCTGTCAACCTTTGCAGCCCGCTTAAGGAACTCAAGTGTGAAATTGCTGAAATTCTAGCCAAAATATATAACCTTTCTCTAAGATCAGGCACTGTACCCGAGGACTGGAGGGAGGCAAATGTAACTCCGATCTTCAAGAAAGGATCAGGGAGTGATCCAGGAAATTATAGGCCAGTTAGTCTAACCTCAGTTCCAGGCAAAGTGATGGAAACCATTATTAAAGAAAAAATTACTAAGCACATAGAAGAACAGGCATTGCTGAAGGAAAATCAACATGGTTTCTGCAAAGGCAAATCATGTCTTACTAACTTGTTAGAATTCTTTGAGGGTGTAAATAAACACATAGATAAAGGGACCCAGTCGATATTGTTTACCTTGACTTTCAAAAGGCTTTTGACAAAGTCCTCACCAAAGGCTCCTAAATAAGCTCTTCAGCCATGGAATCAGGGACAGGTCTTGTCCTGGATTGGAACCTGGCTAAACTGTAGGAAACAAAGGGTGGTAATAAACGGACATTTCTCTGGGTGGAAAGAGGTGAGAAGTGGCGTACCCCAAGGTTCAGTTTTGGGTCCGTTACTTTTTAATTTATTCATTAATGACCTGGATGTAGGAGTAAATTCTGAGGTAGCAAAGTTTGCAGACGACACTAAATTGTTCAGGGTAGTAAAAAATGAAACTGATTGTAAAGAGCTCCAGAAAGATCTCTCGAAATTGAGTGAATGGGCAACAAAGTGGCAAATGCATTTTAACCTAAACAAGTGTAAAGTCATGCACATCGGGGCAAAGAACCCCAAATACACCTACCAATTGATGGGGTCAAAGCTTTCGGAGACAAACCAGGAAAGGGATCTTGGGGTTTTGGTGGACAGCTCAATGAAGATGTCAACCCAGTGCGCAGCAGCAGTAAAAAAGCAAATTCTATGCTTGGCATGATCAGGAAGGGAATCGAAAATAGGTCGTCAAATGTTGTATTGCCCCTCTACAAATCTATGGTGAGGCCACATCTGGAGTACTGTGTACAATTCTGGTCTCCGCACCTTAAGAAGGATATAACGGAACTGGAAAAGGTACAGAAAAGGGCAACAAGAATGATCCAAGGGATGGAGCAGCTCCCTTACGAAATCAGGTTGCAACGCCTTGGTCTTTTTCAGCCTTGAAAGACGGCGTTTAAGAGGTGACTTGATCGAAGTGTATAAAATCATGCATGGGATAGAAAAGGTGAATAGAGAAAAATATTTTCTCTGTCACACAACACTAGGACTAGGGGGCACTCCTAAAGCTCCAAGGTAGGAAAGTTAGGACTAATAAAGGGAAATATTTCTTCACCCAGAGGGTCATTGGGTTATGGAACTCACTTCCAGAGGAGGTTGTGACAGCGGTCAGCCTGGACAGCTTCAAGGCAGGATTAGACAGATTCATGGATACCAAGGGAATCAGTAGCTACTGAAATGGACATCCAAGTGCCACCTCTGTGTTGATGGAGGCAGGCAGGATTTCCCTGGGTACTGGTTGTGGGGGGTCGGGAGCAGGTGAGGGTTTTGCCCTCCTTTCTGCTAGAGATCCCAGTGTACAACTAGTGGGCCACTGTGTGACACAGAATGCTGGACTAGATGGGCGGAGGCCCGATTCAGCATGGCTCTTCTTATGTTCTTATGTTCTTATGTTAACATGACCCACTAGGGTTACTGCAGGTAATGAACACAAACAATTTGTATTCAGTCATGTGTCTAAAATGAATACATGCCAATCTAATGCTCTTCACAGGTTGGAAAGGAAGTGGATTACACTGCATAATATTCATAGCAAGCAAACGGCTTCTAGGGTAGTCTCTCAGCATCGAACCATAAGCCTGAAAATGTTAATTTATTTATGGGCTGCCCTGTCCCTGGAGACTAGGGCCAAATTATGGCAATCATTTCTGAACTAGCCAATATTTTTCTCCCCAAAGGTCTCACAATTTAAATACATACCATTCTGCAACATAGACAGAATATTTTTATACTTAGTAGCTGTAAAACCGTCTGTCACTCTCAGATTTCAAACAGAAGCTTCCTTTGGAAGCTTGAGGGTTTTTTGCGGAGACTCAGGAGGGGAAGCACCTGTATACACTTCATCTAGGATTCTGCCTCCCACATGGTCACAGTCATGGTAGATCGCTTAAGTCTGAGCATGCGGGAAAATAGGTTAACTACCGGAGGCTACTTTGGTCTCCTGGCTCCAGCTAGCACTCCAGTTTTGGATGTGTATCTAGATATACATACATGAACAATCAGTAAGCACAATGAAACTATCAGCATTTGCTATCTGTTGTTGTCTCTGTTTTGCAAAGATCTTGGAAAAGTTCCTTCCAGGGGAGCTAAATGCAACTTTAAGATTTTAATACCGTGGCTCCATTGAATAAATGAGCAATTCTCAGCTTTTGTGGAAGGCAAAAAGGTCAACCTTCTCTGATCAAGTTCCATTGTTTCAGCGGTGGCGTAATGGGTTAAACCCTTGTGCCGACAGTTCGAATCTGGGGGGTGGGGTGAGCTGCAGTCTGTCAGCTCCAGCTTCTTGTGTGTGGACATGAGAGAAGCCTCCCACAGGATGTTAAAACATCCAGGTGTCCCCTGGGCAATGTCCTTACAGACGGCCAATTCTCTCACACCAGAAGCAACTTGCATTTTCTCAAGTCACTCCTGACATGAAAAAGTGGGTAAATTTTAATTGAGATTAACAATTAGATCTCACTATAGGGCTATGAATCAGGAATCTTCCAGAAAACATGGTTGGGGAGTTCCAAACAAGGAACTTTTCCAAATTCTGTTCTTCTATGCGTAAGGTAGAGAAATAGTGCTGGAGCTGATGAAGAAATAATAATACGTAAGGACTTAATAACTTAATTTAAAAAAACATGTTTCTTTATTATTTCCCTATAGTAATGCACAGGGGCGGTCTAAGGTAATTCTAAATGGTAAACAAACATTATTTTGGCATCCCCCAAAACATGATTTTGCCCCCCCCCCCACACATGCCCAGAAGCTCCTGCCTGAAGGCGCCCCTCAGGAGAAAACCGCCACTCACCGCCGGCTTCGTGGAAAGAAAAGGGAGATAAAGGCTCCCTCACAGCGCAGCGGCAAACTGGCGGCTGTGTAGTGGCTCGCGTGAGGCCACGCCCTTCCTTCCCACGCACCCCCACTGCCCCCAACCTTGTGCAAGGCCACGCCCCCAGTCTACTCAGCCTCGTGCAAGGCCACACCCCTCTCCCACCTTTCATTTCCAGTCTCACACGGGGCCACGCCCCCAGTCTACTCAGCTTCGCTCGAGGCCAAGCCCCTTTCCCACCTCACTTTTCCAGTCTCGCGCGAGACCACGCCCCCAGTCTACTCAGCCTCACATGTCTGGTGGGCGGGGGAACGCGCCCTTTACACAGATCATCCAGATGGCGCCCCACGCAACGGTGTCCTTTGCCTACCGGTAGGACCGCCCCTGATAATGCATTACCTTCTCAGTTTGTGATTACCAAGAACTGGCCTGGAACCTTTTGGAAAGGACCTTCCCAACTGAGACCATTTCACTTACTAGGATCAATGACCTAGTTTCATTTCTCTTTGAAGAATCAAAAAATGTGAGAATCAACTAGATAAAGAACACAATAAAAACCACACTTGGAAGCATGGAATCCTAGGGGCCATGTCAGAGTCTATCGCATGACTAAAGGTTTGTGTGATACCTGAAATAAGATCCTATGTTACAACAAGTAAGGAAGGCTCATATGATGCTTCCACAGACTTTGCTAAAAATCACTGTGAACCTGTCTACATGGACAAAAAACAATGTACTCATCTTGTATTGGTTACTATGATGACATGTGATGCTTGTGATGATTCACTTCCCAACCAGTCCTTGTTACCATTCTGCTGCCTCCAAACTGAAGGGGATGAAGCATTGCTACTGTGTCAGTACAGGAGACTCTGAAAGTTGAAGCCATTTTTGGGCCGTGTTTTTTGCATCCAGCATGGAAAGATTAAACCTTCTAACATAAAGGTATCATTGTTTGCAGTAAGGTTATGCATTTGTAAGACCCTATATGACATCTTGCAGAATACTAAAAAACAGAGTGAACTGAATAAAGACTATCACTGTTTCAGGATATCCCTGGACTTTGAGACTAAATTTATTATTGGCTTGGTTTGCAAAAGTGTCTCCTCCACTTTTGCAGCCCTGGCAGGAAAAAAAAAACATTTCCTTTTGTATTCAAGAGAATTAATTCTTTCTGCCAAGAGGGTAAATTTATACTCAGGGAAATTGAGAATGTATTTAAATAGGAAACAAAGAATAAGAGCTAGAGGTACAATATATGGAAGGGAGACAAGCTTCCAAATATTTGAAAATATTAGGTGGCAGCAAGTATTAGGTTCTCATTAGAAAGGGCATTAGGAAACAGAGACAGATTGAAGCAAGGTGCTGAGACAAGAAAAAAATTCCATTCCAAGGAAAGGAAAATGAAGGAAAATTGGTCACTCTATAAGTTCTCAATTTGGTTTTGAAACTTATAAATGTATTCATATTGCCAGCCATAAAGGGGGAAATGGGTGGGATGCAAGGCTTCTTCCAGCTTTGACAGCACCAAGTTCATCACTAGATAGAGAAGGAAGGGAAATGATATCTGGGCACAATGATAATTGATTGAACTCAATAATATGATGCTTTTTGATGTAGGAAAAAATATGGAGTGCCTAGAAACCATTTCTTAAAAATTATTTACAGATGTGCTCCAACATTTGGGGGAGTGTATTTGGATAGGAATTTTGCATGCCGTGAACTGAGTGAAGAATAAAACTACATATAGGTACTAATCTGGGTAATACAGGAGCAGGGGTGTTTAAAAGGTAGCCGCTGCCAAGTTTTCTGATTCCCTGGGATGGTAAGAGAAGTGCCACTAACACCCACGCCTCCTACTCATAGGTCTGGATATTAAAAATGTGTGTAATGAAGCCCAAACACCATTTAAAAGGAAAATTGTGATTGGGTGATTTTACTGGGAGGTGCAGTAGGGGTTACGTAACCCGCTTCTTTCTCAACTTTTTTCCTGTTCTAAATCACCCTCTGAAGCTCAACCACTCAATTTAAAGACAAATACTAAGAGGTATGTTGTGAGAGAAAAGATAAACATCTGAAGGATGACTGAGAACAAGGAAATATCTATACCAAGACTAACCTGCCCCTGCTTCCTTTATGACAGTTGTTCTTAACCTGTGTGCCACGGACCACCAGTGGGTGGTGATGACAAAAATATGGTCCACAAGCCTCCTTCCTCTTTATTTATTTTATTTCCAATCATTTTGTGCTGCCTGCCACACTTTCCCTGTTGCTGACCATGGCGTTGGTCTGTATCAGAAACTAGAGCTGATGTAGTCTTTCCAATGCAATTTTCTGAATCGGCACCCCAAACCGACTCTAAAGTTGACCAAAAAGTGATTTGTAACTCTTTTGGCACTAATATTGGAGAGTGGTCCCTGGTCAAAGTGACACCTGGTTAAGTGATACCTGTTCTGTCTTCTAGACCTCTGTTTTGCACCCCCCCCCCAGTTATAGAAAACAGCACCCCTTTGCATTTTCTTTCAGGGTTGTCATAGACTCACTGGCACCCTGGTAGTTAACTATTAACAGAGGCCTGCAGCCAGTTTGCAGAGCATGCTGCTGGTTGCTTGCAAATGTATCTTTTTGGTTTGGAGCACGCCCCTTTTTTCCTGTTGATGGGATCTCCATTTTGAAAGCTCTCTCAGTCTTCTCTGGGCAAGAGAAGGACTCAGTGTGCTTATGGTCAAGCTAGGTCAGCTTAGACAGGCCATTGTAAATACTCTCAGCCTGCTGTGTTTTGTTATAGTTTAGATAGCTAGTTATATACCTTGCTGTAATCCTGCATTACCCTTGGGGCTACCTAGCTGCAACTTTTACAGCTTCACCTTTAAAACTGATTCTGTGCTAAAATAGGGGAAGATCCACTCTTTCTAAATAGCTAGCCAGAGTCAGGATAGGGAATATCTCCAGATTTCCCCGTCATTGGTGGAAGCTAAGGAAGAGAGAAAGAACCATCAAGGGAAATTGTTTCATTCCTTTTGTAAGTTGAATGTTTGCCTTTGAACCTTTTTGAAACTGCTAAGATCTGCACCAAGTTCCTCCAGAACTTTGCTCAAATAAAGGACTTTGTTTGACTTCATCCTGAAGTGGTTTTACTTGCTGGGACCCCTGAAAAGGCACCCTCAGTCCCCCAGGCTTCAAATAGAAAGCACATCTTAGCTTCAGCCTTTGAGTGCCTGGGCATGATGGCACAATACCTGGTCAAAAAAAAAAGGCTGGGAACTACAGCTTTATGAAGTACCCGAGCTTCATGTTATTAGGCAGCATGGTATAATTGTCTGAGCATTGGACTATAACTGTGGAAACCAATCCCTGTTTGGCCATGGAAACCTTGAGCAATTCTCAGCTTTTGTGGAAGGCAAAGGTAAACCTGGTCTGATCAAATCTTGCCCAAAAAACCTCGGAAACCACTTGAAGGACTACAACAACAGCAACAATATACCCCTGATAGTTCTAACACAAGGGAAGTAAGGAAAAGGCTCATATTCTTGAATAATTTTAAAAGAAAATATTGTAGGATTCGGCTCTTTTATTGCTTTCACTCTGGACACTTAAATTACCTTTTTGTTAAATTGGTCTATGAGGAGAACATAAAACCAGCAATGAGAAGAATACACACTGAGCTTGATTTGGCTCCAGGACATACAACTAGGATGACTGGAGTTTATTTTTCCAAGTCTGTTTCCAAAGGCAGCCCCTCCAGCTGCCCAAACTCACCAGGGGTTAGTGGATGGAGAAGGCTGCAAAGTTGGGGAAAAGGGAGGACATTTGCATGTCAGATCAAGGTAGCTTCTGGGAGCAAAGCTCTTCTATTCATGAAAGGAAAATCCTGGATTCAAAACAGTATCTTTTTCTTCTACAAAGCAATATGCATAGGACATACAATTAAAAAGGGGTAAGCAGGCTGATGTCTAGAGCCACTACTGAAATGTGCTCTTAAATAATCACCCATAGTTCCAGGACCACAACAGTGGCACATTTATTTATTCACATGGTATTTATTGGGTGCTTCCTGAAAGCTTTGTAGATGTGAAGAGCTAGACCGAGTTGGATCCAATCCGATCCAATATCCACCCCTCCGACTGATAAACTGTTGAGTCTCCAGCAAGCTGATACCTCTCAGAGACTTGCTGCAACATTGCTTCTGGTGATGTTACCCTAGCCATCTGGTGAGAAATGCAAAAGTGCATTTCTAGTCACAAGTAGCTCCAAGTTGTTGGTGGCAGTCTTAATGGGCCCTCTGACCAGGTGTTGCTTTACGATATATAAATATATACCTTAAAATGATTCTCGTATGTATGTATGTACCATATGTGCCTGTTGACTTATGGTGACCCCATTAATTTCAAGTGGTTTCTCTTAGGCAAGGAATAACTCAGAGGTGGTTCTGCCAATTCCTTTATTTGAAATTAGCCTACAGCAGCTGGTATTTGTAAATGGCTTCACATCCCAGTATTTACCAGGGCTGACCTTGCTTAACTTCCAAGATGATTATGATGTTTATTTACAGTATATGCCACTTTTTCTCTCCACAAAGAAAAGTCAAAGCAGCTTACAATAAAAGCATTCCAATACAATTTAAAATCCAGAAACATACAAACATTAAAATAGAATTAAACATCAATAATATTATTTAAAAAGAACAGTTAAATCCTTAAAACTGATTACAAATGTATTCAAAACTAAAACCAGATCACACAGGATCTGGAGCCTTTAGGTCAGTGGTTATCAACCTGTGGGTCCTCAGGTGATTTGACCTACAACTCCCTGAACTCTCAGCCAGTTTACCAGCTGTTATGATTTCTGGGAGTTAAAGGCCAAAACATCTGGGACCCACAAGTTGAGAACCACAACTTTTGGATGTTTAGGCCCCCAAGTCTGCACTATGCCCTCTGCCTCCAACATTTTAGAAAGATCCATCCTCAAACACATCCTGCAAATCTTT
Source organism: Anolis apletophallus (assembly GCA_030556195.1). Classification (NCBI taxonomy): domain Eukaryota; kingdom Metazoa; phylum Chordata; class Lepidosauria; order Squamata; family Anolidae; genus Anolis; species Anolis apletophallus. The sequence continues at coordinate 108,696,122 of JARBWK010000006.1, read as the reverse complement.
GCTTGGTCAACAGCAGGGCTGCCCAGGAAGTCGATCGTGATCGACCAGTCAATCCCGAGACCGAAGGAGGTTGATCCCAGCTGGATGGGGCACTTCTCAGAGGGGGGTGGAGCCAGGCCTAACCAAGCCTTGCCCCCTCTCCTGGCTTTGGCACTCCCAGCAGCTTCTCCAGGCTTGAGGATGGCAGTGCCAAGCCAGCCTTGTGCTAGCTATGTCACCACTGGCTTGGCATTGCCATCCTCAAGCCTGGAGAAGCTGCTGGGAGCTCCAAAGCCAGAGGGGAGGGGGCAGCTTCCGCCCCCTCTGGCTTCCGCTCTAGCAGCTTCTCCAGGCTTGAGGATGGCAATGCCAAGCCAGTGGTAGCATAGCTAGCACAAGGCTGGCTTGGCATTGCCATCCTCAAGCATGGAGAAGCTGCTGGTAGAGCGAAAGCCAGAGGGGGGGGCGGAGCCAGGCTGTGCCAAGCCTCGACCCTGCCCCCTCCCCTCTTCAGCCTTGAGGAGGTAGGTAGATCTTTCTGACTTGGTTTTATTATAAGTAGCTCACGTGCTGAAAAAGTGTGGACACCCTTGGTCTACAGGATATATGTATTTTTCATTGGCTAACTCTTGTAGTAGCCATTTGATAAATATATGATAAGACATTTTTTCATTAATTTGCTACTATAAGGAAGGCTCCCATGCTGGGAGAGATGCAGGTAAATAAATGAACATACAAATTAATTAATTTTAAAATTGATAAATAGTTAATCAAAATTTTGGTTAAATTTCCACTATATTGCTATATTTCTATTAATAAATGAGGGACATGAGGAGACAAGCCAAAAAACCACATTCAGTAGGCAAAAGCAATAATACAGAAAAATAGGAATCAATCTCTCCTGATAACAAATCAGCCTTATAATGGGGCAGGTCAGGTGTTTACAGCACAGGCATTGACCTTGCTGGGAGTTTGGAGATTTATCTCCCTTGTCCGGGAACCATCAAACTGCTGCTGCAGACCTTTTCTCCCAGTTCTCAGAAGAATCATAAAGTTTGAGAAAGAGTTGTGTACAGAGGAGTGGGGTGTTTGAACTATTCCTGGAATTTCATGAGCTTTTGCCCCCAGTGTGTCTGTTCTCTACTATTCAGCTGTTTGCACAGGAATAAAAGTTCAGCTTTGAAAGTATGTTAAGAACAAAGCTACAGAATTGACTGGAATTTCTTTCATTTTCATCCATCTGGCTTTCATTGCCCGTTCCTCTTTCTTCCTTCTCCCGCTACACCTACACATCCCAAATCTTTTAAACAAATGCTAACGAAACTGTAGGAGAGATAGAAAAATTATAATTCATAACATACACCACGGTAGTCTTCCATACTCCTGGTAGTACTTGTTGACTTGCAAAAATCCATTCATACTGTTACAGTCTTCAGGAATGGCAACTATGCTAAGTAGTCAGCAAGTGCCCCTTAAAGTTAGAATGTTGCTTATGATGCTTACAGAACTAACTGATCCAACAAATAAAATCACTTTAAAAAGTTACAGCATCAGGTAGGTTCTGAACACCAGGTAATAATTACATGCCTGAAGTACTATTTACCTTCCAACCCCCGAAATAACGAGACAGACAAGCGTAATTGGATCAAATTTGGGCAACCTTTATTTAAAAGTTACCGATTTAAGTTTAACTTCACTAAACTCAGGTGTCAAGGGAACAAAGTGTGGCCTAGCCGAGGTAGCGTCCGCGAGCGAACGACCCCTCGGCTACACTGGGAAACTCCCCTGAGTCCCCTATTACACAAGACTGGGCAACCTCTCAAGGAAAACACAAGAAAACCACTCTGAAAATACTTAACCGAACTCTCAAAATTTCTGGACCAATGGTATCCCTCATACCCTTAAACAGCTGTCTAGGTAAGTGTATTTGTGCACTGGCCCAACCAACTTTCAAGAGTGCATGAGTGAATATGGGTCTATGGATTACCCTAAACTATTTACGCTGTCCTATTTATAGAACCGCCATCCCAGAAAGTCCCAATAACAGTACAGGGTAGGCAAAAAAACCAAACCCTAGAATGTAGAAGGGGAAAAAATTCCTACGTGGCCCCTAAGGTGACCACTATACTGTCACCGGGCGGGAGTGGTGGGTCAACACCTCAAATGGGAATGAAGGAGGAAGCTGCCCCAACACCATAGACAGCCTCCACCCATTCTCCAGAAGGTTCCATCCAGGGAACCAATCGCCTCCCTTCGTTGGAGGAGGTAATAACCTTTCCCCACCCACTGCGCAGGCAGGAAAAGGGCATTACACTTGGTATATTGATTTGATGAAGCACTGGAAAGGATAGAACTTGGAACAAAACACACTTTCTAAAGTGAATGATTTTTCTCTTACAGTATTGCTAGAAGAGAGTACACTCATCCCTTTGTATCTGCAGATTCTGCATCCAAGGATTCAACCAGCTATGGATCTGACCTTCCCTTCCACTTGCTCTTTGACCTTTTGTGTGCTTAGGGAAAGTCGGGAATACTGACAGCTTCTGACAGTTTAAAAGTACAAACGAAAGATTACAGATAATTATTAGCCTTAGATATAATATATAAAGAGCCAGCATAGCATAGGTCTTTGGGCATTGGATTATTTACACAGACACCTAAATCTGGGACTAGTTTGAAGCATTGCACAGGGAAAATGGGATGTTCGCACCAACCCTGAAGTTCAAGGCTGCTCCAGAGCTTTGGCTAAGCTGGAGCATTCCCTGATTTCTGCTACATTGGGTTAACTTTTTATCCAGTGTTAGGGATCAGAGGTTTCTGAAAATTGCCTCATGATTCTGGAAAGTGGTCTGAATCCCCATTTGTTCATTGAAACCCACTGATGGGTTCACCTCAGGTTGAGAAACGACTTGAAGGCACACAGCAGTAATCTACATAAATAAAAATGTTATGTTGTTTGTGGGATTACATAACTCAAAAACCACTGGACGAATTGACACTAAATTTGGACACAGTACACCAGGGCTGTCCAACTGGTGGCCCGGGGGGTGTATACGGCCCCCAGCCCCTTCCCTGCGGCCCCCTACCCTCCTGCAAGATATCTGCTTTTTTAAGATTTTAAAAAATATTTTTATATATTTTTTGGAATATTTTTTTGGAATATTTTTATTATTTTTTTCGCGGTGGGGGGTGAGGGGCGGGGCTGGGAGGAGGAGCAGGCTCCCTTCCTCCTCCTCCTACTTCCCTCCCTCCCCCCCACCAATCGGCGCGCTCGCTGCTGCTGCGCGAGGCCTAGCATGGCCTTGCTGAGGGGGCGACGGTGGCAGCAGCTGCTGAGGCGGAGGAGGAGGCTGCTGGCGGTGCGAAAGGGAAGGCCGCAGCCGGCCATCCTCAGCCTCATGGCGGCTGCTGTGGCCTTCCGTTTCGCCACGGCGGAGGAGGAGGCTGCTGGAGCTGCTCCCTCAGCAGCCTCCTCCTCTGCCACGGAGAAAGGGAAGGCCGCAGCGGCTGCCATGAGGCTGGGGATGGCCGGCTGCGGCCTTCCCTTTCACGGCGGAGGAGGCTGCTGGAGGTGAGAGAGAAAGTGTGTATGTGTGTGTGTGCGCGCGCACGTGTGGTGTGCCAGGAGGGAATGAGAGAAAGTGTGTGTGTGTGTGTGCGCGTGTGGTGTGCCAGGAGGGAACGAGAGAGAAAGTGTGTGTGTGTGTGTGTGTGTGGTGTGCCAGGAGGGAACGAGAGACGTGCGTGTGGTGTGCCAGGAGGGAACGAGAGAGAAAGTGTGTGTGTGTGCGCGCGTGTGGTGTGCCAGGAGGGAACGAGAGAGAAAGTGTGTGTGTGTGTGTGCGCGCGCGTGTGGTGTGCCAGGAGGGAACGAGAGAGAAAGTGTGTGTGTGTGTGTGCGCGTGTGGTGTGCCAGGAGGGAACGAGAGAGAAAGTGTGTGTGTGTGTGTGTGCGCGCGTGTGGTGTGCCGAGAGGGAACGAGAGAGAAAGTGTGTGTGTGTGTGCGCGCGTGTGTGTGGTGTGCCAGGAGGGAACGAGAGAGAAGTGTGTGTGTGTCGCGCGTGGTGGTGTGCCAGGAGGCAATGAGAGAGACAGAGAGAGAGTGCGTGCGTGTGGTGTGCCAGGAGGGAACGAGAGAGAAAGTGTGTGTGTGTGCGCGCGCGTGTGGTGTGCCAGGAGGCAATGAGAGAGACAGAGAGAGAGTGCGTGCGTGTGGTGTGCCAGGAGGGAACGAGTGTGTGTGTGTGTGCGCGCGCGCCCGCCCACCCCTCCTCCAGATGGCCATCGAGGAGGAGAAGGGGCGCTGCTTGCCCTTTCTTCTCTTCTTCCTCCTCTTCCTCCTCCAGATGGCCATAGAGAAGAAAGAAGAGAAGCGGCACTGCTGCTGTTTCTTCTCCCCCGACTGGCCATCGAAGAGGAAGAGGAGGGAAAAGAGGAGAAACTGCAGCAGTGTCCCTTCTCTTCTTCCTTCCTCCTCGATGACCAACTGGAGAAAGGCAAGTAAGAAGAGAAGGGGCAGCAGCACCCCATCGAGGCAGGCAGGTGGTCGCTTGCAAGGGGGGGGGGATGGAAGCGCTTTCCATTCCCCCTCCGTGCTTTCATTCCATCAGCTGGCTGGAGTCACCGAGGGAGAGGAAGGGGTGACTCCAGCCAGCTGATGGAATGAAAGCACGGAGGGGAATGGAAAGCGCTTCCATTCCCCCTGCAAGCCACCACCTGCCTGCCTCGGTGTGTGCTGCTGCCCCTTCACTTCTTACTTTTCTTTCTCCATTCGCCTCCAGAAGGGAGACCTGCAAAGTGGGGAGGGGAATGGAACCACGGAAGAGAGCCCCCTCCTGCAATCAACCAGCTGTTGATTCCCCTTCCTGCTTTCCAGGACTCCCTTCTGGGGACAAGGGAGAGAAGCAGGAGGCAACCCCCAGGCTTTGTGTCTCCTTGGCTGAGCCAGACACAATCTTCCTCCCCTCCCACCTCATCCCCCCCACACACTTTTCTAGCACCCCTTTTCCACACCAGTCTTTCCTTTTACTAGTTTCCCCCTTCCTCTCCCAGTCTTTACTACCCCCATTCCCAGGAGGAGAGAGGAAACTAGGATCTAGAGCAGGCATGGGCCAATTTGGGCCCTCCAGGTGTTTTGGACTCCAACTCCCACCATTCCTCAGGCCCTTTCCTTTCCCCTCTCAGCCACTTAAGACAACCCTCTTCTGCCTTGCAAGAAGACACCATCAAAGCCTTTCAGACAGACGGCCAGCCAGCCATAGATATGACAGACATTTTAATTTTTTACACATATACACACAATATCACAGATCTGGAAGAGACCACAAGGACCATCCAGTCCAACCCTCTTCTGCCCTGCAAGAAGACACCATCAAAGCCTTCCAGAGAGATGGCCAGGTAGCCATAGTTATGACAGACATTTAATATATAATTTTATACATGTTTACTTTAATTAGGGAGGAGGAGGGGCCGGGGTGTGGCCGGGGGCGTGGCCGGGGGTGGGGCAGAGTGGGCCCCCAGGTGATCAGTGACCGGAATTCCGGCCACAGGTCAGGTAGAAGTTGGACAGCCTTGCAATACACCTATCAGGTCAATGAGTGACCATCACTCATAAAAACACTTTAAAATACAGCAGAAGGGACTTTAAAAGCCAAAAAAGAAAAATTACATTACAACGCATGCGTAAAACCACACATATACGGTATATGCAAACACACACAAAACACATATACACAGACTGGGCCACAGCAACGTGTGGCAGGGGATGGCTAGTAATATATAATAGCAATGCAGAAGGAAAATGCTTCCTCATTTGGGAAGAAGCCGATCATTTTCTTTTGAATCAGTTCCTCCCACTACCATGTTCCCTGCTTTCACTGTACTTTATTTCACAATAACAAACCAATTACTTTGTTCTCTGTGGAAATTACTTGAATTTTCAGCTCATGTCTGATTACAGAGATAGTACTTTCAACTGTGTTGGGAATGCAACTGAGCATTTCAATTCTTCTCCATATGGAACAAACATATGTACATAATCTTAAGCATCTGAATTAAATAAAAATATTTTCAATTTGATTAGGTTGGTGAGATATTACATGAGGGTTGGCTCTGTGCGCAACATTCTGAAAAACTTCAGATTTCATTTAGTTACATCTGGGGGGAATGCTGACAATCTTCGATGTTCCATTCTATTTTGTATTCACAATCCCTTGTTTTTTATATGCATCAACGGAAGATTGAAAATATGATCCCACAGAGATTAAAAAGATAGGCTAGGTATAAACACGTTCACACTCCAGGTAGCTTTATCACTTGTATAATCCTGCCAAGGGATTTTGCTGTGCATTATTACAGATGTGGAGTAAAATGTATAGAAAAATGCCGTTTAGAAAAATTACTTTTCTGGACTATACTTCTCAGAATCCCACCAATATCGTGCCTACTAGCTGCACTGACAGGAGGATTCTAGGTTCTGTGGTCCAAAAAGAAGCAGCGACTGTAAGGAAACATGTTTAGCTGAATGAAGTCGTCATCCCAGGCTGCTTCTACACAGCAATTTAACCTGAGTCAGGACACTGATTAAGGAAAACCAGTTCATTGTGGAGTTCCTACACAGGCATCCCAGGAATTGGCTGGAGGCTGGGATGCTGGTGTCAGGCCCCAAGCCTCCATTTCCCTAATTTCCCTGGCTTCCTCTGAACCACACTGTAGCCATGTTGGCATTCAGAAATCCTCCAAGCCTGTCTGCTTTTCCCAAGTGAATTCAGCACCAGGCAGGCCGGTTCAAATAGTCAAGGCCGCAGCTGCTACTCCCAGTGATAAGCAGAGACGGTGGAGACCAGAAGTTGGGTAAACTCCTTTTCGCAGATGTGGGCACTAATTGGCTCACATACCTTTGCTACTGAGATCAGCTAAACAGCAGCTGCAGCCCATCATGGGAACCATGACACTCGACGCAACCACGCCGGACAGATCAAAGGGTTAGTACACTATAACCGTTTGGTTTTGGCAAGACTGCTCATCTCGAGCCAACAATCGCATTCCATGATCATGGACTCCTGAACAGGCCTTGTGGCCTCCCTGCTCAAGCTTTACCGCCAGCTCGCTGGTTGCTTTGGATCTAGCCCGCTTGGGCCTCCGTTTGCCTTATTGCTACTGAAAGACTTTGCCTATTATATCCAGTTGATCCCTGGTTGCCAAGGGATTATCTTCAATTGCTGCTACCATTGAACAGTGCTGCTATTTACCGGTGCCACTTTAAAGGCATCTTAACGTGACTTCTAGCCTCTTTCCTAGCATCAGTTATTCTAAATAAACTTGTTGTACCTCAGCTGAACGTGTGGTTTATCAAGGGAGGTTTTCAAGTGTCCTGAAGGGTGACAGCTGGTCATAAAGATCAGCTGACTGCAAATCAAGCAGATTGAAATATTTTCCCCTCCTACCTCATCCAACAGGATATGTGGAACAGTTCCAATGAGGATCAGTTTCAGAGGAAAGCAGGGCACAGAAAAAAAGGAAAATGAGCATTTTCTTGGGAACGCTGTGGTTTCCTCTCTGGCGGGATTTTGTTTGCCTTCTGACCATGTTGTGTATTGGGTTTCCTCCCACAAATGCTTCCCTGCTAGCTCTGTCCTCACAAGCACTCTGCATTCTGGGTTCCAGTTCTGCATGGGATATATACTGATTTGCTAAAGTGGATTTTATGGCTTGAACTGAAATTTTTATCTTTCGTTGTTGTGTGATTGCTGTTTTTACTGTGTATTTTGATAAGTGTGTGAACCGCCCCGAGCCGGCTGGGAGGGGCAGAATATAAGATCAAACAAATAATAATAATAATTTCTGGTGAGTTTTTAAAGCACCCTATTTCCATCTGGATATGTGTTGCCATTCATGTTGGGGATGTACATTTTGTGGACACTCCAGTCTTGAGCTGGTTTGGAACTGGATTTTATTCCCTATGTAGAAGAACCTTCTGTTTATTTCAAAACTTCTGTACTCAGGCTGCATTTATTGCAGTTTCCAGATCAACCTGGACTTAGTATCAAGCATGTGCTGGGCACATGAGTGTATAGACAAATATCTGCATATCAGAGTCTGCCCCAATTTCTGTGCATGAGAATCTATTATACCCTCCAAACCATTCCGGTGGAGGCGTATTTAAAGACAGCATAAAAAAAACTTCCAGGGTTTAGACTTACCTGTTTGCATGATATTTGTGTTAGGTATTTAAATTTAAATTTGCTTTATTGTCACATGCTAGGAACAACCCCCCCCCCCTCTCCCGGTATAAGAATATAAAGGGTTCAGTGCATTTTTAGCACACTATTTGCACTTTGGGACTTCTTTTTAGAAAATTATTTTGTACAAAAAGATGTACTAGTAATACTACTGTATATTTTGAGTAAAATACAATATTTGCTTCCAAATATTGATTGTGTGCAGAATAAACAAATGTATGTGCAGGGAAATATACATATTTTATGCAACTGCATATTCCTAAAATAATCTCTTTTTCCTCAATAAGTTGTGTTGAATACCAAGCCCAGCATTTTCCACTCAGTACATAAAAGTGACTGGTATTCTTTGCATTCTTCATCATGAGTTTAGTTTGGCCAAGACTGAAACTGAGGGTCACTTGCATTTGGATTCAATGCAGCATATAGTTATTCTTTACTCACAAATTTTATTGAATGACCGTGGGCCGGCTGCCATCTTTCATTCAAAAGCATCGTTAAAAAGCTAAAAGAATGGCAATGGGAAACAATGCATATTGTTTGAGCTACTCTGAAGGAAAGCAGATTAAAAGTGTATCGAAGAAAAAGTTCCTGCACACAATAAATGAAATTCAATTTAGAACATGCAAAGTGTAAGGAAAAGTTTGAAAAATGCCTTTTTAATGCCATTTCCCAAGTGGAAATGAAAGGGAGAAATACCCCTTGTTATTTCTGAGCAAGAGAGTCAGCATGATGAAGTGACTTGAATTTTGGACCAGGACTCTATGAGACTAGGATTTGAATCCAACACTCAGCCATGGATACCCATGTGGTTGACTCTGGGCCTTTCCAGACTGGCGCTATATCCCAGGATATGAACTCAGATTTTCTGTTTATTCTAGATTATCTGGCAGTGCAGACTCATATAAATCTGGTTTAAAGCTGAAAACCTGGGATCAAATCTTGAGATATAGGGCCTGTCTGGAAAGGCTCACACTCAGCTTAAGAGGAAGGCCATGGTCAACCTCCTCTGATTAAAGCTTGACAAGGTAGAGTTGCCATATGTCTGAGGTGACTTGAAGGCACATAACTTTTGGGGGATTCCAAAATGTACTTTTACCAAATTCTGTTTCTGAGAGACAAAATGTTGTCACCTGCATGGATAGAGAGATGGGGAGAAGAATACAGCGAGGGAACAAAATGAGAAGACAAACTTTAGGATTACCATGAGTAGAGTGGAATCTGTGTCCCACGGATTAATCAAACGTGATCTTGAATATATTTAGGTAGATGTGAAATAAATGCCAGTTGAAAAAGTGTACTTATTCTGAACAATGCATGATTAAATGGGCAGAAAACTTGAAAAGGCCGATCCATTTTAGGGAGTGGGAACAGATTTGGAATAAAAAAATTAAAATATACATATGCATCGGACTTGAAAGAAAATTGGCTAAAAATGTTCCATAGGTGGTACATTACACTAAAGAAACTAGCCTTGATGTATAAAAACACATCAAACAAATGTTGGAAATGTCATGATCAGGAGGGAACCTTTTTCCACATGTGGTGGACTTGCAAGAGTGCCAATAAGTTCTGGACAAGGATACATGAAGAATCTCAGAAAATGTTGAACAGGAAATTTAAGAAGATGCCAGAATATTATTTACTGGGAATTACGAACTCTGACCTCAGTCTTGACGATAATACAGATAGACTATTTACTTATATGGTAACTGCAGCAAGAATTTCTTTTGCAAAATTATGGAAACAAGAAGAAGTCCCAGAGATAGATGACTGGATTAACAAGTTTAAGGAAATAAAAGATATGGACAAATTAACTTTCTTATTAAAGAGAAAGGAAGGAAGGCCAATAAAAAGTACAAATTGGGACCTCTTCATAGAATATGAAAAAAAAATGTCAATAGCAAAGACTAATGGAATATATAAGGGACAAAGAGATAGAAGAGAAATAAAATAAGAGAAGACGCAAGTTTGGAATGGAAGTCACAACATTATTTTTTATTTTTCATTTTAAGGCTTTTTGAATTTTGATTTTTGATCTTTTTTTAAAAAAAAAATCCTTCTCTCTCCTCTATCCTTTTTAGCTTTCCCTACTTTTCTATACATATATTGTTTCCCCTCTTTCCCTGATATTACTCACTTTATATATGTTAAAATAAAAATTTGTTGGAAAAAAAGTCAACACTTGCGTCCTTCAGTTTGCTAAGTTTGCTACGTTATTCAAATCTCAAAAGTAGTTTAGAATAATGCAGACTTAATTTCTGAAGACCTACCATTCTTCCTCTCCTACTTACAGTAGGCAGCACAGTCTACAAAAAGCAATAAAATAAAATAAAATCAGCAGCCTACCTTGGGGGACAAGGCTCCAAGTTACAGGCTTTCAGCAACTGTGGGGGACGCCGGCTGCTGACACACAGATTGTCATCTGCAAACTCTCTGGTCTGTTTATTCAGGCAAGTCACCACTGCCTCTTGGACACCTGCAGATATGCACACACACAGATGCACACAGTTAAATTAAGTATAGTTTTTAAACATCCACCATTTAAATTCTGAGTGCAGAGCTAGGAGGGAAAAGTGTAGACATAATGGCAGGGAGTCCTTTTCAGATGCTATAGATCTCCTGGCCTCTGGGATAGTAATCTGACATTCTTAACAGTTGAAAGGCCAATATCACACAATATTGTCACTTGTCGAGCAGGAGGGGGTTGGGACACAACTTTTGGTGAGTGGAAATATAGTGCCACATGGCAGAGTGATCTGTTCATTAAGACACAGAGATGTGCATCAGGGGAAACAAACAATGAAACTGGAATGTCTTATTTGGATATATTGCAAATTGGGGGATATTTGGATTTTTCTCTGAATAGGCAAACATTTCAGTTCCTTCATGTTGTAGCACCTGGTTTGCTTGATCTAGAAAGAAATATAGCTTTGCTGTTGTAACTTCCTGCTAAAAATGGGTATCCAATTAAAGTTTATAGATATGAAGAGAAATGTTAAGGAGTGAGTGCCTGATTAAGACATGTAGAACAAGGCACAGAGAATGAAGATTTCACAAACTTATTAGTATGAGTGTTCTTTATTACTCCAAATCAAGACAGAAATGCTTGGAGAGCACACCATCTATTAAAACAATTTGGTTGTATTCCAGTGTCGGTGACAAACTAAGTGCCAATCCAACCCCCCACCCCGTTAACACTTTTTAGAAAACTTAAATTCACAGTGCATGTTTTTTCAGAAATAAATCAGGTTTTGTCCAATAGGAATTATTCTCAAATAAGTCTGTATAGGATTGCATTCAATTCGTCATTTAAAATGGTGATGTCTGCTATTAAATGTGTCAGCAAAAGTGAGTTCTGCTTTTTTAGGGGGAGGGGGTTGCAGTTTTTTTGATGTACCAATGGAATGAGCCACTGTAGTGAAACAGTTTGAGTGTTTGAATTTCTGCTCAACACTGAAACAAATTGGGAGGCCTTGGGCCAGTCACTTTCTTTCAGTCTCTAAGAAAGGCAAATCTTGTCTTAAGACCCCCATGATAGGTTTGCCTTAGGGTCACCATAAATTGGAAATGACTTGAAGGCACACAATAGCAAAAAGGGGAAGTCCACACTTTTCCACAGTTCACATCAATTCAGTTAATATGTACTATTTTAAGAACAGTGCTGGGATCCTATTGATTCACCCTGTTTACACAATAGACCACAGCATGGGGGCTTTGTCTTTCACTGGACCTCATCACATGGAAGAGGTCCTGCAGGGCAATTCGCCACCACCTGTGGTGAATCAGCAGGGCAGTGAGGAAATCCCTGCACCGTGCCTTGCTCTCAGCTGATGCTCCCCCATCCCATGTGGGGAAGCATTGCCGCTACAGCTTGGTCCTGTAGTTGAACCATGTTCTAAGGCAGGGGTGGGCAATTATTTTTTCCAAGGGGCCACACGAGAGCCAAAAAATAATATGGAGGGCCGCACCTAAAGGCTGAACTACATTCTAATCTACATTATTTATTTATTTACAATATTTACTATATATTACACATCATTAATATTAACATATTAATATATCAATACTCATATATTATTAGTATTAATATCATAATTATTATATTATAGTATATATAGACATTATAATATATTGAAATAATATAGCATTATTATATTATATTATTTATTATATTATTATATTATAATAATAACATTATTATAAAATAATAATAAAAAACCATTAAAATTAAATTAAATTCAAGAAGACAAGGTGTGAATCAAGATGTAGGCTGACATCCTCAAGAGAGGAAGGATCCCAAGATGGAATGGCCCAATGGACCCAGCCCAGAGGATGGCAAAGCGGATCCAGCTGCCGCATCAGAGGACAGCAGAGCAGCAGATGAATGGAGGCTGCAGGCCTCTGCCCGCTCTTGCCCCCAGCCGTTCCCCAGCTGATCGCCCTGCTATGGAGTGCCTGCCATCCCTGGAGGCGATCCGGGCCTGCAGGGGGAGCAATCGGCGATCTGAGGCGGCTGATCGCACTGGCAACCCGGAAGACGATCAAGTCTTCCGGGTTGCCAGGGCGATCAACCACCACAAGTCCCGCTGCAGGCCCGGATCGCCTCCAGGGATGGCAGGCACTCGAAAGCCACCGCTCCTCCAGCCTGTCTGCCGACACAGGCCCCACAGAGCCCGCGATGAGATGGCGGCAGCAGCACCCCTTCCTCTTGGCCCCACCACCAACGCCCTTCTCCCCGGGCCGGACAGAATTGGCTGCCGGGCCGCATCCGGCCCACAGGCCGGAGGTTGCCCACCCCTGTTCTAAGGTCAGTGTGACTTTTTCTGGACACTTCCTACATGGGGCCCCACCAGAAGTCGCTGGACGTTGTGTGATGGCATCCAATGAGGAAGAAGTGTCCTGAAACCATCCTAGGATGTTTACTTTGCCTCATGTGATGGGGCATGTGAGATATCTTGGAAATCATTGCATGAATGCCCGTCCTTCTGTTCCTATGGTGAAGACAGGAATGATCCAATGATAATATAGTATGTAGTGATGAACCAGCTTACTGTGCTATGGAGCATTGTTATTTAGTGTTACATTTATTTATACTGTGCTCTATATCCCCCAAACATGTTTTGTTCATGTTCTAGGTAATTCAGTAATTGAATCAGTATATAAAACTCGGGCATCTCCTAATGTAGATAAATTTGTGCCCTCTTTTTTCAAAATAACACAAATGTGGAAAAGAGGGACAGGAGGAAATCTATGAGCTGGCTGAGACTTTCCCATGGTCCTTACATCTGATACAAGGGGAAAAACAGCCGTATATACTTCTGGGTAGACTAGTTTCCAGAGAAATTTCTATGGCAGGAGCAATTCAACACAAGAAATGTAAGAACAGATAAAAAGCAGTCTAAAAAGCCATCATTCTCTTCCCACTCCTAAAACCATGCTTTTCAAGTCCTACTTTGAAGTCTTGTAAGTAAAGTAAGAATAAGGCTGTGACAGGTGTAATGCATCACTCAGCAGTGTCCTGGCATCCTGCAAGTACACACAACCGCTGTGCCAATTATGTTAATTAAGTCAAGCTAAAATTTGCAAATGAACTGCAGCCCTCCAATACATTTCCAGTCTTGCTCCATATGTTGAAATATGCTTCCTGCACTGGGAGCCAGGCACAAGGCATTCTTCTCCTTGCAACACAAGGGAAATGAGCTGCCTTCACTGTATAGTTAAACTGTTTAGGAGGTCATCTGATTGTGATTTCAAGACTTAATTGAATGGTGACATTTAGTTTAGGCTGAACCTCCAGCATCACTGCTACCACAGTAGTAAAACAGCAGCAGAAGCTGCAGGGTTGGGAATTCATTCAACGAAGCAGTGAGATCTTTTGAAGATGACGGCTTATTTACAAAAGCATCAAGCAAGCTTGAGAAGATACACACACACACACAATAGCAAAAATAACAATGCCATGGCCACATGTATTGAACCGACAATATGCCAACTTTTTTAAAAAAATGTCAAAGCTTTAGAAAATATACATGACTTTTTAATAGCAATAAATTAAAGCATTTTTGCTGTGAATACCATGGCCAATTTTGTTTTTAATCACAGTTAGAGTCAGTCCTGCCTTCTCATGCTTGACTCCCTATGAGTTCTTGGCACAACTGATAAATAGCACTATTGCCCAGAGCTGCCCAGTGATTTTGTTCAATTCTCCTTATAGAGGAATTGACATGACCAGCTTTTCTTAAACTAATATTAAAACCAATAATTCTGCCGGACCTCTCAGTGGCTTTTGATACCATCGACCATGGTATCCTTCTGGGATGCCATGGCTCCGGTCCTTCCTAGAGGGTTGTTCCCAGAAGGTGTTATTGGGTGATACCTGCTCAACCCCACAACCATTGTCTTGTAGGGTCCTGCAGGAGTCAGTACTATCCCCCATGTTGTTTGACATCTACATGAAGCCACTGGGGGAGGTCACCTGTATGCACTCCAACTCTATCACTCCTTCCCACTTGCTACTAAGGAGGCTATTGAGGTCCTGAACCAGTGCTTGGCCACTGAGACAATCTGGATGAGGGCAAACAAATTGAAATTGAATCCAGGCAAGACAGAGGTCCTCCAGGTCAGTCGAAAGGCCGAACAAGGCATAGAGTTACAGCCCATGTTGGACAGGGATACATTCCCCTTGAAGAGGCAGGTTCACAGCTTGGGTGTGATCCTGGACTCATCATTGAGCTTGGAACCCTAAGTTTCAGCGGTGACCAGGGGAGCATTTGCACAGTTAAAACTTGTGCGCCAGCTGCGCCCGTACCTTGGGAAATCTGACTTGGCTATGGTGGCCCATGCTCTTGTTACATCGTAAATAGATTACTGCAATGCGCTCTACATGGGTTGCCTTTGAAGACGGTTCGGAAGCTCCAAATGGTCCAACGGGCAGCAGCCAGGTTACCAATAGGAGCGGCACTCAGGGAGTACACTACTCCTCTGTTGCGTCAGCTCCACTGGCTGCCAATTTGCTACCGAGCACAATTCAAAGTGCTGGCTTTAGCCTATAAAGCCCTAAATGAGTTCAGCCCAGCTTACATATTCAAATGTATCCCTTTCTATGAACCATCTAAGAGCTTAAGATCATCTGGGGAAGCCCTGCTCTCGATCCCGCCTGCCGCGCAAGCTCGATTGGTGGAGACGAAGGACTAGGCCTTCTCAGTAGTGGCTCCAGACTATGGAACTCCCTCCCCTGGGGTATTAGATCAGCCCCCTCCCTCCTGACTTTCCGGAAAAAAGTAAAGACCTGGCTTTTTGAGCAAGCATTTGAGAATACAGCGGAATAGATAACACAGAACTATGAATGATGAACATGGAATGGCCAGATGATGTTACTGGATAACCTTTTTAACAGAATGACACTGATGTTTATATGTTTTAATGGTTTTTATATATGTTTTCTATTGTCATGTTGATTATTTTTAATTACACTTTTATGAATGCCTGGCATCGAATGATGCCAATCTGTAACCTGCCTTGAATTGCCGTATGGCTGAGAAAGGCAGGCTATAAATATCGTAAATAAATAAATAATACGCAGAATTGAATATCCAAATCTTTTAGTTTTAGCATTTTCCCCATTTTTGTAACATGGAGCTTGGTTCAAAGACCTTACATATATCTATATCTATTTCTTTATCTATATCTATCTCTCTCTA
Organism: Anolis apletophallus; assembly: GCA_030556195.1. Taxonomy (NCBI): domain Eukaryota; kingdom Metazoa; phylum Chordata; class Lepidosauria; order Squamata; family Anolidae; genus Anolis; species Anolis apletophallus. Next base: position 108,680,202 of record JARBWK010000006.1, on the reverse strand, counting down.
TATATATAACCAAAATATATCAATAAATATATAAACTTATGGAAATAATAATAATAAATAAAATGTATTTATACCCTGCCACTATCTCCCCGAAGGGACTAGGGGAGGCTCACAAAAGCAGAGTACCGCACATAAAATAAACTGTACATAAGCATAAAAACAATAACATAAAATTACAACCTCAATCACATCAAATGCACATAATATAATAAAATTTTAAGATTTATAAAATGCAGGCATGCCTGCGGATAAAACTGGCTGTCTTCAAATAACGAGTTAAAGTGCCAGAGTGAACAATCAGTCCTCACACGCAATCATTTCAGTCTACTCAAGGTCAAGGGACCATTTAAAAAGCCATGTTTTAAGGCTATACTGAAAGGTTTGGAGAGTGGGGGCTAATCTAATCTCTCCAGAGTTGGGGAGGTGCCACCAAGAATGCCCTCTCTCTCATCTCCACCAACCGTACTTGGAACAGTGGTGGTACTGAGAGGAGCCCCCCCCCCCCTGGCAGATCTCAGAGCCCACACCGGTTTATAGAAGGAGATGCGGTCTTGAAGATAGTTTGGACCCAAAGCGTATAGGGCTTTATAGATGATAACTTGCACTTTGAATTGAGCCCAGAAACTTATCAGAAGCCAGAGGAGCTGCTTTAATAGGTGTGGTATGCTCTCTATAGCTAGCCCCAGTTAGTAATCTGGCTGCTGACTAACTGCGGTTTCCAAGCCGTATTCAAAGGCACCCCACATAGAATGTTGAACAACAAATATGAGCAAAAAATTCAAATATAGTTATGGGTATCTCTCTCTCTCTCTTTAAAAAATATGGATTGCTGTTGAAATTGGAAGGTACAAATTTATGGATGAAATAATACTGGTGTAGCTGGCATGGGCCAGAAATTGACTCTATAAGATATAACAGGACAACACAATCAATGTATATTGATTGTAACACTTATGTATGTATGTATAGGGCTGTGTCAACTGCCGGCCCTGCAGGTGTTTTGGACTTCAACTCCCAGAAATCCTAGCCAGTTTACCAGCTGTTAGGGTTTCTGGGATTTGAAGTCCAAAACACCTGCAGGGCCGGCAGTTGGACAGCCCTGTACTATGTGATTGTTTACAATGTCTATTTATACATTGACAGTGGTTGATTTTATACTGTATTTTAAAATGTTGGAAGTTGCTTTGGGTCCCCATTGTGGGAGAAAAGTGGCATAGTAACAAAGGTTTATTATTGTATTATTATTATATCTATCACCTATCTATTCCTAATCTTACTCACTAATATTCCAAGGTCTAGCTTTATTGCTAGGCAATAATCACATGGAATCATACAAAATATATGGCCTTCCCCATATGTTTTAGTAATTATAATCTAGAATGGGATTAAAAATCTATAGAATTCAAAACTTGGGGCCAAGATATTTGATTTTTTTGTGTGTATACCCAAATCTAAGAGCAAATGGAAACAAATATATAGACTATATGCTTGTAATGTATTAAAAATCTGGTCAGAAAACTAACTTTCAGACTGAGTAGCAAATCTCGGCAGCTGTTACACAGTGTGTGATACAGATGTTTAGGACCAGCTAGAGAGGATATGTGAGTGTAATGGGTATCACATGCTGCCTACTCTTGAAGAAAATGTTTATGTCACATATTCTAGCAAGGAAACTGGCTGCTGTTCTTTAAATCCCCACTCATTTATCTAGAATTGGGGCAGTAGAGCAGCTAAAGCACTAAAGATCAAGACATCTTTTATTCAAATCTCACTTATGTCATTTAATGCCATGAATTATATTAAATGTGTGTCAGTGCTCCATGGTTTGTGAGTTCCAGTTTCCATTTTCTTCAATGCAGTTTGAAACTGCATGAAATGATCAGTGTAGATGAGGTCATACCCATCAGCAGATAATAGGAAAGCCACATAGGCAAGGAGGCCCCAACTGGCAATCACCACCCAGAGGACCTTTTCATCAGCCACCCCACGACAGTGGAACGACCTGCTGGTAGAGCTCCAAAATTTAGATCAGCTGTCAGAATTTAAGACACAAGTGAAGACCTATCTCTTTTGGCAGGCCTGTTCCACATATGTGTTTTCACAACAGCTATGAGCATAGATTCCTGAATGAAAATTCTACAATAGTCGGCACTATTGTCAGAAAGTTGCAATCCATTTGCAACATGTAAGACAACCATGTGAAGATTTCTACAATATGAAACAAGTTGTTTCCCAATGTTTTGAAGGATACTCCAACTGAAGAAGGGAAGGGAGGAAAAGAGTGATTTATTTAGAAGGGAGATATAAAGCCAAGAAAATGTATACATCATGTTTCCTGCATTTTAGTGTTTGGCAGTTTTGAATCAAGTCTTCCTCCAGCTGAATAAATTAACTCAGCAATAAAACAGCAAATAATTACCACTGCTCAGAATACACAGAAGGGAAGAGCTGTAGCTCTGTTGTGGAGGGAGCACATGTCTTGCATCCCACGTTCAATTTCTGGCATTCCCTGATATGGTGGGAAAAAATCTTCCTTGAAACCCTTGAGAGTTGGGGCAGTCAGAGTAGGACTGGGCCAGGGTTGGGATTCTTAATTCCTGATGTTCAATCAATCAATCAAAACTTTATTACGGTCACAGACCAGCACAAAGCGGGCACAAGCGCCCTAAGAGGAGAAGGACAACTCCCCAGTAAACAGTTATTTAAAATCAGACTAGAAATCAGTATAAAAATATATTTTAAAAGACAGGATATTGTTGCCTTACGGTGTCATGATGTTGAATCTAACCCAATGGGCTTCCCCAAGTGGTCACACCTTATGACACAGTGCTATAATTTGGAAAGTCATTTATTTTTCTATGTGCTTTTGCTAGGGATGGGACTCCTTGGTTATCTAAATCTCACTCACAAAAATGTCACACCCACTGGGTAAGACAGCTAAATGTTCTTTTTGCACAATAAAAGCATTCACTTTTTCTTTTCTTTTTGTGCAAATGACTTCCATGCTGCTTTGTTACATGGACAGTAACAGGGCTTGGTGGGTTGTGGCCATCTCTTTGATCAACAACCTTGTCCTCTTGTGTTTGCTTTGTGCATTGTGCTTTGCTTAACGAAGTGGAAATAGTAGCTACTTGCAGAAATTGTGGAGACTGGGGCTGGGATGGGGGAAGGTCTCATTGTTCTACTACTCTTATGAAGGAGGTGAAATATCTCATGGTCAGGATATGTCAACTGGTTGAAGCAGTTCTTCCCTTTTGGGATGTGGCATTATTTATATCCACCGCCCCCCCCCCCCCTCCATTTTAGCAGTTGAAAGGCCTCCGTTATTTGCACGAAAGACCCTAAATTAAATTATGTCACCATTTGAATTCCTTTTTTGTGTTTGATTCCACTATCCACTACAATGAAGGTCTTGTCTCAAACTGGAATTAGCCCTGTGGAAGCAATACTGAGCTACATGGATCCTCAGTGGCACAAAAGACCTTCTTGTGCCTTTATCATTCAGCAAATACTACAAATAGGGTTGCCACTTACTGATAAAAGAATAAGGGACAGGTACCTAAAAACAGGGTTTTTTCACTAAAATAAGAGGCACTTCATAATGTGAAAAATTCCCTATTTTTAGGTACCTGTCTCTTATTCTTTTATCAACCCTAACTACAAATAGCATGTTTGTGGCAACCAAAGTTATGTCAAAAGTTATTTTGAAAAATGACTTTGTCATATAACTCATTACAACATTCCCTAAGCTAACATGTTGCGGTTATCATCCCTCTCTCTTTTATGAAAGTATATTTTGCATTACTCATTATTTTGACATTCCTTTGGGAGGCAGTGGGAATAAGAAAATGGTGTAAAATCTGGGGAGGGGAGCTGCTTTAATTCCTTCAAAACATTTTAGCTCCTTGCCTCAAACCTTAGTTAATTAGTTGGAGCTATTACTAAGGGTAGCCATTATTAAGAATCTAATACAGGTTGAGTATCTCCTATATAATTTTTTGGGTACCAGAACTGTATTGGATTTTAGATAGGGGGATGTGGAATAGCTGTATTTACATGAATGGACATAATGAAATAGCTTGGAGATGCAGGCCAAACTATGAAGCTCAGGAGTACTTCTGGATTCAACTTTGGGCCCTTCCACACAGGGATTTTCTGCCTTGATATTCTGGGATATAGGGCTGTGTGGAAGGACCCTCAATTGAAAGTGTCGAATCTTCCGTACCTGGGCAAGGTGGTTGAGAGGGCAGTAATGGAGCAGCTGCAGTCCTTCTTAGATGACACAACATGGTTAGACCCCTTCCAGTCCGGCTTCCGTTCGGGGCACGGGACGGAGACGGTCCTGGTCTCCATCACAGACCAACTCCGCTGCCAGCTCGACCAAGGCGGGTCTGCGCTGCTCGTGTTATTGGACCTCACGGCAGCGTTTGACACGGTCGACCACAATCTTTTGATCCACCGCCTGGCCATGGCTGGAGTGAGGGGACTGCCCTTAAATGGCTGACCTCCTTTCTCCACCAGCGGTCTCAGCGTGTGAGGAGGGGCGGGGTGGTCTCCGAGAGCTTCCCACTAACGTGTGGAGTTCCTCAGGGGCCATTCTCTCCCTCTGTTATTTAACATCTACATGCAGCCGCTTGCACAGCTGGTGCGGAGTTATGGGCTGGTCTGCCATCAGTACGCCGATGACACCCAGCTCATTCTGAGGATGGAGGGCAGGCCGAACCGTCCCCGATAATTTCAACTTTGCCTCGAAGCCGTCACTGGATGGCTGCGAGCCAGTAGGTTGGGGTGAATCCGCGAAGACGGAGATCTTGTGGCTGGGCGGCCCGGGCGGGTGGGTGCCCGGCTTCCGACCCTGGACGGTTCGGGCGCTGCACCCAGCGCCGTCTGTGAAGAGCCTGGGTGTCCAACTGGACTCCCAGCTGACCATGGAGGCCCAGGTTTCCATGGCCAGCAAGGCTGCCTTCTTCCACCTCCGCCAGGCAAGGAGGCTGGCCCCCTACCTCTCCCCGGAGCGACCTAGCCACGGTGATCCAAGCCACGGTCATCTCAAGGCTAGATTACTGTAACACGCTCTACGTTGGCCTGCCTATGTCGTCGATCCGGAAGCTCAAGCTGGTGCAGAACACTGCCGCCCGGCTCCTGTCTGGGGCTCCAGCAGGTTGCCGCATAACACCAATCTTGCAGGATCTGCACTGGCTGCCAATTGAGCACCGGGTCGCCTTCAAAGTGCTGGTTCTTACCTTTAAGGCCATACACGGCCTGGGGCCAGTGTATCTGAGGGACCGTCTCACCCCATACTGCCCAGCGAGATCACTTCGGTCCGAAGAGGCCAACCTTCTGGCAGTACCTTCGGTAAAATCGGCACACTTAACATCCACCCGCCGGAGGGCGTTTTCCGTTATAGCTCCTACGTTATGGAACGCCCTCCCGGCCGAAACCAGAGCCCTGAAAGACCTACTTCCATTTAGACGGGCCTGCAAAACTTATTTGTTTAGGCAGGCCTTTGGGGAGTAGGTTGTGCCCGCACCTTCCGGGGCTACGATAGTGCTGTTGTTCTTGGATTATTGTATTTTACTGTTTTAAATGTGTTTTAATTGTTTGTTTTAACCCTGTGGCGCTGTGCCACTGGCTCTGTGAGCCGCCGCGAGCCCTCGGGAGTCGGCGGCGAAGAAGCCCCAATAAATAAATAAATAAATAAATAAATAAAATAAATAAAATAAATAAATAATAAATAAATTGCATGTTCAAGTAATTTAGACAGCTTGAAGGATTTCTGTTGAACGTCAGCTTGTCCACCAACTGATCATTCATGAACAGGGATAATATAGCTACAGAAGCCGATGCACTGGTAAATTCCCATATAGATTACTGTGATGCATTGCTTGTGGGATTGAACTTTAGGACAAAATGGAAAATGCAGGTAGCAGACAATAGACTCACTAAGTTGCAGTTGGGAACATCTAAATAACTGATTTGAGGAGAATACATTGTGTGTCAATATGCTTCTGGTGCATTTTCAAGGTGTTCATAATCTCTCAAATGACTTAGAACAAGGGCAGGGAATGTTTGCCTTTCCAGAAGTTTTGGCTTACAGCTCCCCTCAGTCTCACCTAGCATGGCCAATGCGAAAGAAGCTGCAATGCTGCAATGCAAAATATCTGAGGTGCCAAAGGTTTACCACTTTTGACTCAGGACCTTGATATCTGTTGGAGAATTCTGTGTCTTTTTTTGTTTTGCTATCAAGTCTGTTTTGGCTAATGACAGCCTTGTAAATGAGAGGCTTTCATGGCCCCCAGTTACCAGCTCAAACCCTTCAAATGTAGGGCCAGGTCTTTTTTGATTGAACCAATCCATCTGAAATATGGTCTTCTTCTTTTCCTATTGCCTTCCATTTTATCAATCATTAGAATCTTTAACAAAAACAATCATTCCATGATGGATCCAAAATAAGTTTTGTCATTTTGATTTTCAATGAAAATTTAGGATGAAATTGCTCCTGGACCAACTATTCCATGGCATCTGTACTTCTCCTGCACCACATTTCAGGTCACTTGATCTTGCTGAAAAGCTTTCTTAACTGTCCAGTTTTCACAATCATGTATAGAAATAAGTAATATGGCATTCAATACCCATGTCCAAATTTTAAGACCTGTGTTCCAGTGTTTGAAGTAATATACTATATGAGGACTTCTCAGATTCAGCTCCTTCTTAAGAACTGACCAATTCCTAGAGTGATGACTGCTACTCATTCTGGCCTCATGTCTGCATCGCATTAAGATTTGTTTATTTCCTCGGATCTTGGGGTCTTATTAAGCACAGTTGTGCACTACCATAACTGGTTTTATATACTTGATGGAACTTACACTGAATTCCTTTTGTTGATTCTTTATACAATGAGATCAATTGATACAGGGTAGAATATAAATGCTATAATAAATATCCTAAATTTACCTCTAGGCCGGGAGTATCTACTGGGTGCTTTGTCTAATTGTATGGCTTTAATCTGGGGCAAACCCGGGTGCTTTTCAATGTGTTTTTACTGTATTTGCATTTTATTGTGTTTTAGTATATGTAAGTCACCCCGAGTCAGCCGGGAGTGGTGACGAACAAGTCGAAATAAATAAATAAATAAATAAATGACAAGGTGGCATTTCCTAGGAAAGTGAAGCTTTATGATTCCATTGTGTGATGACTGTATATCTTACCTTTGCTCCTGATGGTTTTCAAGGGAAAGGAGAAAGGAAATACAATACAGCAAGAAGTAGCCTGATATAGGTTTGAATCTTGGGATTTTAATAATCAAATCACACCATTCCCAACTCCAGATAAACAAAGAGTCGTCAATCTATAATAAAAAGCTGAACTTCTCTTTCTAATCTCGAAAATCCTTAGAGAAAGGTGGGATGAGAAATATAGCTTTTCTACCAACTTCATCGAAACTTCAAATTTCTCCACCTCTCCACTCTCGGAACCACTACAAGTGAATATTGCTAGCTGTAGGCTGCATTTCAGAGGAAGGAACTAACAAAACCACCTCGGAATATTCCTTCCCTAAGAAAACTCCATGAAATTCATGGAGCTACCATAAGTCACCAGGTAACTTGAAGGCGCATACAAACAAGCTTTTTAGAATTGGTATCTGAAGGTACCTTTTAAAATTATTTTCTCCTCATATCCTTTTGATTTTGTTTTCATGTTTCTGAGACTATAATCTGAAAAGCAAAAATCTCTTATTGGTTGTTTGGTCGAAGAGCAGGATCCCACCCCCTATTTTTTAAAAAATCAATAAATCACTAAAAAAATGTGTCGGGAACGACTTGAGAAACTAAAATTAGCTTCTGGTGTGAGAGAATTGGTCATCTGCAAGGACGTTGCCCAGGGGATGCCCGGATGTTTTACCATCCTGTGGGAGGCTTCTCGCATGTCTCAACATGGGAAGCTGAAGCTCAAGCTGATAAAAAAGATCTCCAGGAAACATGCTGAGGAATGAAGGAGTGCGGCAGCTCCCCCTGGTGGCCAGATGTTAAATTGCCTCTGTCTGTCTTGTGTATTTGTGTGTCTAAATGTAATGTGTACATTGTAATCCGCCCTGAGTCCCCTGTGGGGTGAGAAGGGCGGAATAGAAATGAAGTAAATAAATAAATGAAGTAAATAGACGGGAGCTCACTCCATTCTCCAGATTTGAACCACCAACCTTTCGGTCAGCAGTCCTGCTGGCACAAGGCCTATTGAGCCACCAGGGGCTCTATATTCACTAAATAACATATTTTATTTTAAAATCACTAAATAAAATATATTTAATTTGTTTCAAAAATGTTTAGTTGTTCACTTTCTAGAGTATTTTAGTTTTAGACATTATTGCTCATAATATTAACACAACAAAGTTGAGCTTCTTTTCTCTTGAAGATCCCCTACCAGTTATGAGTAGGAAATTAAAACGCTACATGGTGCAAGGGATGACATGACATGAATCTAAGTAGCTTTCAGTTCATTTTCAATATACCATCAAATGGGATTTGCAGTGTTTATATCTTCAAGAATAGCATAATTGTTACATGATACTTGATGACAGCGGTGGAAAATGTAGCCACCGAATGAAGACTACATTTCTAACTAGTTCCTTCTGGCTGCTACTCCTCTGAGAGTAAAAAGCTGCTCCTGTGCCTCTCCAATTTCATCTCCTGATGGTATAAAAGCAATAAAATTAACATGATATGTCATGCAACTGTGGGAGACATAAAATTGCTTGGAGCCCATTTATTTTATTTTAATTTGTTTTTACCAGCAAATACATTTTTAAAGTATTCCTGGTCACAGATATTTTGGATATAATTGAAATACTCAAATTAGGTGTTTTTACCATGGCTATGTGTTTCTATATACCATGTGTACAAGAAGAGATGGTTCTCTAAGCCAGTGTTTTTCAACCTTTTTTGAGCCGCGGCACATGTTTTACATTTACAAAATCCTGGGGCACACCACCAACCAAAATGACACAAAATGACACTCTAACACAGTAATACATATAGTTAATATGTTTTAAAATGTATTTATACACTCAGTGTGAAACCTGGGCCTGTTTTGATGAACACAACAACATAGATATCCTGGCAGGAATGGCAGAAAGAAGGTCTTGCTCAACAGCTGGGAGTTATAGTTCACCCGCAATCAAAGAGCATTCTGAACTCCACCAATGATGGAATGGAATCAAACTTCCCACACAGAACTACCATAACCAAGAGGAAATACTACAAGAGTTTGGTGGGCATTGACCTTGAGTTTTGGAGTTATAGTTCACCTATATCCAGAGAGCACTGTGGAGGGGAGGGAGGAAGATGTGGGGCAGGTCTGCGCAGTAGCACCTGCACGGGTCACGTCTTCCTCCCTCCTCCCTGCCGCAGAGGTGGCAGTGTGAGCAAAGCGAGGCAAAGCAAGCAGAGCGAGGCTGGGAAGAAGGGAGCCCGAGTGGAGAAGAAAAAGTGTTCGGCAGGAGGGGGAAGAAAGGGTATTGGAGGTTCCAAGTTTCCATGGCACACCTCATGATCGCTCACGGCACACTAGTGTGCCATGGCACACTGGTTGGGAAACACTGCTCTAAGCTACGAAATGAACAGAACGGAATGGCTTTGGATTATGTTTTTGGACTGTGTGATTTTAATGATTGGTTTGGAACATTTGATGTTTTAAACTTTGGTTTTTAATGTATTTATTTTATTTGCATGTATTTGTGAGGCATTGAATTGTTGCCTACTTGTAAGGCTGCTCTGAGCCCCCTTTGGGGTGAGAAGGGTGGGGTATAAATATGATAAATAAATAAGCTCAGGTGTATATGGCAGTGCTTCTTACATTTTAGTATTTCAAAGATCACTTCTGCAAATAAAACTGACTTGCATAACTTTACAAGCCGTTATGGTTCAGAATTTGCTACCTCTCACCTCCATAATCACCTCAAGCAATAGCTTCCTAAGGTATACAGAGATACTTGCAGGAACACCTAAGCAAGCAAGAGTCCAAAAGTGGCAGGCTAAAACTCAGAACCTCAATCAGTGGCTGAATCCAGATTGGAGACTCCCTTTGGGCACACAGAACACTGGCGCTGAACAGACTATGAACTGGCACCACAAGATGCAAAGCCAATCTAAAGAAATGGGGCTACGAAGTGGAGTCCATGACATGTGAGTGTGGAGAAGAGCAAACCACAGACCACCTACTCCAATGCAGTCTGAGTCCTGACACATGCACCATGGAGGACCTTCTCACAGTGACACCAGAGGCACTCCAAGTGGCCAGCTTCTGGTCAAAAGATATTTAGCATAATGCCAAGTTTTTAACTTTGTTTGTGGTTTTTAAAATATACATTATAACTTCTGACACAATAAATAAATACCTCCTTTGCTATGTTGTATAAATATGTTAGGCCCAGGTCTATCGATCTTAAAGCATATGATGGGCCTCCTTAATACACTGCTCTTTTAGGAGGTCCATCATTTTGCTCTCTAAAAGCTCTTGATCCAGTACCAGTGAACTGGAAGCGGCACAACTAAACTGTTCACATTTGGGCATATTGAGTATTCATGCCAAGTTTGGTCCTGATCCAACATTGTTTCAGTCTACATTGCTCTCTGGATATAGGTGAACTACAACTCCAAAACCCAAGGTCAATGCCCACCAAACTCTTATAGTATTTTCTCTTGCTTATGGGAGTTCTGTGTGGGAAGTTTGTGTCTTTCTGCCATTCCTGCCCGGATATCTATATTGTGTTTCTCGAAACAGGCCCAGGTTTCACACTGAGTGTATAAAAACATTTAAAACATATTAACTATATGTATTACTGTGTTAGTGTCATTTTGTGTCATTTTGGTTGGTGGTGTGCCCCAGGATTTTGTAAATGTAAAAAAGGTGCCGCGGCTCAAAAATGGTTGGGAAACACTGTTCTAGACATCCATGTCTAAGTGGATGTGTGTGTCTCTTTCTCTGTGGTACTAGATTTAAATTGTTCCACACTTCTGGGCCAACCAGACCCACTTTATTAGTCAACCTGTTCCTAGGCTTATTGGGGCTGCTTGTGGTTTGTAGAAATGTAGCAAATTTCTGAGGGCCAAACAATGGGCTATATGTTTTTTATTCTAGAGAAGCGTTTCTCAACCTGGGCGTCAGGAGAAAGTGCAGGCCTGGATCAACACCTTTTTGCGCCCTAGGCCACACTTTGGAATTACGCCCCCTTTAAGCCAACATCTACCAAACCCCCCCTCCACATCCTTTCATCTACTTGTTCCCCTTAGAGCCCTGCATCCAGCTCTCCCGGTGTGGCCCCACTAGATCCGCTACAGGATTTTCTCTCTCGGCAGGGGGGGGAGACCTCCTCCCCGATGCCGGGGCTTGAGGCACTTGGATCCTACGTGGTATCGGGGATTGCGCGTGTGTTGTAGTCAGCAGCTGTACCAATTCCGCGCTTCTCCCCGATACTGGGGCTTGTCGCGTTGGGCTTCTCTCCTGTACTGGGGTTTGCGCATGTGCTGTAGCCGGCAGTTGCACTTCTCTCTCCAGTAAGGAGAAGTCTCCTCCTTGTGTTGGAGGAGGAATACCAGCTTTCATGGTGTTAGGGCATGCGCAGACTGTGCAATGGAGTTTCCTGTACTTGCACTGAAGGAACAAGCAAGTGGATGCTGTCGACATCGAGGGAGCTAATTGTTCCTCCTGTCGACGTCGACACCAGTGTCGAGAACCCCTGCACATACGCCGTTTGTGCAACAATAGCAGGGGCAGGAGCTGGTATTCAGGAAGGGGCAGGGGAAGCGCCGAAAAGGAGGACCTCCAGTATCCTTCCTTCCTCATCTCCATGCACGTTGTGTTTTTGTTTCAACATTTTTATATAAAAAAATTGGTCAGTGATCTGTGCCCCCCCCCCCCCTCGGCTTGCACCCCTAGGCCTTGGCCTAGGTTGGCCTTATGGGTAATCCTGGCCTGAGAAGGTGTCAGAGGGGTTGGCAAAGACCATCCAAAAACACAGTATTTTCTGTTGGCCACGGAGGTTCCATATGGGAAGTTTGGTCCAAGTCTACCATTGGTGGGGTTCAGAATGCTCTTTGATTTTAGGTGAACTCTAAATCCCAGCAACTACAACTCCCAAAAGTCAAGGTCTATTTTCTCCAAACCCCACCAGTGTTCACATTTGGGCATATTGGGTTTCTGTACCAAGTTTGGTCAAGATCCATCATTGTTTTGAGTCCACAGTGCTTCTCTGGATATAGGTGAATTATAACTCCAAAAATCAAGATCAATGGCCACCAAACCCTTCCAGTATTTTTTGGTGGTCATGGGAGTTCTGTGTGCCAAGTTTAGTTCAATTCCATTGTTAGTGGAATTCAGAATGCTCTTTGATTGTAGGTTAACTATAAATTCCAACAACTACAACTACCAAATGACAAAATCAATCCTCCTCAACCCCACCAGTATTCATATGTGGACTTATCAGGTATTTGTGCCAAATTTGGTCCAGTGAATGAAAATACATTCTGCATATCAGGTATTTACATTACAATTCATAACAGTTGCAAAAGAGCATTCTCGGTGGTGGCACCAACCTTATGGAATGCCCTACCTGAGGAAGTCAGAGGTATCAGGGAACTGTCCTCTTTTCGCCGAGCCTGCAAGACGGCTCTTTTTCGCCTGGCTTTTCCAGTTGAATAACTGTTATGCTTTCTATGTAGTTTAGCTTACTTTTAGAATTATTTTAGCGCTAGTAATGTTTTAGATTAAATCATTGCTTATCTGCTTTTACACCATTGTTCTATAATGTCAGTTCTACGCCTGTTTTTTACCTGTTTGTAAACCGCTCCGAGCTTCTAGAGGGAGCGGTCTAGAAGCCGAAAGAATAAACAAACAAACAAATAAATAAAAATTACAGTTATGAAGTAGCAACGAAAATAATTTTATGGTTGGGAGTCACCACAACATGAGGAACTGTATTAAGGGGTCGCTGCATTAGGAAGGTTGAGAAACACTGCTCTAAAGTAAATATATGCAGATATAATCTGGACTCGGAGGGGAGCCTTATGCAAAAGCAGCAGTAGCAACAGCATTAATTGGGACAATATTTGTTTTCTTTTTTGAACACTAGTACAGAAGACTTGAATTTTAAAATTTAAAAAACACATGGGGGAGAAGGAAGGTTTAACCCTCTCTTACTTGAACTAGTCCCAATCTGGATTTACTGCATGTGCATTTAAGCAAAGGCTGCCAACCTTTGATCTTCCAGATGTATGGCAGACATAACAGACTGTCAGCAAAGATAGCTGAGATTTCAGGTTGTTGAAATCCCAGGCCCCTTCTACATTGCCATACAATCCAAATTATAAAAGCAGAAAAACTAGATTACCTGCTTTAACTGGATTATGTGAATCTACACTGGTTTATAATCCAATTCAAAGAAGATAATCTGGATTTTATATGGCAGTGTAGAAGGAGTCACAGACACATGGAAGACCAAAGGTTAGGAATAATTGCTTAGGAGGTGATATAGGAAGCTACACGATACATGTTGCGTGTCATTGGATACTGGGTGTGGAAGTGTCTGAATTTTAATGAAAACTTCACATTAAGTGTACTTACGACAAGGTAAGTAGACCTGGGATTGACTGAACCTGTGACTTCTATGATCCTGATTGCTTGTCTTGGAAGAGAGAAGGCACCGGATGACAAGAAGCACTAACAATACTAACAATGAAACTCATTTTCTAGTTGATGGCAGAGCTGGAACTAGCCATCTTTACAATGTTGGGAGTCAACAACATGCGAGTGTAAAGAAGAACAAACCACAGACCACTTACTAAGTACAATGCAATCTGAGCACTGCCACATGCACAATTACAGGAACACCACAGGTACTCCAAGTAGCCAGCTTCTGATCAAAGGAAAGCTAGCATAATGCCAAGTTTTTAACGTTGTGTTTTTTATACATTATAACTCCATTCTCAATTTGCTTCTGACATTATAAATAAATATAAATAAATAAATAAAAATGAATATATCATTTTGGATGAGAAACTGGCTAAACTAACTTGTCTTCTTCAGCAAGTGATCGGCCTATTTCCAATGCTGAGATTGTAGGCAACAGGAGTGGTTGATCCATAAAAAAATGATTCTAAACTTGGGGGGGGGGGGGGGGATCTCCGTTGCTGGGTTGTTATAGAAATTAATCTGAAAAATTTTCAATAAATTTTGTAATTGAAAGGTAATTAATAAGGAAAATTCATTATTATTTCCTGTTTTCAGCAGGGAAGGAGATGCCCACATCTCTTTTTCTGCCAAGAACGCACGCGCATCAAGCCTTGAGTCGCGTTAGTTCTCGGCAGGGAAGGAGGTGGATGCACCTCTTTCCCTGTCAAGAAGTAACGCGAATCAAGCCTTGAGTTGTGTTAGTTCTTGGCAGGGAAAGAGGTGCAGGCACCTCCTTCCCTGCCGAGAACTAACGTGACTCAAGGCTTGATTCGCGTTAGTTCTTGGCAGAGAAGGAGCCGCCCCCCTGCCAAGTTCTAAACCGCGCCAAGGCTTGGCGCAGTTTAGATCTTGGTAGGGGAGGAGGAGCGGACCCCTCCCCCCCAAGATCTAAACCACACCAAGCCTTGGTGCAGTTTAGATCTTGGTAGGGAAGGAGGAGCGGACACCCCCCTGCCTGCCAAGATCTAAACCGCGCCAAGGGTTGGCGCAGTTTAGATCTTGGTAGGGAAGGAGGAGCGGAGGGCATCCCCTCGTGTCCTCCTTCCCTGCTGAGAACTAACTCCGAGATCCAGGCTCTCTCTTCGCTTGTGAGGGAAAGCCTGGGGAAAGGGAGGAAAGCTTGGCCGGGCTGCTTCCAAAGCACCCGCCTCAGCTCTCAGCTGGCGAGAGGAGAAGGGAGGGTGCTGCTGCCCTCCAGTCTCTTCTCACGAGTTGAGAACTGAGGAGGGGAAAAAACGACCTAGTAACGTGACCTTTACAAAAAGTGGCGATCCCGGGTTCGGTTATGAAACTTCACTTCCGGGTTGGACGCCGAGGGTCGATATAAGGTCAAAATAATTTCAAATACGAATTATTGACGGGTTTCAAAGTATTTAAATTGGAGATATCCACCCCTAGTAGGCAATCTTGTGGAACAAAAACAATCACTTGATGCCTCTAAATAAAATGAGTTAGCTGATCCAGTCTAGAGTGACCTTTTTGACTCATTTTCGCACTGAAAAATGCACTTGGGTGAGAACTGCTCTTGGGTGTAATGCTCAATTCACTTAATGATTTTGTTGGGATCAATAACTTAAGATGTGTGTGTGCATGACTTCTGCAATATTGCAGAATCGCACGACTTTATGTCATTTTAAAAAAATCACTATTTCTACTTCAAAACAACGTGGTAAGAAAACACTATGCTGGCCAGTATATATATGCTAACTCAATATATGAATCATGATTCATCTTCTTACTAAATAATTTTTATTATCATATAGAGTTTATTCATTCCATATTAAATGCTCGCAGATTCATTACTAAGACTTAACTCCTCTATTTTTGCATGCCACAGCTCAGTTTGAAGAGAACTGAAGAAACTTGAGGAAAGGGAGAACTGTAATGGCACTATTTCCATAAGCAATTAGAAGAAAATGATGAATTCGACTCAAACGGATTGGACATTATGTGTATTAAACAATTCCCATATTATGCATAAACGGTGATCCTTCTTAACTTTTAACCTCAGTGCCAAGTTTATTAGCTTCAGGCAATCTTCGACTTAGTTATTTCTGCCATATGTCTCCCCTGCAATCCTGCCCACCCCCACTGTTCTTAGATCCAAGCTAATGTCATTTGGTAGGATATGCTATCAAAACCAGCTGAGTCTCCAGTAGATTCAGTAAGGAAATACATATGCAACAGCCCAATGCTTGATATCCATATGGGTCTACTTACAAAAGCGAAAGTCAGGCAATGCAAAGTAAATGACACCTGATGCTTCCTGCCACAGCCTTGCGCTTTAAAAACACAGTCCTCTGGCCCAAATGTAAGTGGTCAGCAGGAAATGTAAATAACCAGACTACTACATTAGTCATATGAAAGACCCCAGCTGTGAATTTTGATACCTTCTAGATCTGAAATGGTATTACATCTGGACTTTATTTTCAATAGTTCTCCTACAGAGCCACTCTTCCTTTTCAAACAAGGAAAATAGAAGACTGAGGCCAATTCTCACATTACAGCTGCCATGGCAAAGCTGGTGGAAAGAGTGGTTGCAAATGTGCGAAAACTGCACAACATACGGATTATCCTCATTGAGCCTTGAACTTCTATTCATTATCAGGCATCTCAAAAATGTATGGTGCAGTGGAATGGAGCCGCCATCATGAAAAAGTACTTCCAGCAGCTTCTTACTTGGCAATCACAATGGGAGATACTATTCTTGGTCCATGTCCATATCTCTTTCTATCTTTGCAAATCAAAGTTGTTGTGGCCTTGACTTTCTGAATATTTGCAAAAGTGCAGAAGTACACTCTTTGTCTGAAAAGGAGGTGGCAAAAACAATTTTAGCAACACCCTTATTGGAAGCAAAGTACATACAGAGTTCTGCCACCTTTCTCTATGTTAGTAAGGAATATATGCCGCACCAGGTAGGCATGTAGCCGGAGGGTGGGGGTGGGGGGTATTGTGGGATGGGGTGGGGGGAGCTTGAGGGGCTTCCCCCCCCGAAATTCTCAGGGTGGTTCGTGAGAAGGCCTTACAGGTACATTATTTAAACTTACGTTTATTCATATCATGATCTGATCATGCTCAATATGTTTAGCACAGCAGAGGTTTAGCACAGTGGTTAGAACAACAGCTGCTAAAGATCTTATCAACCGAACGTTACAGGTTCGATACCCGGGCTGGTTTGGGCAGCCAGCTGTCAGCCCTGCCTCTGTTTACCTAAACAGTCGAAAACAGCCTAGCTGTGAGTAGAGAATTTAGGGACCGCTTTGCGGAGGAGGACTTTTATGACGCCAATAAATAAGGAAGACCGATTGCCGGAAAGGTGGAAATCCTAACGGGCTGGCAAGCTCTTCATCATAGGAGGATGAAGCAACAGCACCCCCTGTGGTGCAATGGAGCAACAGCACCTGGTGATACAATTGAAAGAACCTGGAAGAACTAGGCTCAACTGGAAAAAGAACCTCCTACTGTATATGCTGTATGTGATGTATGTCAAATATAAAAACGGCAGGGATTGTCTGCTTGTATGTGTACTGTAATCTGCTCTGAGTCCCCTTTGGGGTGAGAAGGGCAGAATATAAATAAAGTGTATCATTATTATTATTATATCCCATATACATGGGGGTATTGGGATAATGATACAAAAGGTTTGCTAGGGTAGACCCTCTCTCACTCAGACCCCGAATCCAACTCAGCGCCCCCCCCCCCCCAAAAATCAAAATCCTGGCTACGGCCCCTGGCACCAGGCATGATACTGATAAAGCTTTCAAGATGCCATTAAGTATCCAATTCAACCTTAAAGATCCTGGAGACATGAGTAATATCAAATGAATTGGACACCTTCCTGTCACAATGCAGGGTCTCGGCCCAGCCCCTTAATCACACACACAGAGACGGTAATCAGCTAACTATTTATTGAATAATGAAAAACAGGTGAAAAGGTAAATTGTCCATAAAAGTATCAAAAGTTCAATCAAAAAGGTAAAGAGTTCGTAGGTAAATCCAGAGGCAAAAGCTTGTCAAAAGTTCCGCAAAACAAGGCGGATCAAACAGACTTGGTCCGTGGCAATTCAACAAGGCAAAGTTCAGGGAAACAAGGCCCAAGAAACTTCTTGGCAAGGCACGAGCCCAATTCTGGCTCCGTGGATCTTCACTCGCTTTACTCCTTTCAAATCAGAAGTGGCCGAGCAACTGAGGATCCGTTCCCACGGATCCTATACTTAATCCCCTTGGTGAGATCTACGCCGCTCTAGGCTTCAGCGCCAATCTGTACTACGGGACCTAACGCTCCTTTGGTGCTCTAGGCTTCGGTGCCATTCCCTCCTACTGGACTCAATGCTCCGTCTCCTATCAAAGCTCCGTCCTTGCCTCCCAGCACCTGGGTCGCTATCTTCGTGAGAGCCAGACTCCCTTTCGGCTTCCATGGGCTCATCCTCCGCTATCTCCCTGACCCTTTCTTGCGAACCAAAACCACCTGGTCTCTCATACTGATTATCTGAATCAGCACTCTCAGTGTCAGCCTGATTTTCCCAGCTGTCATATCCATTGGACCAGCCATCATCCCATGCCAAGCTCTCTGTGGGAGATGAAGGCCCAGCTACCTCATAATCCCCTTCATCCATCTCCCCATCATCCACAATTGGCCCTAGTGCAAGCGGGACCCCCGGGGCCGCCCCCTGCCCCCCAGGCACGAAGGAGAACGGGGTTGCTACACTTCCGCAGAGCATGCAAGACGCATTTATTCGGGCAGGCTTTTGAATGATACTGGAATTTCTAATCTCTTTGTTTTTATCAGGTATTTTTTTACATTAAACTCTTCTGTAAACCGCCCTGAGCCTCCGGAAGTGGCGGTGTAGAAATCGAAGAAATAAATAAATAATTCCTCAATGGTTTAAAAACTGAAGCAGTGGTTCAGAGGCAGGGGATGGTGAACTACTGCTTCAGATTTTATCTCAACCATTGATTTAATGATGACCTTAGTAAAGTCACTATTTGAGACACCCCAGTCCCTGGAATGATGGTACTGATGTATCTTACAAGGCTGCTGAGACTTAGATAATGCCTTCAGGAAGCAGAAAATGTTCTACTTACATGTTAGATATTATTTGTTAGACATTACATACACATATAGTGTTACAGTTATTTTTTTCTACATCTTACAATGAGATAGAACTGAAGGTGCAGAATAAATTCAAAGAGCCAAGATTATTACTACCATGGGGATTTATGAAGTATTGAGTGTAGTATGTGTTGTACAATTCAAAAAAGAAAACATTTAAGTTTCATGGTGTAGGTAGGAACTTTAATAAAGTTGTACTTAGCAAGAGAGAGAGAGAGAGAGAACAATACAAGTCACTTAAGTGGCTCGAGAATGAGAAGTCAACTAACTTAGCAGTCTAGCGACAGTGCAATGAATTGTAGTTTTTCTCTGGCTACAGGGTGAAAAGATGATGCTAAAACTGGAAAAAGGGGAACTCACCTCCTCCGCAAGACTCGGAGCACTCCGTGAACCCTTCGTACTCCCAGTCATAGAGTTCGTCGAAATCTTGAGAACCACCATAGAACAGATCTGTTTCTTCCGGACTATATTCACCAGTGTCTCCATTACAAGGACCACCATAACATGCTCGCTCAGAGGCTGGCTTAGGCCCTTCACATTCATCAGTGGGCAAATCTGCCACAGATTGGGAGAAAGACAGCAGCACCTGGCACTTCACCAAACGTACTTGGATACCCACACCACAGGTCACACTGCAGGCAGACCAGGATTCAGGAATAAACCTATGGAAATGAAGACACAAAGGAAAGAAAGCAGAGGGAGAATAAGCAGAGGAGAGAAAGCAAACAAAACAGCCATCTGTTCAAGATGCAGGGAACTCATTCACTGGGCATAGGAATAATTGAGGTGCTTTCATGATAGTTAGAATCATAAAATGCAGAGTTGGAAGAGATCACAAGGGCTATCCAGAACAACCTCTTGCTATGTATGAACATACTTGGAATTTGAAACTCATGGAGTTCCAGCTAGAACACATGTACAATCAATTGTTGAGTGGTGACTCAACTGATTCAATTAGGCTACTTTAATCAGGATTAACAACTGGATTTACAGCATACTCCAAAATAGTATTTCCCAAACTCTGGTCTTCCAGGTGTTTTTGGACTTAAGCTCCCAGAAACCCTGACCATTTGCCAAAGTAGTTGAGCCTCCTGGAAGTTGAAGTCCCAAACACCTGAAGAACTAGAGTTTACAAATTCCTGCGCTAAAAGATACTCTGATTACTAGAGAAGCCTGAACTTGACACATTTATCATGCTTGAAATGTACCAAAGCAGTGAGGGTTTAGTGCATCAATGTATAAAAAGAAGTGGAGGAAGGAAAGAAGTAGATTCTTGTTACATATCTAAAACTTTTCATCCTCCCTAACTTTTTATATTGATTTAGACTAACATGGCTAATGCTATTAGTTAGAGAACTTTATTATTTTATTTATTTATTAACTTCGATTTAGTATACCGCTCACTCTGGAGCTCAGAGCGGTTTACAGAAGAAGCATAAACACCGTGGGTAATAAAACAAGATTAAACAGTTAAACACATTACACATCGAGCAATTAAAACATATTAAAAACACAAGCCCTCAGCGAAGGCTGGGGGGACAAAATAGGGATCTGGAGGAGGCAAAGGCGGCATGGCACCCAATGTGGTTGGGTTAAGGGCCAAACGCCTTCCTAAAGAGCCAAGTCTTCAAGGCCTTGCGGAAGGGCAGAAGAGCACGGATGGTGCGGATCTCCTCCGGGAGGCCGTTCCAGAGACTTGGGGCAGCTACAGAGAATGCCCTCCGCCGTGTAGTGGCCAGTCTGCAAGATCCGAGGGATCTTTGCTGGGGCCATGACCTCCATCCTGTTGCCCAATCTAAAATCCGTAGTTGGCATAGAAACAATAGCTAGGCAAAAAATTGAAAAAGAGATACAGGAAGGCAGGGTGTTAGGCCCTTCATTTTGCCCCCCACGGCCCAATTTAGGGTATCACCTCTAGGAATAGTTCCGAAAAAAGCAAAAGGGGAGTATCGCCTCATTAATCACTTGTCCTACCTCAAGGGCGAGTTGGTGAACAATGAGATGCCGGATGAGCAGTGTACAGTTCAGTACCCTTCCTTGGATGCAGCAATTTGGCTTAAAGGCATGGATGTGCTGCAGAGCTAGCCAAGTGTGACATTACATCAGCATTTAGGTTGCTCCCAGTACATCCCCTGGATTTCGAAGTTTTGGGATTTCAATTTGACGGCCTTTTTTAACATGGACCGGGTTCTTTCTATGGGATGCTCCATGTCCTGTGCCGCTTTTGAGAAATTCAGCACATTCTTAGAATGGGCTATAAGAAGGAAATCAGACCTTCCAGGAGTCGTTCATTATTTAGACGATTTCCTTTTTTTATAGGAAGGTCGGGATCAGATGAATGTTGCTTATTGCTCCACTTGTTTCAGCAGCTAAGTGTCCCACTAGCTGAGGAAAAACGGAGGGCCCACACACTACACTCACCTTTTTGGCGGATAGAAATCGATACCATTTGGCAACATTCCAAAAAGGTGGCAGACTTGACGTTGTGTATCCAACAATTTCTCCAGTTTAAGAAAGCTATCCTGAGGCAATTTCAGGAGTTAATTGACCTCCTGAATTTTGCATGTAAGGTTGTAGCACCGGATCGGGCCTTTCTGAGAAAGCTATGTGATGCTGTGGCTGGAGTCCACTTGTCACATCACTATATCAGGATCACCCGTTCAATTAAAACAAACTTGGAAGTTTGGCTGCAGTTCCTGTCTGAATATAATGACATCTCTTTTTGGAGACAGGAACTTTTGTTAAAAGACTCTTTGAAGGTCGCATCTGATGCCTCTGGCTCCTGGGGATTTGGAGTGTACTTTGATGGTCACTGGTGCGCCAAAGCTTCGCCCCAGTCACGGCACACCTTGGGTATAACAGCTAATTTAACGTTTCTTGAGTATTTCCCCATTTTGGTGGCTGTTACATTGTGGGTAGACTCCTTCACCAATACAACAGTCCATTTCTGGTGTGACAACATGGCCACAGTACAAGTACACAGTACAACCCTTTCTTCCAAGTCCCCTAGGGTCAAGGGAGCCCTTAGGCATTTTACACTACTGTGCTTAAGATACAACCTTATGTTTCGTGCATTCCACATAGTAGGCCTTGACAACTCATTGGCCGACGCCCTGTCTCACATGCTTCAGACATCTTGCGCCCAATGCCAATGTCTGCCCAGAACGCATGCCAGACCATCAACGCATGCACGTTGGAATGACTAAATCATAAAAGGCATGGCTTTTGCTTTGGCTCCCGGCTCTAGAAAAGCCTACGTCAGAGCTGTGCAAGAATTTGGCGAATTAGGTGAATACTATGGTTTGGCTAATGTTTTTCCAATTCCATATGAACACACTGCCCAATTTTGTGTTTATTGTAAAAGGTGAGCTTGCCCCTCATTCCATTAGGTCTAAATTGGCTGCATTGGCCTACTGGATTAAGGTGTAGGAGTTCCCTGATCATACCCACGATTTTAGATTACAAAAAGCTTATGGCTGGTTGGACTCGCCAGCATGGGCAGCCAAAGGATGACAGGGAACCGCTGACCCCTGAGATATTAAAGGGGTTGCTAAAAACGTGGCCACACATTTCCCTGTGTTGATCATGGATTGTTCTTTGATCAACCCCTTCTTTATAGAATCATAGAGTTGGAAGAGACCTCATGGGCCAGCCAGTCCAATCCCCTGCCAAGAAGCAGGAAAATCACATTCAAAGCACCTCAGAGAGATGGCCACCCAGCCTTTGCTTCGAGCCTCCACCAAACTCCGGGGCAGAGAGTTCCACTGCTGGACAGCTCTCACCATTAGGAAGTTCTGCCTAATGTTCAGGTGGAATCTCCTGTAGTTTCAAGCCATTATTCTGCATCTTAGTCTCCAGGGCAGCAGAAAACAAGCTTGCTCCCTTCTTCCTATGACTTTCCCTCACATATGGCTATCATGTCTCCTTTCAGCCTTCCCTTCTGCAGGCGAAAAATGCCCAGCACTTTAAGCTGTTCCTCATAGGGCTTGTTCTCCAGACCCTGGATCACTTTAGTCGCCTTCCTATGGACATATTCCAGCTTGTCAACTTCTCCCTTCAATTGGGGTGCCCAGAACTGGACACTAGGGGAGGATATCTCCAATTTAAATACTTTGAACCCCTTTAATATTTCGTATTTGACATTATAATAATAATAATAATAATAACTTTATTTCTTGTGAGTCGCCCTCCACCGTTGGTGCTCCGGGCGACTTACATCATTTAAAAAACACCGGTACATCAATTAAAAACACAGGTACAGAGAACCACAAAGGGCCCAGCCTCCAGGTTAGCTAGTCAATCCCCAAACGCCTGGCGGAAGAGCCAAGTTTTCAAGTCGGACAGGAATCTGGCTGGGGTTGATGTGGCCCTGAGAGCAGGCGGAAGTGTATTCCAGATCACAGGGGCCACCACAGAGAAGGCTCTCCGTCGGGTCTTTGTCAGCCGGGCCTCTCTCACCCCTGGGATAACTATACAGCCACCATTTATTGCACACGATGGTCTTTCACTGTGTTGGTCTGTCAGCCGATCGCCCAGATAGGCTGGTCTGGTTCTTTGCCGTGCTTTGAAGGTTAGCACCATGAGTTTATAGATCACTCTGAACTCTGTAGGCAGCCAATGAAGAACTTTTAGGATTGGTGAGATATGGTTCCTAGCCGATGCCCCGGAAATGAGTCTGGCCGCTGCATTCTGAACAAGTCTCAACCTCCGAGTCGTGGACAGCGGTAGACCCGCATACAGGGCATTGCAATAGTCGAGTCGAGAGACCACGGTGGCATGTATCACAGTCTTCAGCGCCTCTGATGGCAGGTAGGGGGCCAGCCGTCGGGCCCTGCGAAGATGAAAGAAGGCGCCCTTGGCTGCAGCCTGGATCTGGGCTTCCATCGTCAGTCTCTCGTCCAGAATCACTCCCAGGCTCTTCACCGCCGGAACCGGGGACAGGGGCTCGCCTTCAAAGAATGGTAGTGGTGAGTGAGGGTCGGGTCGGCCAGGCCAGAGGATCTCCGTTTTTGCCGGATTGATTTTTAGCCTGTGTGCTCTAAGCCAGCTTGTCACCGCCCTCAGCCCCTGACTGAAGCTTTCAGGCACCGACGACATCCCTGGATCGAGCTTCAGCAACAGCTGTGTGTCGTCGGCGTATTGGTAACAGCTGAAACCATGGCTCCTAGCGATACTGGCCAGGGGCTGGACATAGATGTTAAAGAGGGTGGGGGACAAGATGGCACCCTGAGGGACCCCGCACTCCAGCCCGCATTTCCTGGAGACCTGGCCCTGCCACTCGACCTGCTGCGAGCGGCCCCGCAGGAACGATCCTAGCCAAGTCAGAGCCTTATCTTGGATCCCGGAGGCAGCCAGGCGGCGGAGTAACAGGTCATTATCTTGACCTTATATCGACCCTCGGCGTCCAACCCAGAAGTGAAGTTTCAAAACCGAACCTGGGATCGCCATTTTTTGTAAAGGTCCCATTATTAGGTTGTTTTTCCCTCTCCTCAGTTCTCAACTCGCGAGAGGAGACTGGAGGGCAGCAGCACCCTCCTTTCTCCGATTGCACCCTCCTTTCTCCTATTGCCAGCTGACAGCTGAGGCGGGCGCTTTGGAAGCAGCCCGGCTGAGCTTTCCTCATGTTCCCCAGGCGTCCGCCCCTCCTTCCCTGCCAAGAACTAAACCGCGCCAAGCCTTGGCATGGTTTAGATCTTAGCAGGGAAGGAGGAGCGTCCGCACCTCCATTAAATAATGTGCGATGCTTCTGAGCTCGGGGGGGGGGGGGAGGAGAGCAAGCCCTCTATTCTAGCCTCCCAGCTGGCGTAACAAATAAAAATGAAAATTCGTTAGTAATTACGTTTCAATAACGAAATTTGTTTAAAATTTTTCGGATTAATTTCTATAACGACCCAGCAAGGGAACCCCCCACGAGTTTAGAATCAATTTTTTATGGATCAACCACCGCTACTGGACACAGTTTTGCTGGTCAAATGCTCCTCCCCCCATTTTGACATCAGCAGAGGGGACTGTGGCAGCATGTGCTCAGATGCTGTTCCATAGTTGGGTAGGATTTCTATTTGGCTAACTCAATGTAGACGACCCCAAAGAGAACCTCTGTCTTCACTGAAAAGGGGGTTCGTGCGTTGAATAATCTGTTTCCACAGTTTCCAAATTCTATTCTTTTATATATTCCCTTCCTTTGTGCTATCTTAAGCAAACAGTAATTGCAACAATTTAACTGTGGTCAAAATGTCTTTACTATACAAAAGCAGGCAAAAGGTCACACAATACAGCCTATTAAACAAAACTATGCATTGGCACGCAATACGTTTGCTCAAAGTGAAAACAAAAAGAAAAATATAGAGTTGTAAAAGAAACTCTTCAGTGGGATAAAGTATAATTTACTCCTTATTAATCATGCCACTGTGCACTGTAATTCATAACCGAAGTGCAGGAAATAACACCAGGAAGTTATATGGATTTTTTTCTTCTTAAACAGATACTTTGCATGTTGAGTTATGAGTCTGGAAGGGTAGGTTTATTCTATGTAATAACTTGCTTCAAAGGGAAGAAGGGAACCTGTGGTGCTGGGAGCAATAAAACATGCCAAGCTGCCATTAGAAACTCAGCATTTACTAATAACAAGCATATTTCAAAGTTCAGATTCAGAGGAACAGAAGTGTTCTCCACTTGCTTAAAAATGAAAGTTTCCTTTCCTGTTTGCAAGTTTGCTGGCAAATCCTAATTTCCAGTTATTACACTTTTCTTTTCACAAATCACAGCAAGCATCTTGCATTTTTACCATGCATACATTGGGAGGAGCATCAGATAATCATAGATCTGAATAAATGAAACGATAATTTCCACTGCTGACAAAATTAAATAAATATTTGGATTTAGATAACTCATAGGTTTGGATTACTACAATTACTATAATTCAGGTTCTTTGAAACCATGTGAATTCACATGATAAGGAACTTGACATTTACACAGAACTTGGGGACAAAAAGGGAATGGACATTGCATTCATCCTGTGGACATCCTGCAGCACCTGGACACAAAATAGTAAATATTACATAGAAAAAATATGTGATGTGCAGATTTATTAAATGCAGCTTCTATCAAAGGTCCTCATGACACTCTCTTCTGCGTAATTGGGAAAAGGTGTTGCAGGTGGCAAAAGTCATTTCTGTAATCATTTCTGATCTTATACAAGAGAGAAATAGATCTGGAGGAAGGGAGTTGGGCTCTCTTGTATGTTTATTTATTATTTGCAATATTTGTATACCACCTTCTCAACCCCGATGGGGACTCAGGGAGGTACACAGTGTTTCTTCTTTGCCTGCTCTATTTCTTCCACTACTATACACTGAGGCTGGCTACTCCTCCTGCTACTAGCACTTTGCTCTTTCTCTCTCCTGGGTCTCATCCACACTGGGAATGTGGCGCAGCTGGCTAGGTGTCAGCTGCATAAGATCTCTCTGACCAGTAGTTCATGAGTTTGAGGCCTGCCCGGGTCGAGGTGGGTGCTCGACCCCTAAGTGTAGCCTGCTGTCAACCTTTGCAGCCCGAAAGACAGTTGCATCTGTCAAGAAGCAGATAAAGGTACCACATTAAGTGGGGAGGCAAATTTTGACTGAATTATGAGGCCATTAAAGAACTCCAGGAATGCTGAGGAATGCGGAACAACAAGGGACGCTTGGAACGCTGAGAGATGAGGCATGCATCAGCTCCCCCTGGTGGCCAGAGTTTGCCTCTGTTCGTCTATATGTGTGTTTGTGGAAACGGCAGGTATTGTCTGCTAAGTATGTGTACCTGTAATCCGCTCTGAGTCCCCTTCGGGGTGAGAAGAGCGGAATATAAATAAAGTGTATTATTATTAATAGGGCACTCTCCCAGCAATCAAACAGTCTTTCCATTCAAAAGAGGCACAGAGTGGAGTGGGTCAGCAAAAATGGGGACATTTGTCAGAGCAGACCTTCAAAGAAGGAGGCAGGAATGGACAGAGGAGTGAGCTTTGCATTTGCATAATGGTTTTAATGTAGATATAAGTGATTTTAATGTTTGTATATATTTATGGTTTTATGTCCCGGCATTGAATGTTTGCTGTATGTTGCGCTCTGCCCTGAGTCCCCTGCAAGGTGAGAAGGGTAGAATATAAATGTTTTAAATCAATCAATCAATCAATCAATCAATCAATAAAATAATTGTTGGGCCTGTGGCTTCTGTGGCTTCAGGGAATTTAGTTTTTCTGAGAGTCCAGTGGGCGGGAATTGAGACACCTGGCTTGCTGATTCTAGCCGCAGCTGTGACTTTCCCAGGAAAAAGGGAGGGAAATGTTACAATGTTGAGATCTTGTTATTAGCCTTGTAAAGGCTGAAGTTCAGTTCCTGGTCAACTTTCGATTCCACTACAAGCAGTTCCATGAACTCCTGATTTCATGATTTTTTTGGTCATTCATGACAGAACTTTGAGCTTGCCTTTTTGGGGACTATCCTAGTTTTAATACCTGTTGCTTCTTAGTGGATTTATATTCAGAGACCTTACAACTTAATTAGCCCGAGGCTTTGGGAACGTTTCCTGGGATTTTTTCAAATGCTTTTTGCCTTGGCTATTTTCATGTTTACTGTTATTTTTTGGACATTGTTTACTTCAATAAATAGACTGTTATTTTCAGCTGTGGTTGTGTGAATATTTAAAGGGGCCTGGTTCTCGGCCGGTGTGCGACAATAATGAACCTACAGAAGAGTGCAGTGAGTTGCCAAAAAAGGGCTACAACTGTAAGATTTGACTAGCTCTGAAAACAGGTTAATCAGTTTGCCTCAAACTACCACATCCTTCCAATGCCATTCTGATCTGGCAGGACACACCTTGCAAATCTTTTTCCCCAGGAAAATCAAGAGTAAATGGAAACTTTCTGAAAATCACATTACACCTCAAAGCGGGGTAGAAATGGTGGAAATAAATAAAGTTTGTACATTTGTGTGTACCCTGATGTTTGTACATCCAGATGTTTGTACTTTTTTTATGCTGGTCATTGACCGTAATAAATCTTGCAGGGACGGTCTGGGTAGAATTTGTTTGGGGGCTCAGTTCTACCTTGTATTACTGGAAGTGAGGACATGTCTGATCCTATGACCAAAAGGGCTGTAATTACTTTCTGCTGTGTGATTTGCCTTCAGTAATGCTTTTGTTACAGCAGTAAGTTGAGCCATTATTCAGTACTAGCTTGGGGACCCGGTGGTGCCCGGGTCATTTGAGAAGCGCAGCAGGATGTAGAGTGGGTCATGGGGGCTCTGTGTGGCAAGTTTGGTCTTGATCCATCATTATTGGGAGTTGCAGTGGTATCATGAAATTACTGAAGGTAGTGGAAGTCCCATCATCTCTGGTCCACCCTCCCCCAAAGTGTAGTAAGATGTAGATTGGGTCATGGGGGCTCTGTGTGCACCAGGTTTGGTGTTGATCAGTCATTGGATTAGGTTTGTAGCAGGCTTGGAAAGTGAGGGAAGGTACTGCAAGTCCCATCATCCATGTTCTGGCCCCCTCCAAACTTCAGTAGGATGTAGAGTGGGTCACTGGGGCTCTGTGTGCCAAGTGTGGTCTCAATCAGTAATTGGATGAGGGTCGCAGCAGACTTGGGAAGTGAGTAGAGGTACTTCAAGTCCCATCATCCATGGTCCACCCTCCTCCGATCTGCACCAGGATGTAGAGTGGGTCATGAGGGCTCTGTGTGGCAGGTTTCGTGTTGATCGGTCATAGGATTAGGTTTGTAGCAGTCTTGGAAAGTGAGGGAAGGTACTGCAAGTCCCATCATCCATGTTCTGGCCCCCTCCAAACTTTAGTAGTATGTAGAGTGGGTCACTGGGGTTCTGTGTGCCAAGTGTGGTCTTTATCAGTGTTTGTTGGGGGCCACAGTGGTCTGTGGGAACAGAGGGGTGTGAAAGTACTACAAATCCCATCATCCATTGTCAGTCCTCTCGCAAACCTCACCAGAACGTGAAGGCAGTCATAGGGGTTATGTATGCCAAGTTTGGTCTCGATCAGTGATTGGATGAGGGTTGCAGCGAACTTGGGAAGTGAGTAGAGGTACTTCAAGTCCCATCATCCATGGTCCACCCTCCTCCAAACTGCACCAGGAGATAGAGTGGGTCATGGGGGTTGTGTGTGCCAAGTGTGGTCTGTATTGGTCTGTTTTGGTGGCCTCAGTGGTCTGTGGGAACCAAAGTGTTTGAAAGTACTGCAAATCCCATAATCCGTGGGTCATGTCCCCCGAACTGCACCAGGACGTAAAGGCGGTTAGGGGGGTTATGTGTACCAAGTTTGGTGCAGGTCCATCACCCGCACTGGTCGCTGTGGCCTGTGAAAGTGGCTGCCACATATCCGCCCTCCCGTCCTCCCGCCCTTCCGCCCTCCCACCCTCCCGCCCTCCGCACACATACATACATACATACAAACATTCCGCTTTATAAAGGTATACAGATTAATAACTCGTATAAAGTCTTGGAATTATACTCAGTTCTGGACTGAGATGTTATGGATTGTTGGCAATGGAAGAATTATAATGAGCTAATTCATCAAAGAAGATTTTAAAAAGAAGATTTCCCCACTTAAAACAATGTATTTTTAATTTCTCTGCCATCAGATCAAAATGTTACATTAGCTTTCCTTTTAATGTCAAGTTTGTTCAACTATTTTATAAATTCCTTTCTCTTCAGACAGTAAGGTCCGAGTTCTTTCAACCTATAAAAAATAACATATTTCAAACTCAGCATTTGTGGTTGAGAGTATGGTTCCCCTGATAAAGATCATCTCATTTATGTATGTTTTTAAAAACATGATGTACTCTGCTATTTATAACAGCCATTAGCTGTGAGAATATCCATACTTTGTTTTGGCATTGAAAAATCACATCCAGTTATCTTCAAAATTCTCTGGAGCAAAGTACAGCAGTACATATTGAGAAAGTACTGGCAATGAAATGGGCCAGCCCAAAGAAAAAGCATATAACTTGATCCAATGTCCCAACCATGAGAAGTTCTTCCAACTGTTTTAATGAGCAGTAGATTACAATCATACAAATATTTCTATTAAAACATCTTCTCCAGTCTATTGTCATACAGATGTTTTAGACTACACTTTCCATAATTTCCAAAAAACACAAGGAACAAACAAGACTTGCATACATGGCCTCATCTCCACCATACATACATGCGTTTCCATCTGTATCCACACTGCAAAATTATAGCAATTTGACACCACATTGACACCATTGCTCAATACTATAAAATTCTGAGATTTGTAATTTTGTGAGATATTTAGCCTTCTGTCAGAGAATTCTGGTTCCACAACAAGATAAAAATTCCTGCATTTCAAGGGACAGAGCCATGGCAGTTAAAGTGGTATCAAACTGCTATAATTCTGAATGGCAGTTTTTGTCCTACCAAAAACTGGAGAATCTTTATTGCACTGGGACTCTTTTTGAAGAATCATATAACGTAACTTGTGGGATAGCAACTTGGGAGCCTGGTGGACTTGGGAGAATACACATACCCTTTTAAAACAATGCTGGGCTATAAGTGGTGCAATCGTGACAGCCATACATAATGTTTTTAAAGATACGTAAGAATGTGTTGTTTCTCAGGTAAGCAATCAGCATTTGAAGAACTATTTTGAAAAAAGAATTCTGCAAAACAGGTTTGAAGCATGAGGATTATGGTGTTTCATGGGTCATATCCAATACTGACATTTATCTAATGCTGTGGTTCTCGACCTGTGGGTCCCAAGGTGTTTTGGCCTACAACTCCTAGAAATCCCAGTCAGTTTACCAGCTGTTAGGTTTTCTGGGAATTGAAGGCCAAAACATCTGGGGACCCACAGATTGAGAACCACTGCTCTAATGCAACGCCTGAGCCCCTTATAGAAAACATATTGATCTAGCCCCATGCAGCTTCTAGGATAATCTTGGAATCAGAACTGTTGTTATACACTTGTTTTTGTGCTCCCTGAATGTAGAATTTGAGAGTTTGATCTAAGTATCTAAAAAAAGGAAAATATGTTTGAAAGGAAGCCTATTTCAATACTTTTAAATATAGTGCTTCAACAGATATTTGTGAGGATTTTATAAGAAATTTGCAGGTTAATGCATAGATGGGATGGATGTTTAAATAAACATATGGGAACCTGAACTGATTCAAAATAGCATCCATCTACTAGAAATTATGCTCAACATATGGCTCCGGTCAAACATGCAGTTTCACATATTTATTTATTTATTTATTTATTTATTTATTTATTTGCTTTGCTTCTATACCGCCCCTCTCAGCCCGAAGGCGACTCGAGGCAGTGTACAAATGGCATGAACTGCCCAAGATAAACATATCAACAGTTATCAACACAATCACATCATATACAAATTAACACTTAATGTTAAAAACACAATATCAGCGTCTCATTATTTAATCGATTTCCAGTTGCTTCGTCGTCGTTCCTTAGGTCTCAATTTAATAATCATACTACATCTGCAAATGCCCGGTCAAACAGACAGGTCCTTACCTTCTTGCGAAATGTCAGGAGGGAGGGGGCTGATCTGATGTCACTAGGAAGGGCGTTCCAAAGCCGTGGAGCCACCACTGAAAAAGCCCTGTCTCTCGTCCCCACCAATTGCACTTGCGACGCAGGCGGGACCGAGAGCAGGGCCTCTCCGGATGATCTTAAACATCTTGAAGGTTCATAGGGAGGGATGCGTTCAGACATGTAAGTTGGACCAGAACCATTAAGGGTTTAAAGGCTAAAGCCAGCACTTTGAATTGTGCCCGGTAGCAAACTGGCAGCCAGTGGAGCTGGCACAACAGAGGTGTTGTGCACTCCCGGAGTGCCGCTCCTGTTATCAACCTGGCTGCTGTCCATTGGACCAGTTGAAGCTTCCCAACAGTCTTCTAAGGCAGTCCTGTGTAGAGGGCGTTGCAGTAACCTATACGGGATGTAACCAGAGCTCCCACTCCTTTCATAAGATCTGTATCTCAAAATTTAGAGCTGATATGGAAAAAACCAGTAGCATTTCTGAAATCAGCAGGTCAAATATACCCAGGTCTAATATTTGAGGCACCAAAATGTGTGTTGGCCATTGCTATCCACCATGTAGACTGTGGATAATTGGAGTAGCGAAACAACAGCAGTTGTGCCTCTGAGGTTGGTGAAAGGTTATTATATCCACAAGCCTTGTATCTGAACTCAAATCCAACTGTCCTGACTAAACAGAATAAACTGTAGCCTTCCAGATGTTACTGTATCACAACTCCCATCAGCTTTAGTCATGATATCTAATGATGAGGAACACAGGAGTTGTAGTTCAGAATATGGAGGGATCACATTAAATGATGTAGCGAGCTGGATTCGGCTCTTGGGTCTGATTTTGACATATATGCCTTAGAAGATTTAGTGGAAGCACATCTAAAAAGACCGCCTGCCTTTATATTTAGTAAGCATTACTGAGTGCATATAATCTACAGGCCTTTCTGCGGATATCCCCTCATTTTGTGGGTTCAAACTGTAATAGATCTATGCCAAGAATTTCCTTCTGTTTCTTGTTGTATCAACTGTATCACTTAGCTGATGCCATCTGGTACACAGACATTACAATTTGCACTCTGTTGTTGTTTAGTATTACTGTTCACTCTAGGTTATCTACAGCTAAATATTCAAAACTGGGTATCATGTTAACATTCAAATGTGTTTTTTGAGAGCCGCAATGTGAAATCATTTACACACCACCCGTTTGCAAGCTCCCTGACAAAACAAATAAAATGGGAAGTAATTGGGTCCATGTTTTTCCAGCCATGAAGGCTGTATTTCTGAGTCCAGCTTGTATAATAGGCTATTAAATAAGGCTTGAATGAAGGAGTGAAGCATAAGCATGTCCAGCACCTCAATTATCTCTTTAGCGTGCTACGGTATATTTTTCAAGATCATTGTGATAATGTGGCAAGGAACAAATCATAAGGCAAAGGGGGTCTGTGAGCATATTTTACTCTCACATGAGTGCAATCTTCACACTTAATCTTATTACATTGGCAGATGGATTTGATGGGAGTTTCCCAGGGAGTTTCAGCTCGAAGTGAAAGACTTATCTATTTATCTGGCTATTGCATATACAATACAGCTAGTAAGATAGCCATCCTCCTTTAAAAAATACAATACATTTGATCTTCCAGTGAAAAAAGCAATGGGTGCCAGATGAGGCGAAGTTCCAGGTGCTCAATTGGCTTCAATATTATAGGCCTGCAGGACTTTGACTCATGGAAATGGTTCAACTATTTGAAGGTCTTAAGACTAAATTAAAAGTAACATGGCAGCCAGATAAATGGGTGTGCATAGGAAAGAACATATGTTCTTAGACCGATTAGAAAAAGTCTTCTCATTAGAAGGGAAAATGTGTTGTCATTGCATCCAGCTCCAGCACATATTAACAGTGTGTCAAACTGGATGATACACATAGATTGTTTTTGGAAAAAGCCTACAATGGATGGGGGAGTCAAGTTTTTACTTAATCCATTTATCTCACATACAGCGTGCTTTATTTTCTAACTAGTCCTGGGAAGAGAAACACAGACTTCATTGACAAGTCTGATTGCAGAGGCACATATATCTACGTTGGGTTGGCAATGGTCCCACATCACTGTGAGACAAGGAAGGGCCACCTCTCTACCAAAACATTTGGCAATTTGGGGTAGGGGGTGTTTTAGCTGAGAAGGGCCTTGTCCCCTCTAGGAGTCTCATACCTACAGGCCCGGATTATGCGATTGTGGCACCCTTGAAGTCCCCCTGCTCCAGGGACGTCTCACTACCTGCTTGCAGGCCCGGATTAATGACTGAAGGAAGAGGGGCGGCACCCTAGGCCACACTCCACCCCCTTCTCTCTCACGTCAGGAGGGTGAAGGGGAAGAAGTCCCCCCTCCCCACTGCCGCGCTCTTCCTTCAGGGGAAGAGGGGCGGGGATGCGCCGGGACTACTGGGGAGGGGTGGGGCTGCTGCTGCGCCCGGCACGCCCCTCTTCCTTCAGTCAGTGAAGGAAGAGGG
The DNA here is from genome assembly GCA_030556195.1 of Anolis apletophallus. Classification (NCBI taxonomy): domain Eukaryota; kingdom Metazoa; phylum Chordata; class Lepidosauria; order Squamata; family Anolidae; genus Anolis; species Anolis apletophallus. Next base: position 108,646,310 of record JARBWK010000006.1, on the reverse strand, counting down.
CGGTGCCGGCGCGCGGCGCCGGGACTTCCCTCCCGCCCCCTACTATCTCGCCCGGAGGGAAGTCCCCCCCCTCCCTCTTCCCCTTTCCTTCATGACTGAAGGAAGAGGGAGCAGCAGGGAGGTGCACACTTTTCCCTGAATTTTTTTAATGTTTTTAAAAAATTCTGAATTCTTAAAAAATTTTTTACTTTTTGGGATCCAGAGCCCCCCCAGCCCTAGGCCCTGGCCTAGGGGCCTTATGGGTAATCCGGGCCTGGACTAGTATCAGGCACAAGTCTTTTTTGATAAATTATTTGCTAGTTAATCTCAAATATTTTCTGGGTATGATCTGCCAGCACAAGAACCAAAAAGGAGAGAGGAAAAGGCTGAGCCAAAGAAGGAGCCAAAAGACGACAGGTCCAAATTTTACCCAGTTTAGAAAGCAACAAGAAGGCTGGCACAAAGATAAGTCAAACACAGGTAGCCTTAAGTGATTTTCAACTTCACTAGGCTTGGATTTAGCATTTCAATGAGCCGCATCACAACTCAGGGCCCTTCCACATAGCCCTATATCCCAGAATGTCAAGGCAGAAAATCCTAGATTATCTGAGTTTGGACTCAGATAACCCAGTTCAAAGCAGATATTGTGGGATTTTCTGACTTGATATTCTGGGATATAGGGTTGTGTGGAAGGGCCCTCAGTTGGCACTTGACTAACTTGATTAGCTAGGATTGCATTCTGGCTAACAAGAACCAGTTAGATCAAGATCTTTTCTAGTGGGAAATTGCGACTAGCCATCATCTTCCAGCCTGCCCGCTGGACGAAAGTCTCTGTCCACAGGGTTGGACTGGTGGTGGCCATCTCCAGATGTTCTTAATTTGAAATCCCAAAAGATCCAGCCATCTGTTGGACAGCTGAATCTGAAAATTTCTTAGATGAGAACAAATTATTCATGTATACATTATATATTGTAGCTTGACTCATAGATAAAAAAATAAAAAAACCACTGCTGTAGCTACACATACTTTCCAGAAGGAACAATGCATAGTTACCAACTCAGTAACAACTTTGAAACTGTTCGCCCTCTCCCTTGAAAGTTATGAAATACCCTCTACAATTCACCTTCTGATTGTGTGATATCTGGGGAAGGCTTTTAATAATAACCAAAGGAAAGAGTAAGAAATGATAAATATAATTTTAGCACTCCAAAGCATATTACATCCATTTTACAAGAAACTTTTCTATTGAATAAGAAGGTGCTTATGACTACAAATCAAAAGTCTTAACTTCTTGGATTCCCTTTATTATTCTTATCCAAGGGTTATTATTCTCGGAATCATATGGTGTTTGCATTTTGTCCAAAATACTTCCCTCTATATTTTCTTTTCAACATTATCCCAGTACCCTTGAAAAAAAATCCAGCTAAATTGCTATTTACAAATCTCTTGTGCTGACATTTAGAAAGAATGCAATAACGAAGCAGATTGGGGTTTTTCTTTCTCATAAATGCATGAACTGGATTCAAAGTCCCATCAGTCCATCTGGCTGGCCGAGGTTGATGGGAATCCAATCACATCTGGAGAATAGCAGGTTCTCCATTTCAGCAACATGTGGAGGGTCATCAATTCCTAACTCCAGCCACAAAGCAATATAAAATTTAATTATCGGCACTTGGAACTAGATTTTTCTCAGTAAGGCCATGGGTAAGAGAAAGTCTTCATCTGGAGTTGTGGCTCCTTCTAGATTATTTTTTCAATACTCTCCAGCAGAAATATGGGCTACAATTCAAATAATCTCTTTCCAATATAAGCAAAGTGATCCCTATTTGACACACTTGTTGACAGTGCCTAATTCCCATTATACACTGAAGTGTAATTATACTCTGTTAAATACATATTTAGAAAAGTGGTTTAATGGGGAAGAAAATACTTCAAGAATCCATAAACTGGGCTTCCAAATTAAAACAAATAAAAAACATTCAAGTGTACATCTGGCACTCGCCTATAAATGAGCAGAAAGCACATACAAAATATATACCAGCACTGAAGTATAACTCGATCATAACCTTTACATCCTGTTTATAAAATATATAATATTATACACATATAATCATCTTATTTCCTTATTGTACTCAGCTGGTTCAGTTATAACTCATTTGATTGTGTGCCAGTCATACCAGCATGGTTATTTTACTGTATTAAAGAAAAACTCTGAGATGGAAAAAAATAACTATACTTTCAATGAAAACCTGTTATGCATTTATCTTCCTCAATCAAGCTGTGGACATTAAGAAATGTGCACCTTGTTGCTGACAGAAAAAGGAGAGTGGACAGACTCCGTGGACAGCAAGTGAAGGGTGACCAAGCCCTGCTCAGTTTTAGGCTACTGTAGGAATGTGCTAGCTTTGTCTGTCTTCCTTCTCACCCAGGCATGGGCAAACTTTTTAACTTGGAGGCCTTAGGCATCTTACTTCCTTGCTAAGAACTACAATCAATTGAACATGATGCTCTGGACGCCCTTATGCACCTCTTAATTGCCCTGAGGAAGCCCAGTTGGGCGAAACGGTGATATAGCCGGCTTGGGCATCTCTACCACCATAGGCTGCTGACTTGACTGGACTCCAAGGGGCCCCTTTCCCCTGGCAGCCCAGCGCAGCTTGTGCCCTTCTATCCACACCTGGGACTCACCTTCATATGATCGTTGGATTATTGTATTGCTGCAATTTCAAACTGCAGCCGCATTCGCAGCTTTTTTTCGTTGGGCTGAACTTCGCACCGCAAGGACGGGTCATTACGACATTTACGGTCATACACAGCAATGAGGAATTTCTTCTGTATACGGAGGCGCATTCACCTCTCATTTGGGAACACCCCACTGTGGAACATATATTTTGATTTCCCCAGCACACCCAGTCCTCCGAAGATAATACTGTGACTCTACATTGTTTATTTTTGCCCTTATTGGGATTAGAAATAACTACCACTACCGTTTGCGACACTTTACGGCTCATCGCAGCAACACAGGGATTTCCCTAATGATGGAGGAGCGCTCTCGCTAGCGTTTTGTTCCAGCCCCCCGCAGACGATCCGTTTATTCTATCCATGGGATTTCTCTGGTATATACAGTATTTTGGATAATGGACCAGTGAGTGCTCTGTTTATATTGCCTGTACTCTGCTTATATTGTTTACTCTTTGGCGTTGAACTACATAGCTTATTTAAGCTGCTTATTATAGCACTACTGCATTTATATTTTGTGCTTGGCGCCTTTGCAACTTGTATTTACATGATATTGATGTTTTCATTCAGTTTATGTTCATAAGACAACTATGCTTGTATGTATTTACGGTCTATACCCATGAGATAATTATTCTTTTATATATTGGTTAATGCCCCCAGTCTTAAGGCTTTATATGAATTATTCAACGTGTACTTGATTGAATACTGATTGCATATTGCCTTTCCTACTAGCCTTAAGGCCTTGTATTACAATGTATGAATACTGAATGCCTATCTAAATACTTCTAAACACTTTATATGTTTGTAAAAGATACTGTTTGGACTATTATTGATTATCACCAGCCTTCTGTTGAGTGATACCTTTTGGAGGCCTTATGGTGAGCCAGAGTGGGGTAGGTGGGCCAGAGCAGGGTAGGTGGACCGGGCAGGGAGAGTGGGGGGAAGCCAGCGGGTTGTTGCAAAGGGAGGGAGGGTTTCACACACGGCAGCTTGCCTGGTCTATGGTCATGCCCAGGAAGTTGTGCTCATCAGCACCAGACCTGAGCAGAGCCTCTTCCTGACCTGCACCTTGGCTTCACTGCCATAGGACTCAGCTGCTCCTTTCCAGCACACTCCCCTTCTTCTGGGCTTCTGCTTCCAGTGACAAGGAGAACTGCTCCTCCTCCTTCTCCTCTACTACTTCCACTTGGACTCTCCTCCCCTCCTGCTCCTGTTGTTCTTCTTTCCAAGGGGGAAGGTGGCAGAGAAGGAGGCAAAAGAGGTGGAAGAGGAGCCACCCTTCTAGTTGACAGGGCGGAGGCCTGGAAGAAGGAGAATGTGCTGGCTCCATTTATTTATTTAATTTTTACCAGTTTTGTATGCCGTCCTTACCCAAGGGCTCAGGACAGCTTACAGAGAATATAAAAACACACTTTAAAACAACCCAAAGAATTAAACTCTTAACTAAAAACTATAAAACTATTTACAGCTGATTAACCAGATCAGACCCGGAAAGCCTGCTGGAATAAAAAACGTCTTGCACCAGTGAGGACAAGCTAAACCCCATGGAGGTGGAGGCCAAGGTGGAGGCCAGGGAGAGGCTCTGCCTGGGTCTGGGGCTGCAGCCACATGTGATTTCCCTACTCTCCTCTCAGCATGAGGATGTGGGTGGGTCAGCACATCCTTGTGCTTATAGAAAGGTGAAAAAGAGGAGTACCTGAGAAAAAAACCCAAAGGGCTGCATCCAGCCTCTGGGCCTGGGTTTGCCCATACCTGTTTTAACCTGTATGCAGTTCTTTTGGCTAACTACTCTAAAATGGGATGCAAAACTGCATAGGGTCCTGGAGCCAATCTACTCCTATAAACTTGAATGTTTGTTCTTCTCTTGATTATTAAGGACAGATGTCATGTTACTTCCTGTCATCATTTTCAGAGGGATTGTAGAGGATAATGGAGGTATTTGGAGCTGGTATAGGTGCAGTAGGCTATATTTCAGAGGAAGGAACGGGAAAACCCATCTTTGAGTATTACTTTCCTAAGAAAGTCCTATATAATTCATGAAGTCATCAATCGACAGGTGACCTGAAGGCACATACACACAGAGAAAAGGTCTGTGGTGTTTGCTGAGTAGATCAATTTATGTGCCTTCTGAGTATTTTTGTGGCAAATGTTTTGTTAACATTTTGGCAGGCTGGGTTTTGGAGGGGAGACTTTTGGCGGATTTAGGGGCACAAAACCATGTGATCTACAGCCCACAATTTCTGATATTCTGGACCACAACTCAGTTGTAATATAGAACATCACTAAGGAGCTCATCACATTGAGGTCATAATCAGTAGAGCAGTGGGGAGATTAATCACATTATGTAGTGAATCCATGGGGCAGTAGGGGGAAACAACTGCCCTCTGCCCCGCACCACTCGTTGCACCCTTTACCCCATATCCCACAGGAGGAAGCATGTCTAAGGGAGAGGGAAGTATCCTACCACGCTGTCAGGGTGCTTCCTCCATGGAGCCCCACCAGAAGTTGACTGATGTTGTGTGATGGTTTCTTGCAGGCTCCGAGGAGGAAGCATTCTGGAAGGGCACTGAGAAAGCTGTCTAATGGAGTTATTGTCGAAGGCTTTCATGGCCAGAATCACTGGGTCCTTTTAGGTTTTTTTGGGCTGCATGGCCATGTTCTAGAAGCATTCTCTCCTGACGTTTTGCCTGCATCTATGGCAGGCATCCTTAGAGGTTGTGAGGTCCTATGGATTGTCTTATGGATTGTATTTCAGAGTGTTATCTACATGGTCTTGCTACATATTGCTACATAGACCTTGATATTAACCTTTCCAAAACAACATTTCCTATTTTAAAGAGAAAAGCTTTTTAATGCTTGCCTGGGAGATGAGTTCTGGTATGAATAAAGCATTATTGGACACTAGTGGGACCTGAAAGAAATTTTTGCTGTTCAGTCCATTCCCTTCACCCTTTCCTCCACTTTTCATTTCCTCCTTCCCCCTACAACACTCAATCAGCATTCTTTGGAACTGAACAAGCTTAAACCTCATTGGGCTGTGCTTCCCTTCCACCAAGATCTTTGCCTCTTGAGATGTGTTAAACTTCTGCAAACCTTGGAGTTCCTAAATCACCATCTTTTGCCAGAGTGGTGATAGTTTTGTCTACATAAGCAATAGTACTCACAAACCCAACACCAAAAAAAAAATAAAATAGAATGATAATCCTCTGCTGAACCATTTTCATAAAGACAGTAAATGTTGAGTAATTCAAGAAAATGCTTCTGTTGAAATCAACAGTTTTTTGGGGGTGGGCACAAGACATTTACAGTTTCTGAAATTCAAAGAGATGCATCTCACCTCAAATATCTGCACAATTACATAGCATTTTAAAGAAGTAAATTACAAACCAAACTATTTGCATGTTTTTTAATGTGAAAAGCTAAATGTTTGTGGAATTTAAAAAAATAGTGACAAGAAAAATACGTACGTTTGGTGAAATGCTCAGATATACGATCACATTAGGAAAAGTACAATAAAATCACTCAAATTTCAGTTCAGTAAGGAAAAAATAATCTCTCACAACCTGAAGGAAAACCAAGAAAAGGAGGAAATGCAGAATGGATTTGGAGAAACAGAATCAGTCTGATATTTTATATCCTTATATGAGAATCCTCTCCATTGGCACCCCCTTGTTGTGGGGGAGAGGCTTGCGTACCCTAATGAAGTTGTGAGCTGGCGGTGGCATAATAGCCACCGGTAGGGCCTCCCATGCCAGACAGGTCACAACCGAAGGGTCTGACAAAGAGCGTCAAAGGGCAGGATGGGCTTTCTAGCTTTTTGGCAAACATCTTAAGAGAAGGAAAACTCTGATGTCAAACCTGGGCAGATGGTGCTCATTTAACCCTGTAAGGTCAACCATCTAAGAGAAGGAAATTCAAACCAAACCTAAGACCGGAGGACCTTGCTGCCACCGTCCCAGTTTGCTAGGCCCAGGCAGACGAACCTTTGGTTTAAAGGATGAGGCCAGTTCTGTGCATGCTGTGCTTCACCAGAAAAAAATCCATTGCACAGGCTCGAAGGACACATCCAACCTCCGAATCATCAACGCGCTTGTAGAAAGCGTGGGATGAGTCCTTCCTGAATCTTCGTTCGTGAAGAAAAGCCAAGAATATGAGAATGCAGGGAAAACCATGATGCATTAACTTAGCATTGCGAAGGTATTATCTAGACTGGTGCTTGACAAGCCTACCATAGTGATCAGGGGCGGTCTGACCTAATCCGGTATTATCTAGACTGGTGCCTGCTGCTTGAGCCAGCACAAGGTTTTGCCCTACCATAGTGATACATTTTGATGTGTGGGAGGCTGGCTGTGGATGACAGGGAAGTGCAGCGGAGGCGGGGATTTGGTGCCCCTCCCAATCTGATGATGTGTATGACATAATGATTTCAAACTGATGCAAAGTCTCTAGCATATAATCAGGGTCCTGTAATAGTACATTAAGTGAATATTTGAACTAGCTCTTATTCACTAGTTTACTTGAAGCAAAATAAACAAACACAGTGCACAAAGCTACTTTAACCATGAGTGAAAAACAGCATGATTTGATTAAAAAACTCAACTGTTGCAGGGTTTGTAGGTCATAAAATAAGCCTTTAGCGAATCGGCTTACCCTGTCAAATAGCTATACCACATTGATTACGGTTAAAATGTTCCCAGAAGAGCCAGGAACACTTTTAAGTTGGACTGTGCGGTATACAAAAAATATCCCAACTTCAATAGGATTGAAATCTATTCCAGATTGTACCAAATTTATTGTCTATAATTTAAAAATAAAATGCTGTTTTAATCAAAGTTTGGAAAAGTTCTTTATGGACAACAGTCTTCTAAAATTTCTAGTAGCCATAGTGACTTGGGGATTGGAGTCCAAAAAAGAAACTCTACTGTGCTCTGGCTTTAATGCACTGCTTAGAACCTGACTCAAACTGTTGCAATTACAGCAAATTATGCTTGAAGACTTACGTTGGTTCTTCCGATACTATGGTTCCTTCTTCTAATTCCTGTGCTTGCTTGTACCATGGTAGTTTTGCTTCAACGGGAAGTTTTTCTGTAGGAATGATTATGGAGAAAGATGTAATGTGCAATAACACAGCCCAACCAAACCAAACCAAAAAACAATCTTGGTGTCTTGAGTTTTTAGGCCTATTCTTGGGACATTTTGAGGAACCGATTCAGAGAACTGCATTGGATAGGCCGCATCAGCTCTTAGATTCTCAGATATGGTTATCATGATCTTTTATGGGTAAGCAGATGGTGACTGGTAGATGGCATATGTTCTGTATCTCAAAAACTAGAGATGGAAAGACAAAACCGGTGTTATTTTTGGAATCAGCAGATCAAATATACCCAGAAAGAGGGCTAACATTTGAGATACCAAATGTGTGTCAGCCGGTGTAATTATATAAAGCAGTGGTTCCCAACCTTGGACCTTCAGATGTTTTGGATTTCATTTCCTAACAGCTATTAAGCTGGCTGGGATTTCTGGGGGTTGAGGTCCAAAACGCTTACTGTTTTAGCGTTTTTAGTGTTTTAATGTCTTATTGCTATTTTATTGTTTGTTATAATATTATAATAATAATAAAACTTTATTTATAACCCGCATCTATCTCCCCAGAGGGGACTTGGAGCGAGTTACATGGGGCTGTGCCTGAACAACAAATCACAAAAAATATCAAAAACATCAGAAAACAATAAACACACTAAAAGCAATAAACACAATAAAATAAACACAACAACATAGGTGTATCTGAAACAGGAATGACAGGGCGAGCCACATGTACATATAAAATGTTTAAAAACTCAGGGGGATATAACTGGAGTAGTGTCAGAACATAAAGGATCACATAGGGGAAGAGGTCTCACCAAAAGACGGGGGCCTTTGGGGAATCTAATCTCCAAAGGCCCGGTGGAAAAACCAGGTTTTCAGTTGTTTTTTGAAGGATTCCAGTGAAGCGGCATTCCTAATCTCTCCCGGGAGGGAATTCCAAAGTTGGGGGGCCACAGAGGAGAAGGCTTTCTCTCTAGTGCTCACAAGCCGGGTCTGTGAGACTGGGAGGGGCGAGAGGAGGGCCTCTCCTGTCACACCCCAGCCTGGTCCCCAACCTGATTCCTTGGTCAAGCCAGACCGAAGCCATGTTATTCCAGCCAGGCCCGTCAGGCTAGAAAGCAAGCCGCTACCAGGCAACCTTTGCAGAGACTCCCAGTTCATTTCCCGTTCAAGGACAAGAGGCTCTCGGCTCCATCTCAGGCCGATAAGCGGAGATGGGTTCACTCCCATTTGCCCAGGTGCTACAGCTAATTGGAATTGCATACCATTCTCATGCGAAAGGCCTGAGAAGGCCCAGCTGGAGAACTGTTATGAGAACTAGTTTTGACGTCCCAGTGCGTCGCAACTTCAAAGCCTGTGGGACCTATTTAAGCTAGGTCTCAGAGATGGTTGCCATCTTTCGCCAGCATTCAGTTTTCCAAGCCAAGTCTTCACGGAACCTTGCCTGGCCGGTGGGCCTGCCTTGAACTTTGTTTGCAAAGCCTTGTGTCAAGAACTTCCTTGTGGATTAGCCCGTTGGGGCAAAGACTCTGTTTATCTACTTTGATCCTATTTAGCCTTTGGACTATTGCTTTGCAATACTAGGGTATTTGGAAGTACCTGGGAACTATAACTCTCTTCCTTTTACTATTACTACTTATTCTAAATAAAGCATTTAAACGTGGCCGGTTTCAAGTGGTTTACTGAGGGGTCCTTCAGGTTTACGGTGCAACATCCCCTGAGGAGTGAAGGGATTGGGCTGGTTCATGGGAGAAGAGCCGGTCACGGAGGTAGGCGGGTCCCAAACCGTTTTGGGCTGTAAACCACCCTGAGCCTATTGGGAAGGGTGGTATATAAATTGAATTAATTTATATACCACCCTTAAATAAATAAATAAATAATAAAACACCTGGATGCCCAAAGGTTGGGAACAATTGCTTTATATAATTATACTGGATGACACACAACCACTGATATAAAGCAATCCATTCAGTTATTTTTGTGCTCACTTATTTCTTACAACTAAATATGCCTGGCAGGAGCAGAACTTCAAACACCAGGTAGAGAGTGTGTAGAGAGGATTTGTGCACTTAAGTGACCACAGGCTTGGGTGTGGTAAATCAGTAGAAAAATTCAGAGTATTATAACAGTGACTACAGAAGCTATGAATGAGAGTTTGGGTGGTGCAAATGGAGTCCTTCTGCTCCATCTTTTATAGCAGGAACCATCAAATTAGGAAATCTCTGGATTACTTCTTAAAATTTATTTAAGTTATGGCATTTATATGCTGCTTAATACAATAAAATCTCTAAGTAGTTTACATTATGTAATACAGTTTATACCAGCTTAAAATAATACACAATTAAAAAGGAGCTGAAAGCTAATAAACAGATGGAGCAAAGTAAATAATCCTTATGAACCTTTGAAGGCCTGCACATAAGTGCGTTTTAAGAGGCATTTAACATGCAATACAGCTTCTGAACCTCAGATTCCCAAGGGTGTGTGCTGCCCCTGCCCTGCCCATGATATGACCTATCTTCTTGATGTTAAGTGATGCCATTCTGCTGATCCTGGAATTACAAGTTAAGGCTGGATCTTCACTGCCCTATATTCCAGGATCTACTTTGGATTATATGAGTCTAACATGGGATAAAGAGGTAATCAGGGATCAGATCCTGGGATATAGGACAGTGTAGAAGAGGTCACAGACTAACATGCTGTTATGTTATGTTTCTACATTGCGAATGGAGCCTTGGTCCCATGAAGTTGAGGAATTTGTTGGCCAATGAAAATCTTCCAACTCTGCATATAAAAGGGAGCCAATATGTCACATCTGGAGCAAAAACCAATCTTTAATAGCTCTGGAAGATTTTGTGTTACTAAACCAACTTCAAAACATGGTTTACTACCCTGTCTTGTTATGAAGGTGTTATTCATATTTCTGTAGTTCAGATGAAATTGAATTTCTGTCTTTGGGCAAAGGGAGAAGCAAAAGGAAAGGGGACATAGCTAAAATGCTCATGCAGATCAAGGAGTGATCTTATGAAGGTAATTTCTATCTGTTCTGCAATGCACAGTTGATACATTTTTTCCCCATGTGGGGGATGTGCAGCAACACTTTTCACTTGTTAAAGTTAGTGGCAAAAATTGGAAGTGTAGAAAATGCTGCTTTGGTCTAATGCAGTGTTTCTCAATCTGGGGGTTGGGACCCCCCCTCTCTCTGTGGTGTGTGTGCCAGAGGGGTCGCCAAAGTCAATGAGAAAACACAGGATTTTCTGTTGGACATGGGGGTTCTGTGTGGGAAATTTGTCCCAATTGTATCATTGGTGGGGTTCATAATGGTCTATGGTTGTAGGTGAACGATAAATCCTAGCTACTATAACTCCCAAATGTCAAGGTCCCCAAACTCCACCAGCGTTCACATTTGGGCACATTGAGTATTCATGCCAAGTTTGATGGAGACCCATCATTGTTTGAGTCCACAGTGCTCTCTGGATGTAGGTGATCTACAACTCCAAAACTCAAGGTCAATGCTCACCAAGCCCTTCCAATATTTTCTGTTGGTCATGGGAGTTCTATGTGCCAATGTTGGTGTTCAGAATGCTCTTTGATTGTAGGTTAACTATAAATCTCAGCAACTACAACTCCCAAATGACAAAATTAATTCCACCCAACCCCAACAGTATTCAAATTTGGGCATATCAGGTATTTGTGCCAAATGTGGTCCAGTGAATGAAAATACATCTTGCATTTCAGATATTTACAATACAATTCATAACAGTAGCAAAATTACAGTTATGAAGAAGCTACGGAAATATTATATGGTTGGGGGTCATCACAAACTGAGGGGTTGCAGCATTAGGAAGGTTGAGAATCACTGGTCTAAAGCAAGTATATAATGTAACTATGGATTGTAATGCCTAGTAGTAAGAATCATTCAATAGATTACTTTTGGAAGGTAGTGCGTTCTAGTTTCTGAGGGAATTGTATTTATTTATTTGCTTCATTTCTACCCTGCCTTTTTCACCTGAAGGGACTCAAGGCAGCTTATTTTAATAAGCACTTGGATGGTCATTTGTCAGGCAAGCTTTAAAACCCTTGAGATCTCTTCCAATGGCACATTTTAATGATTTTTTGTGGCAACATTTTCATTGCTCTTTGTAACGCATAAAATAGCTGCAAATTCATGTTAGCCTTCATATTTCTGCACTGGGAAATCAAGGGTTAAAATAAAGATATGAAGAAAAGGGGTCCTTGAACTTTTGCAATTTGAAAAAAAAACATTATAGAAACTCCACTTTGAAGGTTTATTATGACAAAGAAGAATATCCAGATGTGATGAGTGATATTTCAAGATATAGACAAATACTAAAATAGTTCAGCAATGTCTTTCCAGTCAGAGCTTATCAGTTTATCAACTATGTGAATTCAGAGAATGAGCTGAATACTTTTCCTGTCGTTTCTGATATAACACAGCACTGGTCTATATTTTTTTCTCCCACTCCTAGATCTGTACCAAGTATATACAATAAAAGTATTTTATGAAATACTTAGTTTTGGAGCCAAATAACATTCTTAAAGGAACCTAACTTCTGGATTCAGCTGGAATTGAATAAGCTATGGGAAAGTAGATCTGGCTCTTATGAGGACAAGAGAGCAAAAGACCTATAACAAAAGTCCATGAAGTCCATGATAACATCAGGCTAAAACAAAATCAACCTTGGGAAGCTGCTTAATTCTACGGAGCGGTAAGAATGTTGCAGAATTTGCTAGGCCTCTGATCTAACAGGCATGTCACTTGGAAAAAAGAAGGCTATCAAACAAACAAACAAGCAAATAAAAATCTGCCACCTAGTTAAATCTCCAACAAAACATGGAAGTATTTATTTGCTAATTTTGTTCTTGAAAAACCCAATGAGCAATTGTAGCATTTTTTATGTTACAAGAAAATAATAGGATCACCAACGTTGGAAGTTGGAAGAGACCCCAAGGGCCATCTAGTCCAACTCCCCGCAAGAATGCAAGAATCCAAGCACCTTCCACCAGATAGCCACCCACCCAGAGAAGACTGCACCACAATCTCACTAGCCTATCCCACTGTGCCAACAACTTTTTCCATCTTCCTTATATTCAAGCAGGATCTCTTTTCCTGCAGTTTGAAACCATTAAACAGTTCAGGTCCAGGTTATTTGTCTAATCGCATCTCGCATACAGACCATCCCGGGTACTGAGCTCAACAGAGGAGGCCCTGCTCTTTGTTCCATACCTGTCACAAGCTTGGTTGGTGGGAACGAGAGAGGGGCCTTCTCCATAGTCGCTCCTCATCTCTGGAACGCCTTTCCTAAAGAAGTAAAAATGGCCCCTACCCTCCTCTCCTTTAAGACTCTTGTCTTCATGCACTTTAGCATACGGAGAGGAGAAGGACTAAATCACATTACCCATTTGGAATGCAGGCCAACTCCGCTTGCACAATATGGCTGTCATGATACATCTTAAAAGAACACTTGACACCAGCCATTTTTAATGTGTATTTTAACCTGTTTTGAGGGAATTTGTTGTATTGTTTATTTATGTTTTAGCTAATTATGTCTTAAGTAAAATAACTATTCTTCTTTATGGTAAACTCACTGTTATTATTGTGCTCTATCATGTCTTTTGATATGTTTTTGATATGTTTTGTACTCACTTAGGCATTGAACGTCTGCGTTCTTATGTGTAAACTGCCCTGAATCCCCTCCAGGAGAGAGGGCGGTATAGAAATAAATAAATAAAATTCCTTATCCTATGACCGCATCTGACAGGGTGCTTTTTAGCAGCATATGCTGGTTGACCTTCCCCTTTGTGACGGAGGCCGCCAGCTCCCATCCTGTGCATATTGGAGCCACTTCTCCATCATGAAAGGGAATGTCACACATGTATGTTGCCATGGCAGCAAAACAGGAGGCTTCTGTGTTGAATTTTGATCAATGGGGATAGTCGGGTGGCTGACACTTCCCCGTGTGGGATGGGGTGACAGGTGAGTCACACAATTGGGGATGTGGGGCACTTTTTAAGTGTGCAGAAAATAGCATTTACAATGCAGCAAACCACATTATCTGTGCAGAAATATTGGCCTTGTTGACTCCGAGAGAGTCCACCATCCATATGGAAGCCATCACGTGTACTGAAGGTCAAAGCAGACAAGATGTTGAACCTGTACTTTGAAGGAATACTCCTTCATGTGGTGAAAACCATCTGATCTTACTTTTGAAGAAATTACCTCTAGAAAGGATGCATGCTGAAATATTTTATTTCTTCCATTCTGTCATAAAGAGGTAAATACAGAACATACAAAAACTCACGGACACTTTGAAGTCTGAAAAAAACACAGGAGAAAAGTCCCACAGAAAGTCATGGCTTTTTAATAAAGCCTTTGAGGCTTAATTGATTTATTCTTAAATTTACAAGCACATGGTTTTAAACCATGTTAATGTTTAAAATGTGTTGTAGCCTATTAAATGGTTTATTATGCTTTTAGTCTGTTTAAATTATTTTTATTGTTTCAAAATTTAAATTGTTTTAAACCATTTAATTGATTTTACTTGCATGCCGACCTGACATGCTAGGATATAGGGCAGGATATAATTTTTTCATTCATGAATAAAAAAAAACAAGCAAAAAGATAGCAATATAATTGCATGATACCTGCAGAAACATATTACTTACTTCAAAGTAAACATGAGCTTCATTTGGAAGTCTGCTTCTAAGTAGTTTCATTTCTAAGCAGTTTCATCAATGACAGAAAAAAATGCTAATATGCTAATTAAGGATGACTGGGCCAACCCAGTTTAGCCCCACATTAAGGGAATTTGGGGGATACTCCAGAAAAACTCCACCATTTAGAACACAGTGTGATCAAATCTGATCTGAATTGGCCCGGTGTGCTCACAATTCTGATGGAAGTTTTCTGCCCAAGATTCAGTTTTGGCTAAAGCCAGATAAAAATGTTCAGGCCAACTCAAGAAACAAAAATGTTCCTCGTTATATAACAACCATCACTCTTTCCTTAGTGGTAGCAATTTTTTTATTTTTCCTTTACAATGTAGTCTATTGGGAAAAACTGTTATTTATTTGTATTCAGTCCATGGCCCATATTACACTTTGTGGATTCAGACTGTTTCCAGCTCACAGGTAGACTATGCAAGTTATTTCATAAAGTCCAACAAAAAGTCCTAGATTGACAAATGAAGCCTATGGATGCATCTATGCTGGAGAATTAATGCAGCCCGACACCACTTTAACTGCCATGGTGCAATGCTTTGGAATTCTGGGAGTAGTAGCTTTACAAGGTCTTTAGGCATCTTTGCCAAAGAAGTCAGCCAGAAGAAAACGGAAGTCCTCTACCAGCCCGCACCACAGGAAGAACACCATCATCCCCACATCAGCATAGGCAAATCTGTGCTTAAGTCCGTTCAGCAGTTCACCTACCTGGGAAGCATCATCTCTTCAGAAGCCAAGATTGACGAAGAGATAGATCACAGATTAGCAAAGGCATATAGTGCATTTGGAAGGCTTCACAAAAGAGTCTGGAGCAACAAGCACCTGAGGCAAAGCACCAAAATCAGTGTGTACAGAGCTATCGTATTGTCTATTCTCCTCTATGGGTCTGAAACATGGGTCACCTATCGCCAACACCGACGACTCCTCGAATGCTTTCATCAGTGCTGTCTTCGCACAATCCTAAATATACACTGGACTGACTATGTGACTAATGTTGCTGTCCTTGAGCAAGCAGGGATCACCAGCGTTGAGGCCATGCTATTGGGAACACAGCTGCGCTGGGCAGGGCACGTCCATAGGATGGAGGACCACTGCCTCCCAAAGATACTTCTCTATGGTGAATTCACCACGGGTCAGCACAAGAGAGGTGCCCCGAAAAAGAGATATAAAGACTCCCTGAAACAACATCTCAGGCTCGGCCAGATTGATCACCAACAATGGTCCACCCTGGCCTCACATCGGGAGGCATGGAGATGCACTATCCACAATGCTGCGGCCTCTTTCAAGAAGACACGCCAAATGGGTCTCGAGGAGAAACAACAACGCAGAAAGAACTGCAACTTCTCCTTCCACTGTCTTCTCCCTCATTTTTTAAAACTTGAAAATATTCTTTGTGTTTATTCTCGCGGAAGTACTTTTTAATGCAAGATCATTAAATGGGATATCTTCTATTCTATACTATTCTACATTACAATTTATCTTTATAAGTACAGTCAATGAAGTTCAAAAGACACAAGTGCAAGATATTCCACTTAGGCAGAAAAAATGAAATGCAAAGATACAAAATGGGGGACACCTGACTCAAGAGCAGTACGTGTGAAAAAGGTTCTTGGAGTCTTCGTGGACAACAAGTTAAACATGAGCCAAAAATGTCAGGTGGCGGCAAAATAAGCCGATGGGATTTTGGCTTGCATCAGGAGGAGTATAGTGTCCTCCAGGAGTTTTGGACTTCAACTCCCAGAAATCCTAGCCAGTTTACCAGCTGTTAGGATTTCTGGGAGTTGAAGTCCAAAACACCTGGAGGGCCGGTAATTGCCCACCCCTGGTCTAGATCCAGGAAAGTCATGCTACCCCTCTATTCTGCCTTGGTCAGACCACACCTGGAATACTGTGTCCAATTCTGGGCACCACAACTGAAGTGAGATATTGACAAGCTGGAATGTGTCCAGAGGAAAGCAACTAAAATGATCAAGGGTCTGGAGAACAAGCCCTATGAGGAGCAACTCAAAGAGCTGGACATGTTTAGCCTGCAAAAGGGAAGGCTGAGAGGAGACATGATGAGGGCCATGAATACATATGTGAGGGTAAGTCATAGGGAGGAGGGAGCAAGCTTGTTTTCTGCTGCTCTGGAGACTAAGCCCACAAGGACTCTTCCAACTCTATGATTCTATGATATCTCTCAATTCAAAAAGAAAGTCTATTAAATTTACATTGATAACAAAAAGACT
Source organism: Anolis apletophallus (assembly GCA_030556195.1). Lineage (NCBI taxonomy): Eukaryota > Metazoa > Chordata > Lepidosauria > Squamata > Anolidae > Anolis > Anolis apletophallus. Next base: position 108,629,541 of record JARBWK010000006.1, on the reverse strand, counting down.
TAAATCACAATTCCTTTCTTCTTGGACCCAAAAAGATTATGGTGGAAGAAAGGAATCTCAAGGAAATGCTTCTGTATTTTATCTTGTACCTCGTGATGTGACGTGTGTTTTTATGCTTTTATTGTATGGCCGCATGGTTGGCACATGCCGCCTATTTTATATGTTGTTATCCGCCCCGAGCCTGCAGGGAGGAGCGGAATACAAGATTGAACAAATAAATAAATAAATAAATAAATATACTGCCCATCTTGGCTCCTCCCTCCAGAATTACATCATCATTATGTTTACAAGTGGGCATGTGATGGACTCCATCGGTAGCTGTTTCTGAAATATGTAGAAAAGCTGGTTTTATTGCGTGTGATGAAGTGGTAGGAGTCTCTAAATCACACCGCATACTGGTGATAATGCCTAACCAGACATGCAAAAAGGGACAGGTCAAGGTCATTAATGATGCTCTGCTCTTGTGATTTACCTTTGGGCTTGTAGCATGGTGTAGGAATGATGCATTCTTCTTTAATGTGAGGTTTTGTTTTAGGACTGCAGCCACCCGTATGCATCCCTCTATGATCAATGCAGAGAACCACTCGGTACCTCAGGCCTTGACCACACGTCACTGTGCACTGGAAGGGAAAACAAGCATGAGTTGCCACAAAAACCAAAAAATCAGCTTCTCCTTTCCAGTCTTGGCAGCATCTGGAACCAGAACTGCTTCATCCACTAGTTCAAGATCTTTGATTTGTGGATGAATTGCATTCCGATGTCACATACTGTATAATTAATAAACATTATTTTTTCAATGCTATAAATAAATAAATAGGAAGCATAGAACAGTTAACATACCAGTAGTATAGCGAAATAATAATAAGGGTTATAGATATGATCAGAGGAACAGTGACATTTTCCTACAGATTTTGTAGAATTATAAGCATATTCATTTCTTTAGTTTTTGAAACTTCTGTGACTCCTATGGTCAGATCTTAATTAGTAAAAAAACAGTGATTTCTTGAAGGAGATGACATCTATTCAACTTATTTTGGAACAAGTTCAAAAACTACTTAAAATGGGGGAGAAGATACTGGATGAGGTCGAAACTGCAGAGATATAGTACTACCAAAACATTCTGATTTTAGTGCGCAATGAGTTATACTTATTATATCATTTTGCTGTCAATAGAAAAGGAAAATTTAAATCTGCAGGGGTCATTATAAACATTAAAGTTCTTCCGCTTAATTATTATGGTTGGACTCTTGGCTTTTTTCCAGGTACTTGGGCACTAGTCCAGTATTTTTGCTTTATGGTCAAAGGGCACATTATAAATGCTTAAATCATGTCTGTAGATAGCTTACCACTCTCAAAGCATGCTTATGAATTATAATTCAATGACATTATTTATATTTGACTGTTTTTATAAGTTAATTGACTGAAATTTTATGTACGCATCTTGAATGCATTTACAGGTAAAATTCACTATAAATAAAACCTTAGACCATCAGTAGAGTTTAATGTTTTTCTCTCCTTGGTTCAATTTTATTTTCTTAGAATCTTCAACATTTTGTGGGGAAACCAAGATGCTGATAGTGTCTTACACAAGAAAGGCAGTTCTAAGCACTGCTATTCAATTAACCATTGAGGCAAATAGATTAAAGGGCTAAACTCTAGAATCTCAGTAACTGTGTTTACTCTCACATACTGAGGACTTTCCTTTGATAACTAATACTTAGGCCTCATACATTCATCATTGCAGGGGAGCTGTTCTTGTTGGTAAAAGAAAAAATCCACATGAGGAAAACCATCAGCAGAAAGCAGAAATGTCAGTCTATTGTGTTGGCAAGATAAAAGTGTCAATTACATACAACTGTTCCACTAAAGTAATGTATAAACTAGTGTGTAGGTGTACCATACAATAACCATTGTGTTTTTCACGCTGTGTAATCTCTATGTAAAAACCCATCCCAATTGAACCCCCCCCCCCCCCGAATTTATTTCCCAACCATCTCCATCAAATTGTGAGCTGTGGGAAGTATTAAAGGAGTGCAGCATGTTTAAAATGTTGTGTTTCTCTTTACTGAGGGGCTACTACTCCAGTTATCTCCCCCGAGTTTTTAAATATCCTATATGTTCATGTGGTTCTGTTGGTTCTGTTTTTAGTTTCACCTGTATTGTTGTGTTTTCACAGATGTATTTTATTGTGTTTATTGCTTTTATTATGTTTCTTGTTCTTCGATGTTGTTGAAATTTTGTGATGTGTTGTTCGGGCACAGCCCCATGTAAGCTGCTCTAAGTCCCCTTTGGGGAGATGGATGCGGGTTAGAAATAAAGTTTTATTATTATTATTTTAATTAATTATACTCTAACAAGATCCCAGAATTGATAGGGACTTTTTAAAAAAAATGACATTTTACTTTGCACATTTCCCCCCTAGTTGTATTCATTTGCTGTTATAGACATTTGCTGAAAATATTGCAGGTACTTCTGGAATGTAGGGAATTCATCCACAATTCATTAAAATACATATACAGTCAGCCTTCCACATTCGCCAGGGTTGGGGACACAGGATAATTATGAAAGAGGGGAAATGTGAATAATAAAAACCACCACAGGTTTTTAATGTTAGAGAACATCTCTCTAGTCCACCAGCATAATGCTATGGTCACCTTCTGCTATATGATGGCAGCAGAATGGCCCTAAGTTCCCAAAGTGTGCTCCTCCAGGTGTTTTGGACTTCAACTCCCAGAAATCCTATCCAGTTTACCAGCTGTTAGGATTTCTGGGAGTTGAAGTCCAAAACACCTGAAGGGCCGGTAATTGCCCACCCCTGATCTAGAGATTCAGAAGAGGTATTCTCTCTAGCTCCTCCAGTGCAATTACATTACCAACTTCTGCCAGATGGTTGACCATAAAGTCATGCTGCAGAACCTATAGATTCCTAGAGGTAATATTTTAAATCAAATTCACAAATAATTAAGCCCTCAAAGGACAAACTGCAAATGTGGAAGGCCAACTGTACATACATAATTTGAAGAACATGATTACCGGTGACCACTCCTGGGCCAACCACTTGGGACAATCAAAGATGTTACAGGGCTGGACGATGGGCATCTTGGGAGTGTACATGCACTTCCACTCTTCTACAGAACTGATAAGTCCCTGGATGTCTTCCTCCACACAAGAGACTGTGCGGCTTTGGATGCCTCCCCCACAAGAGGAAGAGCAGGCAGTCCACGGAGTGCTTTCCCACCTGCAAAACGAGATGCCAGTCAAGGAAATATCACAGCACCAGAGCTGCTAATCTGCATATAACTTTTTCATATATAGTACAACTCTCACATCCATATAGGATATGTTCCAAGACTCTTTGAGATTAATAGTATATATTTTGACTACACTTGGGCTGGAAGCATAACACAGAATCACACTGAAGGACCCATAGAAACCCACAAATACTGGAGAAACAGGACTATTTTTTGGAGCATGGGTAAGTGAGACTGTGGCTATCATATCTATGGACAAGGAGGTCGTACTGTATTTACATTTTCCCCAATTTGCTTGAACTTCTCTGGTACATCAATCAGTAATGCCCAACTGAGATCAAATATTGAAAGAGTTTGCAATATGACACGTGTGAAAGACAGGCGTGAATTTAGTATGCCGAAGTGTGTTCCTAGAACTGCAGGAGGAAATGTAAATAACATTTCTTAGCAAAACCCAACCCATGGAGAAAAACAAAGATCCACTGTACTAAGTACTTGACTTTTAGTAAAAGGTATGACAGATTTAGAATAAAAAACCGGAACAAGTTCTGAGTGTTTATAGAGGTGTTTTTTTGGAGGGGGCATTTATCGGGGACCTTAGAACATATAATTCAGAACTGATATTGATACTGGAACTATTTTGCCAAGCACAATTCCTTTAAAGGGAAAAATCTGGTCGAAATAATCCTATTGCTGATTCCTACATTAACTTGATTCAAGTAATTCTGTTCATGCAACTTCATACCCCACAATGCACCAGAGGGAAAGCAGGTCCATGGTGACTGGCCCTGCTTACAGGTGCAGCTCCTTTTCAAGGTACTTAGGAGTCTTGATCACATATAGGTTTTCTATACATACATGTGAACTTCATGCAAATCTGCAGACACTGACAGTGAACACAGCCACGCCTCCTCATTTGCAGAATTAATGAATGGGTTTAGTTGTTTCATGACCAATCTGCTATTAATGCAAAACGAACAAGTGGTTTCTTCAGATTCAAGATTAGTCAAGTTTTGGTTCTCATGCTGACTGAACATTTAGCACCTGACTAAATATGCTTAGAACTGCATTTAAAACATAAACAGGGCATTATTTTCAGACCCTTATGCTCCAGAGGGCAGGACTAAATTTGAGAGGCAATTGCTAGAAGCTAATCTTTCAAGAAAGATTAAGTGAAACTTTCATAAAAGTAGGAGCCACGTGGAAGTGGAACAGGGTGCCTCAGGATTGGTTGGGCTCTCATCTACTAGAGGCATTAAAACAGAAACTACCATTAAGGTTAGGTGCACAGGACCCCCCATGAAAGTTAAAAAAAATCACAAATGTAAAAAGACTGCTATTTTTTTAAACCTAAGACTTTTTTTATGAAACAAAATTGGCTTTGGCTCATTAAGTCAAACATCCACGGTGGCAAGCTTAGGTTTGCTTTTTTTATTTTTACAAATTACAAATTGTTCTTGCCATTTGAAAAAGACGTATCTTGTGATATCCTTCAGCACTAAGGTTTAGATCAGTGGTTCACAAAGTGGGCGGTACCACCCCTGGTGGGCGGTGGGACGATCTAGGGGGGCGCTGGAAGGCCCAGGAGAATTTGGGGGGCACTGAACCCCTGTATGGGGGGGAGTGGGGGCAGTGGCGTAAGCCAGGTTACAGGCTACCATCCATCTCTGTGTGTCTCTCTCTCTTCTTCCCTCTTCCTGCTCCCTCCTCCTCCTCTCGCCAAGCAAGGGATAATAATAATAATACCTTTGGGGTTCCCTTCCAACTGTTTGAGTCTTATAACAATAATAATAATGTCCTTCAGCATATTTAGTGGAACATGGATTCAGTGCGGTAACCAATTTATTAACAAAAAAAGAAACCGATTGCAAAATAGTCGATCGCGATGATTTGAGATTACTGCTGACGAAAATAGAGCCGAGGATTACTAGATTGGTAGCAACATACCAGGTTCATCCTTCTCATTAAGATGATTTTGAATGTTTTAACTTTTTTGTATTACCTTTCTATTCTAAGTTCAATAAATAGTTTCATAATTTCAAACTTCAATGTTTCTAATTTACAACTTTATTATATTTTACAAAAATGTTAGAAATATTAATACATATATCTTTCTGTTTAATTGCTATTAAAAATTTCAAAAAAATATTTCTAGGGGGGCGGTGAGTAATTTTTTTTCTGGAAAGGGGGCGGTAGGCCAAAAAAGTTTGGGAACTACTGGTTTAGATGGTCATTGGATGTTTTATAAATCTTATGATGTTCTTCAATGCTAGGATTTAGAATAGATAGCTTCACAAATCTTAGGAAATCATGAGTTTACTGGGGAGTTGCCTTCTCCTCTTAGGGCGCTTGTGCCCGCTTTGTGCTGGTCTGTGACCGTAATAAAGTTTTGATTGATTGAAATCTTAGGAAATCATGAGTCTAAGCCCAAGACTATGCTCCTTCTCTTTTCTCTCTACCTTCACATGTCAGAATTGGTATGAATGCCTTCTTTGCATTATTAGCATTCCCTATTATGTATGAGCTAGTAAGCTCTGGCTAAGTGTTAACAAACAAGCTAGGTGGGAAAGGTAGGGTATTTTTTTGGTTTTGTTAACAGTTTCTGCACCAGATTTCAAGGGTTTTGATGTAACAGTAAACCTTGGGGTGAACAGCTAGCATCTTCACACTGAATCTCATGGTGTGATTAATGCTAAGGGTGATTCATTTTCAGCAACTCCAATTATAATTTATAAAGCCTTGAATATGCTTTTAAATGAGGACCAAGCCTCAGATTTGGGTATTAATCATAATACAACTGTTAATTGTTTGGAGTAAGTAGCAAAGTGAAAGCAAAATAAAGAACTAAAAGTGACAAAAATTGTTCAGCCAACACAGGAGGGTCAACACATGGTCTACAGGTTGCATGCACCTTCCACACAATTTGCAGTGCTGTAAATCCACAGTAGTCCCCACGATAATAACATCAACAACCAAATCATGAAAGAAAGCAGAATCATACTCATGAACACTTCCATGAATTTTGATTCTTCTAAACACTAAAAGTCTCAGTGCCCCAACCATTTATGCTTTCAGGGCAACCCATGGTCGATCCTATGGGGAGAAAATTACCCCAATACCCATGGAATTTAAGTGCCCCCTCTTCCCAACCGAGCAGTATCTGGAACAACTGAAACTGAAAAAAGGAAATATATTTTGAGTTGTTCTAAAACAACCTGGTTGTATACTCATATACCTCTGTCCAATAGATTTGTTCAGGCCAATTTCTGCACAAAGGATATAAGCATTTTTTGTAAAATTTTGTTACTGGTTTTTTTCATTCCAGTCAGAAATGGAATTAGGTATGGGAAGATTAGCATGGCATTCCATACTTAACAGTCACTTTAGCTGAAACGGATGGTAATGTATGTCTTAAAGACACATAAACACACACTGGCTTATTGTAATTGGCTGGCTGCTTCAGTGATTAGGCTCCAATTGTATCTGAATGAATGCATACAAGCAAAAGTAATGCCAATAAGCCAAGCATAATTAAATAAAGCTGCTTCATTGTGGCTGTGCCTGCACAGAAAGGCCTTAGCCACTCATTTTTTTCAAAGCAAGAGACAATTCCTTTTTATTGGAACAGTTAATGATTCCAAGCAGTAACTTGACAGTAGTTCATTTATTATTGACTAAAAGCTGAATATTTCTTGTTTGAAATTTTTAAGATCAGAAGTGTCTCAGAGGTTTTTATTTTATTTTGGGATACCCATATTTGTGGATATATACATACATAATGAAATACCTTGGAAATGAGACCAAAGTCCAAATACAACATTCATTCATGTTTCATATACCATTTGTGTACACAATTTGAAGGTAACTGTATACAATCTTTTAACAATTTTGCACATGAAATAATGTGTGCATACTGAACCATCAGAAAAGAACAGTGTCCCTATATCAGTCACCCATGTGGACAATTTTGGAGTATTTTGAATTTCAAAATTTGGATAAGGGATGCTCAACTGTACTTTGAAAGTGGTTAATTACAATAAGGATTCAAAAGGATCGTAATAACCGGCATTGAAATTGTATATAGACTATTATCAGCCTTGTAAGCAACTGACTAATCAGGATACTTCAAATCCAGTATTTAGTTTCAAAGCTGCTCCTTAATCAATAGGGTGCGAACGCCTTTGTGAGACAATTCTAGTTAAACGCTAGCCCCTTATCTATCAAACATGTGCATACTGTCACATGGAAGAAAGGAAGGGTAAGGCCAAAAAATCTCTGTCATCGTCTGTGTTTTTCCCCATCACACAAGTCCTTGTTTTCCTGCGATGAACAATTGTTCTGTAGGAAAGCTCAGGCCAATTCAGCTTCTATTCTCCTCAATGTATGAAAAAAGCAGAAGACAACAAGAAAGACAGGAAGGAAGGAAGGAAGGAAGGAAGGAAGGAAGGAAGTCCCAGTCATAACATATCTGTTATGATCCCAATAACCACAAGCATGTATTTGTACATTTGTTAAATGGAGTATTTGGTTTACATACCGGGGAAGAGGATGGTAGAGGTCATAAGGCATGATCTGCTTGTATCCATCACTGTTAGGAACAATAATGCCAACCCTCTGAGTAGAAGGTACACACAATAAAATAAACACTAAATGATTACATTATACAAAAAACACATTTTAGTCAAAAACCACATTTACTCATGTATTCATCTTTTTTGCTTTTAATTGTCACAGCACACATAAAATGTATCCCTCTACTGATTTATATAACTGATCATACTAAAAATGCTGGAGAAAAGTAAACTTCTTCATCCTTATTCATTGAAAAATGAAATTACTTGTGTTTGATCAGTAGGCTTTAATTTGGTAATATCTCAACATAACATTTTTTTCCTAGTAATATCTTTAAAAATCAAGATAGCAGTGGTACAGCCATTGCACGAACTCTCTTCTGTTGTGCACATGTACTCACTGCTTGACTATCTATTTATATTGTGGCTTGCCCTCATGGCAACAGAAGTCAAAGCTTTTACGATTCGCTTTTCAGATTCTCTCGCTGTATTTGCACAGCTTGCACAGTCCTGAATAATGGGGTAAACAGAGAGTAGCTTAATATAATTTTCTTAGGAAGCCATGCCCAAATAATGTTGTGGATGAGTGAGCAGTTTAACCACAGACTATTTCAATGGCTGGAATAAGAAAAGTCACTTTTATCTGGATAGCATATAAAAGGATTCAAAATATAAGTGATGTTTGAGATAAACCACTTCCAGCAGGCCCAATGTCTTCCACCAAGTTTAATGTACATTCATAGAGTAGATGAAATTTAGCCTATGGTGAAGAAAAGAACATTGGGCGTCGTACTCTAAGTTAGCCTTGCAAAACAAATCCAAAGAAGACTATGGTCCTTACAAATGTTTGTCAGTGATATTCTCTTTTTTTCAGTCATAGTTCCTTCAAGGAGCCATGCGAGGGGATAAAAATAAAGTGAGTAAATAAAGAAAATGTAAGCTGCTCTTTTACAAGCTTGCTCTGAATGACTATTGAGGATTAGCCAATTCCCAAATTAGTTAGCAACGTAGGTTTTATTCATCCATTCTTACTCTATTTAAGGGACAGCTTTTCTTGAAATGTAGTTTGTTACAACATCTGATCTTAGTAGGTTTCTCACTTATGTGATACCTTTCTCTTCTCACTCTTCAGGCTACAGACTGGCGCCTCTGTGAAGGTGCTTCTGATAGGCAAACCACCCGTCCTTCCCTTTTTACATTAATTACGACCTTAATATTGATAATACTTAACTGAAAATACCTTTTAACACTCTGAATGACACCCCATTACCCATCCTTTCTTTACTTGTCCTGACAAAGTAATTTTGTGCTTTCACTTCAAATACTTCTCCTCCTACGTAGGGTTTTCAACTTTCCGCCTACGCCTCTAATGAATAAAAATGATTCCTTCTGGCCTTTTACAGATTTTGTTCACTCATTTCCTTTGCCTGCCACCTCCAGCTATTTACCATATATTTGACAGAATCAGGACTGCAGAATGCAAGGATGTGAGCTACTGGGAGCCAAAGCACAGAAAAGTTACTTCTATGGACTGTAACTCACAGAATACCTCAACAGTCACCTCAACAATTTTAGAGTTGTAGTCTGAGAAGTAATTTTTTCCTTGCTCTGCTACAGTTGAGCTCCCCACCCCCCGGGAGATAGGATGGAATATAAATAAAGCCATTTATTTATTTATTTATTTATTTAGTATTAATTCATGAATGCCCATGGGCTAAAGAAGTATCTAGTTCTAAAAGTGCAACAATTCATTTTCTCTCTTTTTAGAAATGTTTTATATTGAAAAAAAGACTTTAAAAAAATTAACAGCCTTCATAAATAAGACAAACTACTGCTTTAGTTAAAACCATATGTGAATAAATAAAATAATAATAAATATATTAGCGATCATAACAGCAATAACACACATAGCATCAAAAGTGAAAAGTCTGAGTAGTGATGGAAAGAGCAAATACATTTTAAACGACTTTAAAAATGTTTTTGAGTACTGTAAACCCTGAAGAGGAGAATCCTGAACGGAAGCTTCATGAATTAGGACTAATTCCGAGCAAAAAAAAATTGCATGTGGTTTTTTGCATATTATTTTCTGTACAGAAAATGCTGTTTCCAGTGTACTGTATTGGCATATTTTGCACAAGTAACAGCGTTTTCTATATATAAAATAATATGCTGTGTTCTGTGCAAAATATACAAATGTAGTACACAGGAAATTGTACTTTTTGTTTAGTAATATTTCTGTGCTTCTGTGTAGAAGTATTATTTCCTGAGCAGAAGATGCTATTTGTTGTGTAAAAAAACTATGCACTTTTGTGCAGAATCGCTCTTCAAGTGTGAAAAGTCTTAATGTTTTGTTAGAGTGTTTTTCTGCCATTATATTTTAAGCATCTTTTAAGGACATTTCAAACTTAGTTTAAAATGTTTATAAATTGTATTTGTGAATACAGAAATCCAGTTTTGTTGTGCTTTGTCTCTCTGTGTGTATTGAATTATGGCAACCCTATGAATTTTTAGATGTACTTTTGAGAGTTCCTTCCTCTGTAATATAACCTGGTATTTTTTGGCTGGTTTCTCATCTAAGTACAAACCAGGGCTGATCCTGCTTAAGTGGGATCTGGTGACTTTAAAACCTTTACATAAAGGTAAAGGCTTTCCCCTGATATTAAGTCTAGTTGTGTCCGACTTTGGGGATTGGTGACCATCTCCATTTCCAAGTCGAAGAGCCGGCGCTGCCTATAGACACCTCCAAGGTCATGACTGCATGGAGCGCCATTATCTTCCTGCCGGAGTGGTACCAACTGAACTACTCACATTTGCATGTTTTTGAACTGCTAGGTTTGGGGCCAATAGTGAGAGCTAATTTTACCTAGTCTATTTGGCCTGGCCATTCTGTTCGATTTTATATTGTGTTGATTTGTTTTATTTATTTTATTTTGTTACTGTATGTAATTTATTCTGATGTAATTCTGTATTTTATTTTGCTGTATTGTATGTTTGGGCTTGGCCTCATGTTAGCCACCCTGAGTCCTCTTTGGGGAGATGGTGGCGGGGTATAAATAAAGATTTATTATTATTATTATTATTAGATCACTTGTTGGGAGAAGGTCAAGATAAATATAAATGAATATACTTCAAGAAATGCCTTGCCCGACTTACCGGGCGAGGAATGTTGCGGCGGGGGGGGGGGGTGTGCTCTCCCGCCAGCCATGTTGGAGTACTGGGGGCTTCTCCTTCCCAGAAGCCCCTCCTGCATGGCGGGAAGTTTCCTGCCACCCAGTTGGCCAGCCAATCAGTGGGCTGGCCACCCCCTGCTCCTGGATTGGCTGGGCGTGGGCTTCCTTTGTCCCAGGCAGCCTTATTACGTCTCTGGGCCTTCTTCCAGACTGGCCTCCTGCCCACCTTACATCTTGTTCTTGTTTTGTTGGGTTTTGTTGTTATTGCTTAGTTTGTCACAACTGCTATTGGCGTGTGGCATGGGCCCTGGATCTGGCTTCTTCACACACACCCTTTTTGGGAAAGGGGGGAAGGTATGGTGTTTGGGGTGCCCAGGATGCTAGCCTGGTATTGTGCCAGCGGCACCCCTGATGGGATTTTGGTATTGGTTAGCATCGGGCAGACCAATCCTGATCCAGGACCCATGCGTGATTGCCAACCCGTTACTTCCTGTAACCAATAAACAGTTGTGGCCATTTTCTTTCCAACTCAGTCTTTGGGCTGCTGGTGGGAGGTGGGACACCCATCCACATGCAAATACAATTTCAGCATCCAAAGATATGCAGTTATGAAGAGAATTTGAACACAGCAAATATAGGTGTTCTAAGTATGGAAAATATTCTCTTTCTCGGTCTCTGCAATGCTACACATTTGGGGAATGAAGGAATATTCCAGAGAATGCAGGGTTTTTTAATGACAGCGATACTCTCACTTTGCCCCCTGAAATAGCTGTCTCTAATTGAATCTGATCATTGAAAGCACTTATATGACTTTACCTTATGACCCCTTGTTGTAGGGCAACTGCTATGGCAGAAGCTTTGTCCCACTTCTTCGCATATTGCTAATGATTCACACATTGCAAGCACACACAGGGAGTGTATTCTCTTAGAAAATGTGCCAAATCCTATGGGTACTCCAATCATGAATGTAGGGGAAATGGGAATGCAGATATTTGCCTCATAATTGCTGTCTATTTAAATACCTTTCAGTGATGTGATGACAGTAAAAGAGGAAGGCAGTGAAGAAAGTTTCAGCATGACCTGCCAATTAGACATGAACTGAAAAGACCTCTCTAATTAGTTAAGAAAACATCCTGTCAAGTGGAGTCTCTCCCAGTTTCATGTTCTTATCCATGATACCAATATGCCTTCTTCCTCATAATTGATGAAAAGACATTCAAAATGTAGCTGCCAGCTGGTCATGTATGGGATTCATTTTGAACACACAGCCTGCTCCTCTACTCAAAGCCTGATGTTCCCCAGGCATCTTTTCTTTACTTTTTTGAAAAAAGGTCTTGGAGACTTTGGTACATACATTTGCATGTAACTAAAGGCCCATTCAAGCATGCTGTTTTTTGAACAACCAGGACTAGCCCAAAGCTTTCTTGGCTCTCCATTGACAATTCCAGTCAATGCCCACAATAGCCCAAACCAGCCAAAAGATGTTGATACACGAGGGAGACAATCCCCGGGAACACCCATCTCACTTCTGGACAATGAAAGTACAACAGCCACAGAACACAAAGCCATCCATTTGTTGCCTTTTTGGCATCCTAAATCTGCTCCCTAAGGCCCCTTCCATACAACTGAATAAACTCCCACATTATCTCCTTTTAATTGAGATATAATAATAATCTTTATTTATATCCCGTCACCATCTCTCCGAAGGGACTTTTGGTGGCTTACAAGGCACTCCAGGGTGCACATATAACTCTCTCTCTCTCTCTCTCTCTCTCTCTCTCTCTCTCTCTCTCTCTCTGCATTACTTCACGAATGAAGATTCTTAGGAAGGACTCCTCCCACGCTTTTTACAAGTGCATTGATGACTAAAAATGCCAATCTGAGATGGGCAAGTTTGGTTGCAGAAAGCACAGCAGAAAGTCTCCTTGGGTGATGTTGTTTCCAAGTTGCGGTTCTTTCTGCATTGTTGTTTCTCTTTGAGACCCGTTCGGCGTGTCTTCTCGAAAGAAGCCGCAGCATTGTGGATAGTGCGTCTCCATGCCTTCCAATGTGAGGCCAGGGTGGGCCATTGTTGGTGATAAATCTGGCTGAGCCTGAGATGTTGTTTCAGGGAGTCCTTATATCTCTTTTTGGGGGCGCCTCTCTTGCGCTGAGCTGTGGCGAGTTCACCATAGAGTAGTATCTTTGGGAGGCGGTGGTCCTCCATCCTAGAGACATGCCCTGCCCAGCGCAGCTGTGTTCTCAATAGCATGGCCTCAATGCTGGTGATCCCTGCTTCCTCAAGGACAACATCATTCATCACATAGTCAGTCCAGTGTATATTTAGGATTCTGCAAGGACAGCGCTGATGAAAGCGTTCGAGGAGTCGTAGGTGTTGGCGATAGGTGACCCATGTTTCAGACCCATAGAGGAGAATAGACAGTATGATAGCTCTGTACACACTGATTGTTGTGCTTTGCCTCAGGTGTTTGTTACTCCAGACTTTTTTGTGAAGCCTACTGAATGCACTATATGCCTTTGCTAATCTGTGATTTATCTCTTTATCAATCTTGGCGTCTGAAGAAATTATGCTTCCCAGGTAGGTGAACTGCTGAACAGACTTAAGCACAGATTTGGCTATATTGACAAAAATTGCCTTTAAAAAACCTCGGGTTGACTTTAAACATGGATCAATGTTGGAATTAGGACTGGACTAAAGGCAATGAGAACATCCTGTTTTATTTGAATCGTCCTTTCCAGAACAACCCAATTCTTCTTAAAAGGAGGCAGCTATCATTATGACCCTGTATTTACAATATCCAGTTCAAAAGGTCTGGAAGGACTAATTTATCAGTGTGTGGTTAGGGATGGGTAGTTTTGGTTCAAGGGAATAGTTATGCCAGTGTTTGTAATCCCAACCACATTCAGGAAAGGAGGGGGAGGAAGCAAATAGGGATAAGGAACACACAATATTTTTAAATGTTTTTAGCTTTTAAAGAAGCAAATATACTTAATAAATATCTCAATAAAGAGAGATCAAAATGATGGGAGTGTCACTGTTTATTGCACTTTTCAAATGGGGGACATCATCAGCCTTGTTAAAGAATAATAATCCCTAGGAACAGAGTGCTGCATTCTCCAGTTTATTTCATCCAATTCTGCTAAGACAGCAGAGAGTTTATGCTTTAAACTCTCCTGCCCTTCGGGATCTTTATGTCAACAGCTTCATCTAGATCTGTCTTGTATAAATGGGAAAATTACTTCCTGACATCTGCCCAGAAGTTATTTTTCACTCTCTCTTTTGATCTACATGTACTATGCAGCCACCTGTCTTAATGATGATGCATGTGCAGTGTCAGATTATACCCAGAAAAGGAGCTTGAAAACTGCACTGATTTCCCAGAAACTAATGGCATGCGTGAATGTCAACAGAATAAATGAGGAAGGGCAGCATTCAAAAATGAATGGTGAAAAGTAAATACAAAAATACATATCCAGGCCAGCATAAATATCGCTTGCATGAAGGACCAGGTGTCCACCTCATTGATTATGCCAGGGGGTTGCATTCTTTCAAAAATCGGGTTGAGTCTCTGATTTGCATGTGGCACATTAGTCATGTCTAGTGTTTTAGAGATTGCATTTTTGTTTCTCCATGTGAGCCACCAGGTCTCTCTGGGATCACAAGCGGTGTACAGAGTGCAACTAATCTATTAAAAGTTACTACAATGCAAAGTTACAAGTGGGGCTGGGCTCCACGACATTTGGCTGCTCAAGGTAAAGGACAAAATAGCATCTCTCTCCTATTCCATCTACAAAAGTAGACCAGTCTAGTAAATGCTTGTGTTGGCACAATAGCTTCCTAACATGACTACACTGCCTTTAGGAGTGCAGCAATCCAGGCCATGACACTTGTAGAACTTATCTACACTGATGGGGAAAAAAATCATGTCACCTCATTTTCCCGCTCCACCTTGACCTTGCAGTTATCCCGTTAACACCACCTACACTTTCATAAGTTCACTGTAACTGGTGGACTCAACTTGCTCTTAAGGAATGACCCACATTTCCAATCACTTGCATTATTTTCCAACACACAACCATGGACCCTCCCTTCCATCATTCATGAAAATACATATATTTTCGGTTAAGTAGGATGTGTGTGTGTGTGTGTGGGTGGGGGGCATTTATACTGATACACAAGTATCCACACATACGCACCTTCTTAAAAAAAATACAACCCACTTCTAGCGAGAATGACCCAGCAGTTCTGCCTACTGCTAACAAGTAAGCTGGGTTCTGGCCCAGTTTACTTGTCCAAATGCATCTGTCTCTACATCCCACTTCATAACCTAAGATCATCCACGGAGGCCCTGCTCTCACTTCTGCCAGCATCTCAACTGTGACTGGCGGGGATGAGAGACAGGGTCTTCTCAGCTGTGGCCCCCCGCCTGTGGAATGCGCTTCCAATACGATCAACCCCATCCCTCCTGGCATTTGGAAAGAAGGTAAAATCTTGGCTTATGGGACCAGGCCTTTGCACAGTAACTCAATGCAGCACTTTAGCTGGAATGGACTGATGAGGACAGACTTGAGAATTCGGCTTATTGTTTATCGATTGGTGGATACAGATGGAATATTTTAATTTTGATTGATTGTTGTTAGTTTGTTTATTTGTTGGGGTTTTTAACTTGCTGTATTAATGGTTTTATATTTTCTGTTGTTTTTCGGTATCTAATTGCTGCCTGTTAGCCACTCTAAGTCCCCCCCTCGGGGGTTGAGAAGGGCGGGGCAAAAATACTGTAAATAATTAAATAAACAAACAAATAATTCCCTCCACCCAACTCCACAGGAAAGCAGTAGAGTCAGAATTCCAGATTTCCTGTAAAACTGCAGGGTGAAAGGCAAGGGCTTTTAAAAAACTAGATTGAAATCCAAAAAACCTCATTGCAACAGAATTGTCAAGAACATCATGTGTCAGAATCAGTCTCTAAGAGGTGAGCATAATTTTTTGCAGTATAGACAAGCCTGTACACCTCTTATCTTTTCAACATTTTGTCATAATTCCTATTTCCCAGCACTTGCTGCCTGAGGCAGCAGCCTTGCTCAAGCTAACACTAGGATAAGTCTTAGCTCAGAGATATGCACAAATTGCCTTTCTGAAACCATTTAGCACCATAGTTCCTGGGGTTTACCATCTAAGTCATTTCTTATTAGCAATAAAAGAACTTATACTCAACTATCTTTTAATAGCAGATCTCCTGAAGAGCCAAACAATAGACGAACTTGTTTGTTTTTGTTCCATGTTAAAAAAAACATTTCAAAATGATGAACTGAGTTACCTTGCAGGACAAGGATCCAAGTTGCATTCCTGAAGTTTTGGCTTGGGTTTGATGTTTTCAGGATAGTAATGGCAATACTGATCGGCCACCACTCTGTTGCTTCTCAGATCATAGCATTCTGCAGAGGTCAGCTGATAACCTTAAAAAATCCAGATTGAATAAAGACACAATGCTCTGTGCAGAATACAAGCTTTATGTGCAGATCAATTATAATCTTATGCAAAGCTTAGAAATGTAGTTTGTGTGGACTAAAACTCCTGGAGCTCACAATGGTAAGTTTTGTGATACAGCTAGCATTCAGTAACACCTTGTCAGAATGAACTCCATACCATCCCATGAGAACACTTAGATCTGAAGACGGGAATCTTCTAGCCATGCCCAATGTCAAACAATATCACCTAACTTCAACACAGAGAAGGACATTCTCCATCATCGCCCCAGTTCTCTGGAACGCACTACCCCCGGACATTCGGGCCTTGTGTAATCTATTGGCTTTTCGAAAGGCCTGCAAGTTGGCCCTATTCCGGCAGGCCTTTGAGTTGTAATGTACTATCCCCTAGGACTTGTGTTATCTCTTAGGAATTGTTTTATCCTTGTTGTTTTATTGTTGTTGTAGATTTGTTGTTTTATTGTGGTGCTTGATGTAAGCCGCCCCGAGCCGGCTGGGAGTGGCGGCCAATAAATCTAACAAATAAATAAAATAAATAAACTAATTTGTTAGTGCATCTTAGTGTGTCTTAAGACTGCAAAGGTACATTAGATTAGGATATTTGCTTCTATATCAGTTCAAAGACAGCACTGACTAAAGGTGTAGCTTGAGGGACAGCTAATCACCTCTCAACAAAGGATGCCCCCAGGCAGTAAGAACCACACTTTGAGAACTGCTAGGCCATCAAGGTGGACAACTGAAACATTCACACCTACCTCTAACAGACAAGAGTTCTGTCTCCTACCCTGGACAAACATATAAACCCCATTTTCCTAGTTTCCAACAGACCTCACAACCTCTGAGAATGCCTGCCATAGATGCAGACGGAACATCAGAAGAGAAGGCTTCTGGAACATGGCCATACATCCCAAAAGATGTACAGCAACCCAGTGATTCTGGCCATGAAACCCTTCGACAACACACTGAACAATTCTACAATGCTTACGATTTAACTTTTCTTTTCTTTTTTAAAGAGGGAAGCCAATTTCCTTGCAACTGTGGAACTCCACTGGGGTGCTTTATTATTCAATTTTATTGTGGCTTAAATCTTTAGATAGCCTTTTCTGCGTGTACAAATCTCAAACATTTAAGATTGGTGGTAACAAAATCTAAAATGATAAAGAAATAAAGAGGAAACCACTCACTCTCTCCAACTACCCGTAACCTTTCTGTGATTTATCTTCTTCCTTCCCTTAAAGCCAGCTTTGAATTCCACAATAAAAGCCTCCTTCTGTGCATTTCCTCTCATTTCCCCTTCTATTTCCCCATATGGGAGTATCAGCTGTTGCGACCTAATTTCAATTACCAGATGCCTGTTCTCTGGCCTCCAGAGAAGCTGCTACACTGCCACTGTCCTTGACCACAAAGATTGAATAACCTCCATGAGGCTTTAATTACTAGTCATTGTGGCAATTGCTTTAATTCCCATCCAAAATTATGGACCAGGTGAGGGAAAGGTCAAACCACAGGCTTTCTATGATACTAGGTTTTTGCAAGCTTACATTAACTAAAGTGCTTAATATCGGAGAACAAGTTATTAGTTTCTGGTCGTCATTTGCTTTAGTGCAAAGGTTGGGAAAACTTTAGCCTGCCATATGGCTTGGCCGAAAACATCCATCAACTTCCATGGCCAAGGATTGTGGGAGGTGTAGTCCAAAGGCTCAGGTAAGCCAAAGGTTCATCACTCTGGCTTGGATTTCTTACTTCAAAAAGGACTGCCAAAAAGCTGCTGTACTGATGGTGTGCTTGCCATGAAATAATAATAATACACTTTATTTATATTCCGCTCTTCTCACCCCAAAGGGGACTCAGAGCGGATTACAGGTACACATCCTTAGCAGACAATCCCTGCCGTTTTCCACATACACACATATAGATGAACAGAGGCAAACTCTGGCCACCAGGGGGAGCTGACACACTCCTCATCTCTCAGCATTCCCAGCGTCCCTTGTTGTTCCTTCTGTATTCCTCAGCCTTCCTGGAGTTCTTTAATGGCCTCATAATTCAGTCAAAATTTGCCTCCCCACTTAATGTGGTACCTTTATCTGCTACTTGACAGATGCAACTGTCTTTCAGGCTGCAAAGGTCGGCAGCAGGCTACACTTAAAGGTCGAGTACCCACCTCAACCCAGGCAGGCCTTGAACTCATGACCTATTGGTCAGAGAGATCTTATGCAGCTGGCACTTAGCCAGCTGCGCCACATTCCCTGTGCAACAGAAATCAAAAGTGCAACAGTGCCTTCCTCCAATATGTAGACAAAAGACACAAGTGCTCAAATCCACCTTAAGTGAAGCTCTATAGACCGAATGTACAGCTATAAGCTAACATTTAAAAACACTTTCTGGTAGTATTACTACTCAACTATATGAACTTTCATGAATTGCAATGATATTCATCTTGTTAACACTCTGAAAGTAAGTTTCAAGGCTATACCTTTCTATGCGGATTTGGAAAACATATGGGGAATTGGTCAGAGTATGATTGGTGCATCTCTGTAAAATAGGTTTGCCATGCACAGAGTTTCCAAGAAGCATTGTCAACATGGCAATTGCATTGATACTGAATGCCTCTGAAGCTACAACAATGCATGACTTCTTTCTTTAGATCCAGTATGACCTCTGTACCCATGGCGCCTATATCTGCAGTTTTTGAAATGTTATAGGTCCTCCACCTAATCATATGGTATACTTCCACGGAAGTCACATAAAACCACATTGGGAGACCTAGCAAATTTCCCAGAGACTCCATGATCACACTGGAGGACCTAGAAAATTTACAATATGAGTCTAAGGCAAGGGTGCTCACACTTTTCCAGCATGCGAGCTACTTATAAAACAACCAAGTCAAAATGTTCTACCTACCCACTACAAAAATGTGTAACATATAACACAATATCTGCCATATAATCTGATTCAAAGCAGATAACATGAAATTTTGTCCAACTGTGTGGAAAGGACCTCAGATAACCCAGGGCCAGCAGCACCTGGGCGGCGGTGGAAGCCTGCGGGGCAGGACTGAGCCTTCCTCCCGCCCTGCCTGCGATCTACCAGGATGCCCTACGCGATCTACCAGTAGATCGCGATCTACCTACTGAGCACCCCTGGTCATTTTTGACAATAGTGTATTTCAATATAGATAATTTTTGACAATAGTGTATTTCAATATAGTTCACTATAATCCGTAGTTTCCTGCTTCCACTGTAAGTTTAGGAACACATACTCTGCATATACAGGATCATACTATACTGCAAATCCTGTCAAAGCATGAATAGGCAAGTTATCTCAAGAAAGTGCTTATTAAACACATGAAAACTGACTTTCTAAAGGGATAACCTGGTAAAGAGAGTGGTATAGCTCTGCCAATGCGACTTGGTGTTCAGTGACCATGACTTTTCACTGACAAATCACACTGGGATTGTGAAGAGCAGGTAATGAACCTACCTCCATATATATATACTTTACAACAATATATTCGTATTTGAAGCAAATAAGATGCAAGGGATTTTTTCCCCCTGCAGACAGTTTTTCTCAAGATAGCACATTAAATCCACATTCTCTATAGTTACTTTTGTTTTGCTTTTTGTTTTTGTGTCAGCGACTGGAGAAACTGCAAGTTGCTTCTGGTGTGAGAGAATTGGCCATCTGAAAGAATGTTGCCCAGGGGATGCAAAGATGTTTTGATGTTTACCATCCTTGTGGGAGGCTTCTCTCATATCCCTGCATGGGAGCCGGAGCTAACAGAGGGAGCTCATACGTGCTCTCCCTGGATTCGAACCCGCGACCTGTCAGTCTTCAGTCTTGCCAGCACAAGGGTTTAAGCCACTACACCACCAGTGGCTCCTATTCTCTATAGTGAAAGACTGTTAAAGTTGACAAATGTATCAAAATGTAGGCCAAAATGTGTTCCCACAGAAAACGTTACATATAAATATCAATATGACATAGAAGCAGAATATAAAGCAATGGAACAATATTTAATACATTACCTCCACCACAAGAAGCAGAACATGGAAAGAAATCGGTTTCTCTCCATCGGTGAATAATTGGCTGATAGAAAATAAACTGCACTGAACTGTCAGCAGCACCAACGTAATGAATCTGAAAAGGAGAAAAGCTACAGGTAAAGTTGTAAGGTATGTAATGTAACATTATATAGAAACACCATGCCGTAAAGGCTCATAAAGAAAAGAAAAACCGCTTAAAATTTACAAAGAAAATTTATAGAAAAACTTTATTGTCATTATACATTGTACAACAAAATAAAATGCTTTCCTCAGAACACATAATAAAAGCAACACACCAATCCCTTCACACTCCAACCACCACCACACAGCCTCCAATGCCACGTTATGTGAATCAAGTGATTCAATATAGGTAAAGCTCTAGGATAAAAGCTATCTCTCAGTCTATTTGTCCTTGTCATCCTGTGCCATCTGCCAGATGGTAACAATTACAAAAAAAGAGAATATGATGGGTGAGATGGATTCCCAAGAATGCCTTCAGCTTTCTTAAGGCTGCAGAACTTATAAAGTTCTTCCAAAGAGGGGAGAGGGCAACCAATGATTCTCTGTGCTGTAGTAGTGACCCTTTGGAGCACCTTCCTATCTGTCACTGTGCAATTACCAAACCATGTAGGTTAGGGCACTCTCTATAGCACAGCAGTATAACATCACCAGCAGTTTTTCATTCAGTTGTTAGTTCCTTAGACCAGTGTTTCTCAACCAGTGTGCCGGGGCACACTAGTGTGCCGTGAGCGATCATCAGGTGTGCCGTGGGAAATTGGAACCTCCAGGAAGGGGGGGAGAGTCTAGTGTGTTGAAGTATAAAAACCCTAAGAAACCTACCTCGATAAAGGCACAAAATTACAAACACCCCCTCCCCACCCGTTGTCTACTTGGTCTCTCCCTCTCCATGCATTGGGAAGGCCCGCCTCCCTTTCCCCAAGTAGAGACCTCCTCTTGCCTCCTGGGGGTTCTGTGTGGGAAGTTTGGCCCAGTTCTATCATTGGTGGGGCTCGGAATGCTCTTTGATTGTAGGGGAACTATAAATCCCAGCAACTACAACTCCCAAATGTCAAGGTCTATTTCCCCTGAACTCCATCTGCGTTCATATTTGGGCATATTGAGTATTCATGCCAAGTTTGGTCCTGATCCAACATTGTTTGAGTCCACAGTGCTCTCTGGATATAGGTGAACTACAAAAAAGTGTGCCGCAGCTCAAAAAAGGTTGGGAAACACTGCCTTAGACATCTCAGACAGTACAATCTCTGCTGGCTTGCTTAACCAATGCTGCTGTATGAGTTCCCCAGGTCAGATCCTCCTTAACAGTGACACCCAGGATTTTAAAAATTGCCATCAGCTTCACTTGGTCTCTATTTATGTCCAAGGGCTGAATTTCTGGTCTATTCTTTCTGTAGTCCACAATGAGCTCCTTGGTCTTATTGATGTTAAGAACCAAATTATTGACCTTGCACCACAAGAGCAGCTGATTCATCTCATCTCAATAGGCAGACTCATCCCCTTCAGAGATAAGACACACTGCTGTATAGAAACAAGTAAGCCCTTCCACGGAAATCCTAATTTACCAAAAACTTATTTACAGAATGGACAGGTATGAGGAAGTCCACACAAGAAGGAATAGAATACTGAAAAAGAAAAAGAAATGTATTGGAGATGAGGCAGGGACGGAAGCAAAGGGTTATCTACACTAATGGGTCCCCCCCCCCATCCCCCCAATGACTCCATTAATGCTACATACATTACACATATTGTGATGAGATCACCATAACTGGCCACACATTTCCTTCAGGTAAACATACCTTGGTCTAAAGCAGTGGTTCTCAACCTGGGGTCCACAGATGTTTTTGGCCTTCAACTCCCAGAAACCCTAACAGCTGGTAAACTGGCTGGGATTTCTGGGAGTTGTAGGCCAAAAACATCTGGGGACCCCAGATGTTTTTGAGAACAACTGGCCTAAAAGGAGCATCCACATCTCCAACCTTTTGCATTACTTTTGGTCACAGAGCAGCGGGTGATACACCCTAGTAATGCATGTGCATTACTATGTATTTTCTGTTGAACATGGGTAGCTAATACTGATATATGCAAGTATCCACCACATGCACCTTCTGAAAACAAAAAAGGACTATACCAACAAGCCTAAACATTAAAATTGCCTGGCCCAGTTTAGCTCTTACCTAACTTCTCCCAATAACTTCACAGAGATGTAATAGTACCTTAGAGGTGCCACATACCAACTTTTTTTTTATAAAAAATATGAATTTTCTGGAAACTATGAGAAAAGGTTTTTTTAAGCCCAAAAGAACTAAACTGGCAACCATGCTGTGTCTAGATTAGGGTTGCCATATGTCCCTTATTCTAAGGGATGTCCCTTATTTTGGCCCTAAAATTTGTGTCCCTTATTTTCAGGTCCTGTCCCTTATTTTTGACTAGCAGGACAGGACTGGGCGGGGTTGACCAGAGGAAGGTGCGCGCTGTGGTTTCCACGGCAATGCCTGCCCGGGGATTCCAACTCGCAGGGCAGCCTGCATCCCCGTTGGAAGGAAGAGGCGATACAGGACTTTTTCAAAGTACAGTAGACTAATTAACCGTTACCCAAGGGGAATGTTGGATCATGTTGGATAAAGATAGTTTCTGGTTGCTTGAGAGTTACTCTTAAAATTGGCCTAGCTGTGCATCCCAATACTATACAATGGTGTATATCCCATACTATGCTATACAATTAAATATTGACATAATAGGGGCTGAGGGCGGTGACAAGCTGGCTCAGAGCACACAGGCTAAAAATCAACCCGGCAAAAACAGAGATCCTCTGGCCTGGCCGACCCGACCCTCACTCACCACTACCATTCTTTGAAGGCGAGCCCCTGTCCTCGGTTCCGGCGGTGAAGAGCCTGGGAGTGATTCTGGACGAGACTGACGATGGAAGCCCAGATCCAGGCTGCAGCCAAGGGCGCCTTCTTTCATCTTCGCAGGCCCGACGGCTGGCCCCCTACCTACCATCAGAGGCGTTGAAGACCGTGATACATGCCACCGTGGTCTCTCGACTTGACTATTGTAATGCCCTGTATGCGGGTCTACCGCTGTCCACGACTCGGAGGTTGAGACTTGTCCAGAATGCAGCGGCCAGACTCATTTTCGGGGCATCGGCTAGGAACCATATCTCACCAATCCTAAAAGTTCTTCATTGGCTGCCTACAGAGTTCAGAGTGATCTATAAACTCATGGCGCTAACCTTCAAAGCACGGCAAAGAACCGGACCAGCCTATCTGGGCGATCGGCTGACAGACCAACGCAGTGAAAGACCAGCGCGTGCAATAAATGGTGACTGTATAGCTATCCCAGGGGTGAGAGAGGCCCGGCTGACAAAGACCCGATGGAGAGCCTTCTCTGTGGTGGCCCCTGTGATTGGAATACACTTCCGCCTGCTCTCAGGGCCACATCGGCCCCAGCCAGATTCCTGTCCGACTTGAAAACTTGGCTCTTCTGCCAGGCGTTTGGGGATTGACTAGATAACCTTGGAGGCTGGGCCCTTTATGGTTCTCTGTACCTGTGTTTTTAATTGATGTACCTGTGTTTTTAAATGATGTCAGTCGCCCGGAGCACCAACGGTGGAGGGCGACTCACAAGAAATAAAGTTATTATTATTATTATTATTATAATCATGAAGATGTACTGTCTTATAAAAATTATTTTATTGTAATGTTTAGACAGTGCACTTTTAAAGTCAGCAAAGCCAAGTACTAAATACAGATGGAGAAAAATAATGTTTTTCTGCATGACAGAAACATACCATGTACTGTTAAGAGGATATAAGTCAGCTTCTTTTGAGTTTCAATCATTATCTTATTCTCTTAATAAAACTATTTCTACCTAATGTTTGAGTTTCAAGTTTTTAATGAAGTGTCCCTTATTTTTGTGAAAAATCCCGTAAATGTCCTTTATTTCTTATATCAAAAAATGGCAATCCTAGTCTAGATTGCAGTGTTTACACAAGGAGTACAATTTTTTAAATCAGTGTAGGCAACCCCAATGTAGAAAGGAGAGATGTGACAACACATGACACCACACTTACCCTATATACTCATGTAGCAATCTGGAAATATATGTTAAAAAACCAACCCTCACAATTTGGGTTGACTTATCCATTGGGTCAGTATAAGTATTGCACCTTAACTTTACTTTTAAAAAGGAAACCTCCCCTTCTCTGAGTAGAGTGGTGAAAGCTTAGTCCATTCTGGGAGAACCTTAAAGAAGCACCAATACTCTCTCCATCATGGCACTACTTCTGGAGTTTTCATGTGTCTGGGTGGGGAAATAGTAGCAGCAGTGAGCATTGCTGCATTCCTCTCTGTATGGAATGACCCTTAATTATGAATGTGCCATTTTTTCCCAAAGTAAACAGTGATGAAAATTCCCTGAAGAAAAGGAAGAAGGAATGAAAAGAAGAAATATAGCTGAGGTAATACAGGTTCGTTCTGTGGGCAATGAAGGAGGCCTCTTGTAAGAATTAATATCATTTTGTTCAGCAT
Organism: Anolis apletophallus; assembly: GCA_030556195.1. NCBI lineage: Eukaryota > Metazoa > Chordata > Lepidosauria > Squamata > Anolidae > Anolis > Anolis apletophallus. Next base: position 108,604,472 of record JARBWK010000006.1, on the reverse strand, counting down.
GTCATAAACAGGATGTCTAATTTGTTGCAGTGGGGTGGTACATTAATCACATATGGGTTTGAGGTAAGCACAAGTCCAGGGGACTCTGGGGGGCATGCGTAGGATTGGGCTGGAAGCTATTTGTAGACTTCATTTTGAGCACATGATAATAACAAAAGTGTTTGAAAGGAACATGGAAAGTTGGAAAGTGAAAGGGAAGCAAGCAAGTATTTTGCCTGAATCTTAAAGGTCTCCTGTGTGGGGTCCTAGGCAGAGCATGATAAATGAGGAAAGAAATTAAGCATGGCCTAGCAGAGGGGTTGGGAAGGTTCCACATCAAAAGTCAGGAAGACATAACAATCCAGCTCCCCAAGGATTCTTGTTGTGTTGTCTGCTTGATTATCTGTCTTTTCTGACACAGAGAAAAGGCAGATGCAGATCTTTCTCCCCGAGAAAGTGGGAAGTTATTCATACAGCTCGGACCACCATCACCCCTGGGTGGGAACATGCTTCAATTAGCCACAGATGGAAAACTAACATTGCGAAGGTAAAGGAGGGGCACGAAATTGGACAAACCTATGTTTATTGTTTCAAAAGAGCCGAATGTGCTTTGGGAGAAGAGATTGATTACAAATGTTGTTGGAGTCTTGTTTGTTGAGAGGTTATAGCCTATTGCCTGACAAAGGACAAATGTTGCGTTTCTAACTCCAAACTTGGGAGGCATATGCTCAAGCCAGGAGACCCGGAAAGAAGAAAAACCTCTTCAGTTGTCACAGTCTGATGTTAAGGGAACACTGATGAATCCCAAAAGAGTAACACTTAATTTCTTTGTACATTTGTAAAACAGATGCAGAGTTTCTATTGTCTGTTAGCATTCTTCTTTGTGTTGCAATCATTTTAAATTGGGCTGTATTGATTTTGCATCTTAACATATTATCATTTAAAAGTGTCATTTTGTTATAGCACTCTATCTCAAATACATTTTATTTCCTGTGAATTAAGAACTCAAATAAATAGATATAACTGGCCAATTGCTGAAACTATGCTGAAACAGCATGGTTTATGGCTTCACCTTTTAAAGGGGGCTGTAAGATATTGACAAGAAACATTTCTGAATCATTTACATATATGTAAAAACCTGAACAAGCCTTTGGAAATGCAGTGCAATAGACAAACAAGGAATTATGTAAGTTTGAAACATGGAATGGCATAGACCAGGGGTGCTCATTAGGTAGCTCGGGAGCTACTAATAGATCTTCGGCCCTCTTCCAGGTGATCTTTGGGCCTCACCAGCTGGATAGGGCGCTCCTGCCATGCGCACGCGTGCTCCTGCTGCTGGCTTCCGCTCTTGCGGTGCTTCTTTCACCTGTGGGGCATTGCAGGAAGAAGGAAGCACGAGGCAGGGCCTCTGGAGGGAGCGCCCTGCCTCTCGTCCAGAAACAGCTGTGCAGCCTCTGTTGCCGGCAAGACAGGCAGGGCGGAGCGCTCCCTCTGGATGCCCCGCCTCGTGCTTTCTCCTTCCTGCAATGCCCCGCAGGAGGAAGAAGCGCTGCGCGGGCAGAAAGCAGCAGCAAGAGCACGCGCGGTGGCGGGAGCGCGCAGCGGCGGGTAGATCTTTTGGACTTGGTTGCTTTAAGAGTAGCTCGCATGTGGAAAAAGTGTGAGCACCCCTGGCATAGATGATGCTGGTGGAAAGTGAGATTAACAGGAAGACATTGGTTATTATATGTTTTTAATGGTTTTTATTGTATTGATTTTATATTGATTTTATAATGCTGTTTAAAATGTTTAAAATGTATATTGTGGATTGTTATGGCATCAAATTGCTCCAAAGGGCTACGGCAGATCTCGAAGAAGAAGACGGCATATATATATATATGCTATCGTACTGATGGTAGCTTGTTCAACTTAAGCCGTCTGAGGGCTTGCACGAAGACTCTAAACTATCTAGTCCGTGAGCTGCTTTTTGCTGATGATGCTGCCCTTGTCGCCCATTCAGAAGCAGCCCTGCAGCACCTAACATCCTGCTTTGCAACAGCTGCAGAGCTATTTGGGCTGGAAGTCAGCCTGAAGAAAACGGAAGTCCTCTACCAGCCCGCACCACAGGAAGAACACTATCATCCCCACGTCAGCATAGGCAAATCTGTGCTTAAGTCCGTTCAGCAGTTTACCTACCTGGAAAGCATCATCTCTTCACATGCAAAGATTGATAAAAAGATAGATCACAGATTATCAAAGGCATATAGTGCATTTGGAAGGCTTCACAAAAGAGTCTGGAGCAACAACCACCTGAGGCAAAGCACCAAAATCAGTGTGTACAGAGCTATCGTACTGTCTATTCTCCTATATGGGTCTGAAACATGGGTCACCTATCACCAACACCTACGACTCCTCGAACGCTTTCATCAGCGCTGTCTTTGCACAATCCTAAATATACACTGGACCGACTATGTGACTAATGTTGCTGTCCTTGAGCAAGCAGGGATTACCAGCGTTGAGGTCATGCTATTGAGAACACAGCTGCGCTGGGCAGGGCACATCTCTAGGATGGAGGACCACCGCCTCCCAAAGATACTACTCTATGGTGAACTAACCACGGGTCAGCGCAAGAGAGGCGACTCCCTGAAACAACATCTCAGGCTCGGCCAGATTGATCACCAACAATGGTCCACCCTGGCCTCACATCGGGAGGCATGGAGACACACTATCCACAATGCTGCGGCCTCTTTTGAGAAGTCACGCCGAATGGGTCTCGAAGAGAAACGACAACACAGAAAGAACCGCAACTTGGAAACAACATCACCCAAGGAGACTTTCTGCTGTGCTTTCTGCAACCGAACTTACCTATCTCAGATTGGCCTTTTTAGTCATCAACGCGCTTGTAAAAAGCATGGGATGAGTCCTTCCTAAGAATCTTCGTTCGCGAAGTAATGCCGAGAGAGAAATTGCTGCCATTGAGTCGCCTTTGGACTTGAGAAAGGCAGGATAGAAATATTGTAAATAAATAAATAAATAAATAAATAATATCACAAGCCGTGATGTTCTTTTAGCAATAGTTCAACAATGAGGTGACTCCCATTAAGATTATTTTAATGCACTCTATATGGGGCTGCCTCTGAAAAATGGACAGAAACTTGAACTGGCTGAAAAAAATGCAGATGTTTAACTGGCACTTGCTACAGGGAGAACACAATTACAATTCCCTTGTTGCAACAGTTCCACTGATGCTAGTCCATTTCTGGGCACGATACAAAGTGCTAGCTGTGAACAATGACATCCTTGATGATGACGACGTAGATGTAATTAAACTCAATGAAACCAGGCATCATTCTAATGTGCAGCTGGATATATTTTATGCATTAGGAAATTGTTACTATTGACCATATGATGATGAATCGGGATTATTTTCTAAAACTAGCAAATGAGGAAAAATAATTTTCAGTCTTATTTATTTTATTTAAAATTGTTGTACCCCGACCTTCTCACCTCCAAGGAGGGACAGTCTTCAACCTTTTATATTAATTGTAACTTATCAGAACCATTTACTTAACTGCTTTACCTGTGATCAAGGAGAACACATACAGATTGAGATAGAATTATGTTTGTTGAACGTGTCGTCAGCTCCTTTTGCATCGTAAGTCTAGGGTTCATTACTGCTTTTACCACCAGATTTTGTCATAACTTTCACCACTGTACAAATTTTGCCAGTTGTAGTTTTCTCCACAATGCCATCACACTTCAGAGATGGTGTCAACATATCTTTGGTCAATGCCTGAGTGGACTGTCTTGATTAATATCTATGAGACACTGTACGGTCATGAAGAGTAACATGTAACATGGGACAAAGCACAGAGTCTCTTCGTGGATACTAATTTAGAATAGTTTTGTCCCAAAAGTATTAAGGCATTTCTTGGCCTTCATGCAATCACTAGTTTTACCAAGCCAGTTATGATTGCTTGTTTCATTCCCATAATTATGACAATTGTAAGATGGTAGGGATATCTGCCCATTTCCAACCATCAAGTATTATGTTTGGCATGAATTTGGGAGAAGCTGAGCTGGGTCTATCAGGATCTGATTTAGGTGTGGGCTCTCACATGAATCCCGAAACACCACAAGTGAATGAATGAAAAATGAATGAAAACCATACTGAAAGGAACTGCATTCTTATTCCACCACTGCTAATAATAACTACGTATATTACAAATGTCCCACCCTATTTGTGGTGAACTGCACTATTGACTTTCTTGAAACGTTTAGAAACAAAGGCATATTAACATCAAATTCAAGAGGAAGTATAATCATAAATCTATTTCAATAAACCTGTTAATGTATTGAGGAACAGCAAAGAGTACCATGCTATTCACTTTCTCTTAATGTCAGGAGGGAGGGGGCCGATCTGATATCACTTTGGAACGCCCTCCCTAGAGACATCAGATCGGCCCCTTCCCTCCTGACATTTCGCAAGAAAGTCAAGACCTGTCTGTTTGAGCAGGCATTTGCTGATGAAATATAAAGGTTTAATTAGATCTATGGAATGACGAAGATGTGATGGAAACTGATTTCAACATGACGCTGAGATTGCAATTGTATGTTTTTAATTGTTAATTTGTTGTTATATGGTTATTTTTTTTGTTTGTTTGCTTGTGTTGTATTGAGGGCAGAGACTGCCTTGTGTAAACCGTCCCAAGTCGCCTTCGGGCTGAGAGGGGCGGTATAGAAACCTGACAAATAATAAATAAATAAATAAATTTGTGATTTTATATGCTTAAAGTGAAAAAATAAAGCTTCTTTAGCCCTAAATGTATTCAGTATAATTGAGAGTGGGTTATTACAAAAGGGTATGTTAGACTTTATGGGATTCATCTACAACAAGCAGGTTATTCTGGTGTATATCTGCACTGGAATATCCTTGAATTCAGCACATACATACTGAATCTAGGGCCAATGTCCAGTTGGCCCCCCTGAGAGACCACCTCATCCTTCATATTGTCTGAGACGGCTTCTCAATAGCCACAGAGCTCAGTGCAACTGGCCACTGCAACATAAGAATGGGGCCATCTGTGAAATCACCAATGAGGGTGGTGATTGACTGGTGCAGTCATAACAACATGGGGATAGGTCATCTGCTTATCCTTTGTTGATCAGTACAGGGAGCTCTGTGGTCAACAAGGAATGGTGATGGCAACACAGAGACAAGGGGACAGGTCAGCAGGGTTGGATCATCTGGGCACATGGTATTGTAGTTTTTAACTGTTAATTTTATATGTTTTATATGACTGTTTTTATCTTGTGATGTATTGTATATGGGCACTTGTTGCCGCTTGTTCACCGCCTCGAGTCGCCTTCGGGCTGAGAGAGGTGGTATAGAAGCATGGCAAATAAATAAATAAATAAATATGGGCTGGTATGGGCTGGACTGAGGACAACCGTGGGACACAAAAAACCCAGATCAGTCTGCCTATATCTTTTCATTCATTTGGAAAATGAACATTTATTTTAACCTACTTAGTTGGAAAGTGAAGAGAAGGAGGTACTGAGTACTGACACCACAATGATCAGAGTTGAAAAAGGAAGCCAACTAAGTAAACATATGGATGGATTCTCTGGAAGTTGCTAGTCTAGCATAATGTACTAATCTTTTGCTTAATTAGATAAGCTGGAGATTTGCACACAATGCTATCCTGTTGCATGGAGGCGAGCCCAGGAAAACTAGAGAATCTGAACCCTCTTCTCTCTTCGACCAAGTAAAATGGGAAATCTGAGTCCAGACCTTGAGGTATGGCCCTATTGTGTATAGACTTAGTAATATTTAGCATAGATCCACAGAGTACATTGAAATCCCACCAATTTCTGTTTAAATTCTCCCTAACAATATACAGACTGACCATAAATATTTTTATTTGAAAATAACTCCCAGATTTCAATGAGGTCTACTTCTTCATAAGCATGTTTAGGTTCACTGCCTCAGCCAGGAAAATGTAAAACAATGTAAACAGGTTGTCTTAGCCCTTAACTGCTGCCTCTGGTATCAAAACCTCACCTAGATATACATTTTATCCAGCAGAAAAGGAAGGAAGGAAGCTCCAAAAGCAATCAGTGTCTTCCTCTCTCTTTTTAACGTGATTTATCCGATCATGGTTGATGCAAAAAACACTTGTGTGCATAGGCACTAGCTGCTCCTCAGATCCTTTGTGAGTTAATACATGTCAGCTTTGATCAAACATCATACTGATCTGTAAATAACAGAGCTCTTGGTGAAAACCAGAAAACCAATAAATAATCTGATGTTTGGAGCAACAATGGGAAACGGTGATTCGAAACATCTCTCTGGTAGTTATAGCCACACTGAACACATTGAAGCACTTTTCAGTTTTAATCAGATAAGTTCACTTCCTATCGTTAAACAAAAGTATTTGGATTTTGGCAACATGGGTCCCATCAATTTCTTTCTGCCTGCTACAGCTAACAGTAGCCTGAATTAAATTCATGTGCTAAAGTTACAGCTGCCATTGTTCTCTTTAACCAATATGGTATAGTTCTTCAATTTTTCATGCTCATCCAATAGCCACAAAAAGTATACTCAAGTTAAGAATGAACTTTCAGCAAGGTCCTAATTCACTCCTAATCCCCTCTCATCTCCTTTATTACAAGTGAAGTACTGTAGTTAGCATGTTTGGTTTGGACACAGAGAAGCTGAAAGGGGTCAAGAGCTATTCAATCTGCGTAACACCTGCTCCCCCCCCCCAAACCCTCCTTACTAGCACAAATAGGTTGGGATAGTGACGAGCTTGGATGAAATAATTTTTTAGCCTACAAACTCCCCAGTAGGCATGGTCGAAACAACAACAAGGTCTCATCTTGCCTTGCTACAGGCCATACGTAGGGCTTTTATTTATTTATTTATTATTTATTTCCGGCATTTTACCTCACTCTTTTCAACCCCCGGGGGGGGGGGGACTCAGAGCAGCTTCCAAAAGGGCACAATTTGATGCCCACACAATAAAACACAGTATAAAACCCCCAACATTCAACAATAAAATACATTAAAATACAATTACATTAACATATCCTACACATTCATTTATGTTAAAAACAGTCTTCTGTCCATAAAAAGCATTGAGCCCTATTCATCAACTTCCATTAAAATCCAATCTAAAATACTGCCTTGTGCTAATGTGCAAACTTGTAATTTGTCTCTCTGCTGAAGTAGATTCAAAATTAACTTTCATTATATTTATGTATTATTATTATATTTAATAATAGTAATAATAACTTATGTTACAAGTACCGCCTGCCAGCAGTAAAGAATTGGTGGGATCATAAACCCGCAAAGATAATGTAAAATGAACATGCAAAAATACTGTGGGACTTTCAAATCCAGACTGACAAAAGTTTTGGAACACAAGACATCACGATTGTGGAAAAGAAAAAAGTCTGGATTATTGATGTTGCCATACCGGGTGACAGCGCATTGAGGAAAAACAACAGGAAAAGCTCAGCCGTTATCAAGACCTCAAAATCGAACTGCAAAGGCTCTGGCATAAACCAGTACAGGTGGTCCCAGTGGTGATTGGCACACAGGGTGCTGTGCCAAAAGATCTCAGCCGGCATTTGGAAACAATAAACATTGACAAAATCACGATCTGACAACTGCAAAGGGCCACCTTACTTGGATCTGCATGCATCATTCAAAAATACATCACACAGTCCTAGACACTTGGGAAGTGTTCAATTTGTGATTTTTTAATACGAAATCCAGCATATAGATCTCGTTTGCTGTGACATACTGTGGTTTTGTGTTAGTAAAATAATAATAATATATTTATATCCCGTCCCCTCTCCCTAAAAAAACTCGGAGTGGCTCACATCAATATAAGACTAACAAAATATACGATAATAGACATATATCCACGGTGATCCAGGCCACGGTCACCTCAAGACTTGACTACTGTAACGCTCTTTACATTGGCCTACCCTTGACTGTGATCCGGAAACTTAAACTAGTGCAGAATGCTGCAGCTTGGCTGCTCGTGGGGGAGCCTGCGAGTTGCTGTATAACACCAATACTGCAGAACCTGCACTGGTTACCAATTGAACACCGGATCACCTTCAAGGTGTTAGTTCTTACTTTTAAGGCCTTGTATGGTCTGGGGGCAGTGTACTTAAAGGATCACCTGATTCCATATAACCCATCAGGATCACTGCGGTCAGAGAATCAGAACCTCCTAGATATCCCCAGTTTGAAATCCTTCCGCCTGACGACAACCTGCAGAAGGGCCTTCTCCGTCATTGCCCCGATACTATGGAACGCTTTGCCACCTGAAACGCGGGCTCTGCGCAATCTAGTCACCTTTCGCAGAGCATGTAAGACGCATTTGTTTAAACAGGCTTTTGTATGAATAATTCTGTAACTTTTAATCGTTGTTTTAGCAGATATTATTTTAGATTGATCCTTCTGTAAACCGCCCCGAGCCTCTGGGAGTGGCGGTGTAGAAGTCGAATAAATAAATAAATAAAATATAAACAATTCAAAAATTAAATAAATGAACAATAACAAAGTGGTTTACTTATGCTATACTTGAAATGGGTGAGTTTTGAACATGGGTAAAAATTATTTTGCATGAAGGACACATTTTCTACAGTGTGTACAGAATCCAACTAATAATTTCATAAGAAAGAAGCATTTCTTTACCCTGAGAAGAGCTACCATTCTGTGTTCTTAGGCAAAACTACCATTATTTTAGCACACAATAATAAGAGTTCTTAGAGATGGAAAGTAATATAAGCCATTTAGTCCCACCAACCTCTTCAACTGTTAAACTACTCACAGACAAGAGTGTAACACAAGGTGACACCAGTTGTGGACCAGTTAGTTTTGGTGCCAACAACTCTACATCCCCAAATTTAATTTGCTATCATGGTGTGAAGAAGTATTTATTTATTTACTGTATTTATATCTCACCCTTCTCATCCCAAAGGTGACTCAGAGCAGCTTACAAATTGACAATAATTCAATTCCGTATAAACACACATGTAAACCAATATGAATACACATTAAAATCATAAAAGTTAAAAACATTTCTGCATTTAAAACCAATTATTAAAACCACACAAATCTAAAGTTATTAACTACAATTCCCAGAATTTCCTCCTCAATATGACCAGTGAGCATGCCAACTAGATAATGAAAGATGTAATCTAAAGATATGATTTCCCCAAGGTCAGGACTTTTGACCTTGGAATTGATGCAACTCTACCCCCAGCAGCCATACTCCACATTGTGAGTTACACAACACAGACTACACAGACACAGGAGTATGGCAGATAGATAGAAGGCCTTAGTACTGAAGACTATGAGCTATTTTTTGATGCAATGCCAAATAATAACTTAACATTATGAGAATGAGCTTAGCTTCCCCTCGGACTTTCATTTTATAGAAACAAGCTAACTTCAAATCACAGGGTTATGAAGTTGTCTTATTTTAATTAATCTCCAAATCTTAGGGTTTCAGTGTAATGATAAGCACACTAGTTTATGGCTCACAGTGACTAGCATTAATATTTTTTAAAACATGTTTCAGTGTCCCATGTAAACAAACAACTTCTGAAACTTGGGACTATCATTCAAGCAGGAACTAAATACAAAAGTGTTTTTTTGTACCAGGGTACAACATATGAAGAAGCAATATAGAAAAGTATTCTTAGTATATGGTTTGGGAGTGTGCACCTTAGATACATCTTAGAGCCCCCAAAACTGAGACAAAGATGGCCAAGCAACACCACAATGTGGTGAAAATGATATAGCCAGGCAAAGCGAAGACAAGAGTTCTTAATGAAGGCAACACATAAAAACTACAACTCTGGAGTTTAGGAAAGTCTGAAAAAAAGAAAAAGAAAGCGAATGAGCCTACTGGAAAGGGCAGAAGTTGATCACCTCTTCTTGCTGCTGCTGTACTAACACAGAAAACTACTTTGACACTTTGAACTCACATCGCAGCAGTCGAAGTAATCAAAGGAGAAAAAAGAAAAGTGCTAGAAGGCGAGAGAAACTTGGGCATTGTAAAAGCAGCCAAGAAAGTAGAATGGCTGAGGATTAATTGGAGCTGTCCCTACCAAATTGGAGCAGTTGGGGACAATGTTGATGGTCCTCCTGGCCTGAGGTATAATTTCCAAGAAGACTTTAGTTCAAGCCAAGCTTCCATATTTTGCACCACTGTCAACTGAAGAGCATGGAGTGCTCTAGTGTTCAAGTCAATGAGAAGTTGGCTATGTTGCTGCAAAAGAAACTACAAATCTCTTTAGCAGCATTATCCAAAAGGTGATTCATGCTACCTCCTAAGAAGAAAATGTGTTTATTTGAATTTCTCCTCTTATGGAACATATATTTCAAGACACAGGACATGGACTGCCCAGAAGATAAGTTAAATCTCATATATACTCATATATTTAGCCAAAACATCAACTAAAGCAAGCTAGGTCCATGTATCCATAGGTCAATGTAAATATTGTATTTGAAGTCTTATAAAATAGGAACTATCCTTTTCTCTGAGTAGGTTGAGGAAAGATGGAGGCTTCATCCGTCCTCTACTCTCTCCAACATGACACTGCTTCTGGCTTCTTTGAATGCCTGGACAGGAACATGGTGGTAGCAGCCAAAGGCAGCTGTACGCCTGAGGCAACCCTGGCACTTTCCCCTCACTGTGGAATAATCCTCAAGTTATCCATGGAACATATCAAAATCCATAAGTTTGGCTTCTAAATCTGCCCTCAACTCAGGCATGTAGCCGGGGGGCTTAGGGGCTTCAGCCTCCCCAAATTCTCAGGGTGGTCCGCGAGAAGGCCTTACTGGTACATTATTTAAACTGTTATGTTTATTCATATCATGATCTGATCACCATGCTCATTATATCCCACATTCATGGGGTTATTGGGATAACAATACAAAAGGTTTGGTAGGGTAGTCCCTCTCTTACTCAGACTCAGCCCCTCCCAAATCAAGCTCAGCCCTCCCCAAATCAAAATCCTGGCTATGGCCCTGCCTCAACTTATACATGAGATGGACCTATACATCAGTATATACAGTAGTTATATTACTCACAACACATAATAAAATTCTCCATGAAAATCAGGCCATTGCATTAATTGCAGCTTGACAATCTGTCTTGTTGAACATTGAATCTATTGCTTTATAAATGTTATTTTAAACAAGACATATTGCCATGTCTATAGTCAAGAGAAAACATTGCTATTTTGTTTATAGCTTGATAATTAACATTACTGTTGATTTAATGAATTGGTTCTTTCTGGGAATCCTTTCAGCAGCCAAAACTGCCTGCTACATCCGCAGTTACCATGCTAAGAGGGCCTGCAGTTTTAGTCTATTAACTTTTCTTCCATTTAATCTAACCATGGGTCCCATTTCTCAGCGTAGTCATTTGTATTTCCATCTGTCACAAGGTCATCAGCATCAGCTTAAATCAAACGCCCTCTGGCTCTGTGTCCCCTGATGAAAAATTTATGGTGTCCTGGATATTATACAATTTTTACGGCTTTACAGCTGAAATCCTTCAGGCCCTTTTGACCTAATCCCCTCCTTTCTTGCCCTACTGCCCAAAAGATTTTGTTTGGTTTTAATTCCCAAACGTTCACATTTGTCTGTGCAATTCCCCCTGCTCCCTTTATAGAATGCACTCACTGCTCTAAGCAATGTGTTTTATATTACCTGGAAGAATAGGAAAGCATTAATGGGAGGAAACAACTTGATTCTTACTGCCAGTACTATACAAAGCAGAGCTTCCAAGGGATATGATGACTTCTTGACCAAAGCCAGCCTACTCATCATAAAGAGTCTCCTGGCTTACACCTCCATTCATTTTATATCTTAAGCATTAAAAAAAAACCCCAGAGCTGTGAACTAACCTCTATTTCCTACCCAAATCTCAGTGCAATTCATCTAACTCAACTTCATTTTATACAAACTTATCACCAAGTTTCATAACAGACTTGCTTCGTCCTATGTATCTTTTATCTCACAATCAATGCTTCCCTTAGTTCTTGAATCATACACATTTTAAAATAATTTCGTTATTTATTCCTTACAGGATGATGACAAGAGAATCTGCTTGAGACAACACATTGGGAACTTGTTGTTGTGTGCCTTCAGATTATTTCTGTGATAGCATCCCTAAAGTGAACCTGTTATGGGGTTTCCTGAAACTGAGAGAGTGTGACTTGCCTAAGATCATGCAGTGGATTTCCATGACCAAGAGGACAGTCAAACCACAGTCTCCACAGTAGCCAAATGCTCAAACCACTACAACACACTGTAGAGTATCTATGAACAGTCTACGCAGTTGTCTTTCTTTTAAGAAAAACAAGTGTATGCATATTAGTCATGGGCCTGAAATTTGTCTCATCCATTTGATTTGTGTTTCCATTTCATTCCATTGATTCAGATGGCATGGAATGGAAAGGCCCCTCCTGGAATGAAAATAAACTTGACATGAAAGGCAGGCAGGACCGGGTACCGGCTTCAAGCCTGCTTTTTGGATTGATTGCCGCATGAGTAGACCCAAAGCGCTGGGGCCTGGCAAAGTGCTGGGGCCTCCTTACTCGGCACTTGGCTGCAGGCACCCTGGCGCTTTGGCCCTACAGCTGCAGGCTTTGGGCCTACGCACCCGGGCCTGGCAGGGCGTGCAGCCGAATTCTGAGTAAGGAGCCTTCCTTACTCAGCACTCAGCTGCAGGCCCTGCCAGGCCCGAACGCATAGGCCCAAAGCCTGCAGCCATAGACCTGGACAATTTGGGCCTATGGGTGAAGTTCCCCCTCAATAAAGGGCCGAAAGAAAATTGATCTTTTGGCACCTATCTGCTCTCCCAATTTTGGAAGGCTCAGTCGAAACAGATTGGGATCCCCATTGATAGCCGGGACACAAAACACATCAAGGTTTACCCCGAATGTACATGACCAGTGCATATATGTTTATATTTTGCATATGAGTGTTGTCAGATCATGAATTTTATTTTGGTCTGTTGAATTCTGTAAAGCCCTATTACTTACAATAAAAGTTTAGAAAAGTACACAAGGAATCCATGAGCTATCACCTGGGGAGCTCACAGCATGACTTTTCTTTTGCCTTTCCTCCCATTATGGATGAGTCAATTACTACGTTCAAGCTTTCCTCCTGTTTACTGGAAGGAGGATAGTGCTTTGTTCCTGCTTACTTTGAGCCCATGCTACATCTTGAAGTGAATGGACACAACCTCAAATACAAAGACCATTGTTATTCTATTCCTCATGCAAAGCAGTTTATCCCCCATTAGCATTTTGAAACACTAGTAAAATAGTCCTTCTTCAATTGTCCATTTTCATGCAATATAGTCAAAGAAAAAAACAGCAAGGTGAGAACTGCCTACAATAAACAAATAAACAAACAAATAAATAACGCATAACACTATAGACACATTTCTATTTACACAGGACTAGTCAGAGGGTCATGTTGTTCATAGTTGATTTAGCATTGTATCACTGAACTGGATAATGGGAGTGAAAAGGCAGAACAAAGAAAAAGGTGGTAAGCAATGTGAGGATTTTGCAAAGAATGCTCTCATTGTATTGCTTGCTCGTATCCAGCACCATTCTCATTTGGCTAGTAGATGTTCGGTGTGCTGAATCAGCACCCTTTGGTGTATATTTAATAAAATATTTGGATTTTTTTTTGCGGCACATCTAATTGGCAGAATGTCCATACAGCAATATAATGCCAATAGTTTTATTTTGTATGTTGCTTCAATAAGAACACTACAATTTTGTTCCCCGTTTCTCACCTTGACAGTAAAATCTGCAGAGAGAGGGCCGGGCATTCTCAAGATTTCTTTGTCTGGAAACTTCTGGAAGTCAACACTAGAGTTATCCACAAGGAAGGAACCCGTGGAGCTGAGGCTGTTTTCACCTTTTACGCCTTGTAGAGTCTTGGTTTCTAAAGCTGAGAAACGTGAGTACATTTCAGCATGTAACACAACAGTCTTAACAGGTAAATGAGATACGGTGAGCAAGAAAGTAAAAAAAACAAACCTCATCCTTAAATATATGACATTGTAAAGGACTATCAGAAAGAAATGTGTGGTGTATTTTACGCACAAGCTATATTTTCACACAATAAGGAGAAAGCTGAAAGAATTTAACTTCAATTTGCACCATGATTAATACAGTACTTGATTAATATCTGTAATCTTGTTTATCTTCATAAAATGCCTTCTTATTCTCTTCTATCTATTCAGCTTTTATGGAAGACAGAATAATTGATGTGGGTCGTGGGGCAGAGTTTAGAGTCAGGAACTAATTTGTCAAAACTAATTAAGTTATCAGTAAACATTCTAGCATGAGGAGACAACTTAAATTATTGTCAATTTGGAATGTCTAGAATTAAGTTATTATTTAATTAAACGAGATACCACGCTAAACAGTCAACATTCTTTTTCATTTGATTTCCAGTTCCCTTAAACTTTGGAAAAAAGTCCCTCAGGATTGGAGAATTACCAAGGTACAAAGCAATGTTTTTTGTTTACTGTGATGGATTATTCAGTACAGTTGGTCTTTGGTATCTTTTGGAGTTTGGTTACAGGATCCCCTGTGGATACCAAAATCCATGGGAACTTGCCTAACCATATACAGTGGCATAATAAAATGAGGTTCTTTACACAAAATGGCAAAAATTAAGGTTATTTTTATGTGTGAATATTTTCAAGGCATGGATGATGGACTCTCTGGATGCAGAATCTGTGTAGACAGAAAGCCAATTTTGATAACTTTATAATATTTTAAACCAGTGGTTCCCAAACTTTTTTGGCCTACCGCCCCCTTTCCAAACAAAATATTACTCACTACCCCCCTATAAATTTTTTTAAAAATTTTGATAGCAATTAAACAGAGAGATATATGTATTAATGCAGTGATTCTCAACCTTTCTAATGCGATTACCCCTAAATAAGGTTCCTCATGTTGTGGTGACCATATTTTCGTTGCTACTTCATAAATAATTTTGCTACTCTTACAAATTATAATCCAAATATCTAATATGCAGGTCAAAGTGGAGGGGGCGGGGCCAAAGAAGAGGGCCGCACGACCCCTCCTAAATTATGCCATTGGCTGTTATGTATTTTTACTGTTTTATTGTTTTTATCTGTTATGGTTTTATGTCCGGATGTATCATGTAAGTTGCCCCAAGCCACTCGGGAGTGGCGACACATAAATTCGAACAATAAATAAATAAATAAATAAATGGCCTATCATTCACCGCCCCCTTGAAGAGGTTCACCCCCCCCAAATTCCCCTGAGCCTCCCACCGCCCCCTTGGATCGCCTCACCGCCCACCGGGGGCGGTACCGCCCACTTTGAGAATCAGTGTTTTAAACTAATAAACAGTAAGGGCAGCTGGCAACGGGATGATTGAGATGGTCCTAATGTATTTTACGCTGGACATTTGACTCACAAACCACATGTTAAGGTTTTTAACCTGGAAACCTTTATTGGGGTCCTCATGGAAATCAATAAACTAAAGGAATGTAAGAAATTGAATTTTTCAAAATATAATGAATAGTCAGTTTTTTGTATTCTCTATCCATGGATGATCTCTCTATATGGACCACCTTACGCACTGTGGTCAGTGGAGGAGGGCCTGCTCTCGGTCCCACCCCCGTCTCAAGTGTGGTTGGTGGGAAAGAGAGAGGGGGTCTTCTCCGTGATCTCTCCCTGCCTCTGGAACTCCCTTCCCAAAGAAATAAAAATGCAATTATGCACTTTAGAGTATGGAGAGGATGAGGACTAGCATACCTTAAGTCCATCTCACTTAAATGCTGGCAAATCTACTTGCATCTTATGGGCCGCTACAATACATTTTAAATCATTACTGATATGTCAGGCACTTTTATGAATTTTAGTTGTTAAACTTTTCAGAGTACATGTCTCTCTATGTATAATAATGTTTTATTTAAAATTTAGTATTTTTTCTATTGATATGATTTTATTGATGTTATTTTGAGTTGTTTTGATTTGTGTGTCTTTGTTGACTATGGCATGGAATGATTGCCTTTTAATATGTAAACTGCTCTGAGTCCCCTTGGGGAGAGAGGACAGTCTATATTTATTTATTTACTTTATTTATATTCCGCTCTTCTCACCCCGAAGGGGACTCAGAGCGGATTACAGGTACACTTACTTAGCAGACAATTCCTGGCGTTTCCACACACATATAGATGAACATATGAACAGAGGCAAACTCTGGCCACCAGGGGGAGCTGACGTACTCATCTCTCAGCGTTCCCAGAGTCCCTTGTTGTTCCTTCTGCATTCCTCAGCATTCCTGGAGTTTTTTAATGGCCTCATAATTCAGTCAAAATTTGCCTTCCCACTTAATGTGGTACCTTTATCTCCTACTTGACAGATGCAACTGTCTTTCGGGCCGCAAAGGTCAACAGCAGGCTACACGTAAAGGTCGAGCACCCACCTCGACCCGGACAGGCCTCAAACTCATGACCTACTGGTCAGAGAGATCTTATGCAGCTGACACTTAGCCAGCTGCACCACATTCTCAGTCATCATCATCATCATCCATGGATTCAAGCACTGATGGCATCACCCCCTCCCTCCACGCTCTATATCCAAAATATAAACCTTAATTTTGCAATTTATGTAAGGGACACCATTTTACTATGTCATTGTATATGATGGTGCTTCCATGAATTCTGGAATCCACAGAGGGTCTTGGAATCAAACGTCAGTGGATAACAAGCATCCACTATATACGTTTCCTTCTGAAGTTCAAAACAGGGACATAGATGGTACTTTTGTAAGATATGTTAGGAATCTTCCAAAGAACAACTGTACTGCTTCTTGATCTCTTTTAGAGTGAGATACTGACATCCATATAAAATATATTCCTAGAGCAACTAAGGTGAGGAGAGCGGTACAAGCTATACACACTATACAGGCATTTAAAACAACAATGCTATTTTTATATTAATTCAAAGTGTCATCTATATTTCAAAGCAAACACACTGATTTTTTGAGGTATTTCACAGGTTCATTAATAACCCAAGTGTAAATCTCTTCTTTAAAATTAAGTTGAATTTTAAACTGGTTTTAGGAATGCACAGGGCAGAAAGAAAAAAAGTGGACGAAACTGAAGAAGAAAAGAACAATTTAGAAAGACAAGGACAGGCCCACATGGCAGTTTCTTTTCTGAATATTCTTCACAGAAAATCCACAGGGACTCCATGAACTGGCATGATGCCCAAGTTTCCCACCCTCAAAGAATTACAGCCTATCCAATCCATAATACTGTGAACATGACCAGACGTGGTGCAGTGTAGTAACATGACCCATTAAATGGAAACTGCTTTAGGTGTCAATCAACTAAGGTTTTCAGGCAATTTCTTTCTTCACATCAGCAAAACTGACCTGGGATCAGTATAACCGAGACTGCTTTCTTGCTTGGAAAACACATTTATTACAAACACATGACAAGAGCACGATCTTTTGTGAAGTATATTCCAAGATAAAATTCATCATCCGTTGATTACCTATTCATCATCAGTCTGACTTCATTACCATATATATTTTCAGAACATATTTTGCAAAAAAAGTATTTGAGAGAGTGCATTGATTTTTATCTCTGTATCTCACAAATCTTTGAGATGCACAGTGCTATAGTGTATCAGCTATACTTGTATAATATATATTATATTACTTCTATTGAATTACAGTTCATTGCAGAAGGAGTCACCTCCTTTGACTTTTCTACATTTTCTTGGGCTAAAACTTGGAATGGAAATGGAAGTAACTGGCCGTGTTACCACTTGATGTATGCAACATGCTCTACGCTGTGAAGGTGTAAAATACCTTTGCTGTGATACACAAGTGAAGCAAAATCCCGTTGCTGGTTGCCAAATATTCACCCTCTCCCCCTTAGTCTGGTAATAACATAGCTGGTCTTGATTAAAGTTGTGTTTCTTCTTGGGTACATCTCTATTGACTTTATGTATCAGGATCCTGCAATTTTTGCTCATTCTCCTTCACAAATCTGCTCCCGCTCTCAGGTTGTATGGGGACTGCTACTTTTGAATTTTGTCATAAACTGTCAGTGATATTCAGACCTGGGCTTTGACTGGGCCATTTTGATACAAACTTGGTGTAATTACACTGATGGAAGGGTCCTGTCCCAGGCCCTTACAGACTGAAACATGTTTTCCACTAGAGCAAGGATGCCCAGGAAATCGATCGCGATCGACCAGTCAATCCCGGGACCGAAGGAGGTCGATCCCAGCCAGATGGGGCGCTTCTCAGAGGGAGGCGGAGCCAGGCCACACCAAGCCCCACCCGCTCCCTGGCTTTGGCACTCCCAGCAGTTGCTCCAGCCTTGAGGATGGCAGTGCCAAGCCAGCCTTCTGCCAAATATGTCACCACTGGCTTGGCATTGCCATCCTCAAGCCTGGAGAAGCTTCGGGGAGCTCCAAAGCCAGAGGGGAGGGGCGGGCCTTGGTGGGCCTGGCTCTGCCCCCTCTGGCTTCCGTTCTACCAGCAGCTTCTCCAGGCTTGAGGATGGCAGTGCCAAGCCAGTGGTGGCATAGCTAGCACAAGGCTGGCTTGGCACTGCCATCCTCAAGCCTGGAGAAGCTGCTGATAGAGCGGAAGCCAGAGGGGGCAGAGCCAGGCCGCACCAAGCCCCGCCCCCACTCCACCCCTCTCCAGCCTTGAGGAGGTAAGTAGATCTTTCTGACTTGGTTTTATTATAAGTAGCTCGTGTGCTGAAAAAGTGTGGGCACCCCTGCACTAGAGGGTTCCTGTATTTAGATTCATCTACATTGCCTTCATTCCAGTCAGGTTTTCAGTATCCACTGAGGAACAGTTGCTAACACCACCATCCTGCATACTGAGCACTATTCACTGTGACAACATATAATGTTTGGCAGTAAGATCCCAAAATTCTGTTTGGATCTCATTAGACCATGAATGTTTCATTAATGTCACTACATACCTTTTTGCAAACTCCTAATATAATTTGATGCGGATTTGTTCCAGCAATTACTTTCTTCTCACTAGTCTTCTCTAAAGTCCAGTTTTGTGGAGCGTCCAAGGGAGAGCTTCTCTATGGACAGTTTTTCCTTATCTCAGGACCAAATCACATTAGGAAAAACTATTTTCTGAGATTGAAAATTCTTTGAAACGGGTCCAATCGCAAGACATTTGCCCTATCCTGTCAATATTCTATCAGTGTCAGGCCCCAGGCCTTAGTTTCCCTAGAACCAAACTCCAGCCATGGTGGCATTAAGTTGCCATCCAGGCCTGTCTGCCTTTCTCCTGCAAACCGTTTGCAAAGCAGGCAGGGTGAAACATTCAAGGCCACTATTGTTGTTCAAGGCGATAAGCAGAGGTGCTGGGATCTTGGAGATGGGGGTGACTCCTTTACACAGATGTCAGCATTAATTGGGTTCACATACCTGGCTGCTGAGGAGAGCAGAAACAGCAGCTGGAGTTCATTGTCAGAACAGTGATGTCCTACGCAAACTACGTCGGGACATCAAAGCCTTGTAGGACTATAAACACTGGGTCTTAGAATGGATTCCCATCTCGAGCCAACTTTGCAATTCCAAGACCATGGATTCCTGAATAGGCCTTTGGGCCTTCATGCTTAAGAATTTTGTCTGTCAAGCCTGTTTGCTGCTTTCCAAGGATTTGGCCCGCCTGGGCACAGAGACTTTGTTTTGTTTTGCTTCGCATCCTGATTCCTGAAGATTATAATCAAATGCTGCTTTCATTGAACATTGCTGCTATTTTGCTGGTGCTACTTTAAGGCATCTTAGATTGATTCCTAGCCTCTTTCCTTTAACCAGTTATTCTAAATAAACCATTGTACCTCTGCTGGACTCTGTGTTTTACTAAGGGAGGTTCCAAGTGTCTTGGGCGTGACAATCAGAATCCATTTGCACAGCATTGCAGAAACAGATTATTTGCAGATGCAATTCTGTTTTTTTAAAATACTACAGATTCTTCCATTGCTGAAGCGCTGTTTTTGTGTGTGATAGGAAAATTTGTATGTATCTCATCAGTAAAGATACTTTTTAAAGGCCAAAGAATGATGGAGGGTGTGTTTAGAATGGATTGAGAGGAGCCAGCCTTCTGTGGTGTGATGAGTCAAAGCGAAGCATTTTCAAATCCTAAGAATCGTAGTAATCAGGTGTGATGATGAGAGTATGCACCCTGTCTCAATACAGTATGAATTCAGTCCTAAAAATATGGGATGCATACTGATATAAATGGATTATATTTCAATGTGATAAGGTCCTAAACTGTAGATCCTTCCTGGTCATTGCTTTCTTTTTACCTCCTCAATTAGCTTTGGTGGACAGTCTCCTCTAAGCAAAGCATATTCTTTCCATTTCGTAATAAGAGATTTAACAGTGTTTCAGGGGTATTCTATTCACAGTTTGGATTTTAATAACTCAATTCTGTCTGGTGCTTCTGCACAACTGTATCCCAGACTTGTTTTGATAGCTTCTAAGTGTTCGTGATGCTCTTTATTTAGAGACGCTCTTCAACAAAATCAGGGGTTTTCCAGAAAGCCCCAAGAGTATTTAATTTTAGATCATGTGGCAATGGAATTGCATCCAGCTAGACGTCATTGAACTACTTATGTGATTTCTGAAGATAATTGGTTGCACTAGACATTGTTTAGGATGGCATTGCAAAGGAAGTGAACATTTATGCAACCAAGCGGCAGAATGTTTTTGTTTGTTGAACGTTTAAGGCACAAAATATTTTGGCACATTGGCAATGTTGAATATCTTGTATACACTAAGTGGTAACACTGCCAGTTACATCTATGTCTATTCCAGTCTGTAAGAGAAAAAAATGTGGAACAGTCGAAAGGAGAGGGAGGTGTAGATATGTCAAAGTCTCTTGATCTATTTGCTCTTTTGCTTCTACCACGGTACATACACTTAAGATATTACTTTAAAATCTCTATACTTGTTTATCTTATGTAGTTGTACCATTCTGTTATAAGTCACCTTCAGAATTATTTGGAGAAGGGGGGATTTAAATCAAATACCATATTTTCCAGTGTATAAGACGACTGGGCGTATAAGACGATCCCCAAATTTTACAGTTAAAATACAGATTTTGGTATATACTTGCCGTATAAGACCACCTCTCTTCCAATGCAGACCAAAAAAATGTCCCCCTCGGCTGCTACCGCCCCACTCCGCCTCCCTTGCCATCCCCAGCAAGCCAGAAGAGGAGGAGGGAGGGAGGAGGAGGGAGAGGGCGAGGAGGAGGAGCATGAGGCCGCCTTACCCTGAAAAGAGCAGCTGGGGGATGGTGGCCTGCTGGGAGAAGCTGTGGGAGAGCAGAAGCTGGGGGGAGGGGGTGGGGCATGGTGTGGCCTGGCTCCGCCCCATCCCTCTGGCTTCAACTCTCCCAGAGCTTCTCCAACCTTGAGGGGGCAGTGCCAAGCCAGCATTGTGCTGGCTCTGCGACCCCTGGCTTGGCACTGCCCCTCAAAGCTGGAGAAGCTGTGGGAGAGCTGAAGCTGGGTGGAGGGGGTGGGGCATGGCGTGGCCTGCCTCCGCCCTTTCTCCCGACTTCGGCACTCTCAGCAGCTGCTACCAGCAGGCCACCATCCCCCAGCCATTCTTTAAGGTAACGTGGCCTCACGCTCCTCCTCCTCGCCCCATCCTTCCTCCTCCTCTCTCACTCCTCCTCCTCAGGCTGTGCTGCTCAGGATGGCGAGGGAGGCAGGCAGCTGCCCACTGGCTGGAGTAGGTTTCGGCTTCCACAGCAACCGAAGCAGAGACCAAAGGGACCTCGCGATATCCAGCATATAAGACGACTCCCCATTTTTGAAATTATTTTGGGGGGTTCAAAAGTTGTCTTGTACCCCGGAATATACGGTAATCAACAAAAATATCATTTTTGAGATTTATGGGGCATTTGCTCAGCATTTCCCATAAAAATAGATTTTTGTATGAAGCCTCCCTCTTCTGGCCTTTTTACAATTTAATTTTATTGGAACCAGAGAAGCAAAGAGATAACATCTGGTAGTTTGAGAAATAGCACTGGTCTTTCAGGACAAACACAACATAGACCCTTGTGAGGCACAAAATACCATTAAAGGTTGTTAAGCTGTAACAGAACTATATCCTGCTTTTGTAATATTGCCGTTGCTTATCTTACAACCAGCTGCACGTTTTTAACTGTCTCTGTGTACTTGAGGAATTATACTGTTTCACTCTCTATAAAAACATATATGTTATGTGCAATCCTTGACATATATATTCGGCCCTTTCCCCGCCCACGCAGTGGGCGGGGAAAGGAAATTACCTCCTCGCACGAAGGGAGACTATTGGTTCCTTGGGAATCTTCTGGGAGTGGGCGGAGGCTGCCTATCTTGGGGCAGCCTCCTGCTCCATTCCTGTTTGAGGTGTTGAAGAGACAACACCTCTGGATCATCCTGCCTAGCCTGGATCAGGTTGGTTTTTGAGGGAGCCGGACCTGGGGCTTTTGTCCTCCAGGCTGCCCTGGCCCCTCGCCCTTTGCAAGCCTCTGTAGGGTTATTTTGTTTTATTTTTAAAAAATAAATCAGTAATTAAATAATAATAAAAGGGGGGGGTATGGAAATTATATATGTATTTATGCCCAAGGCAGCAGGGCCCCAGGCCTACTGTGTGGCAGCCTTTAGGCCTGGGCATCCCCCTTTCTCCTTATCTATGGGCCTACTGTTAGGAATCAAGAGATGTTAGGCTCAAAAATAACCCTCTCTGTGAGTGATTCCTCAAAAAATATAACAGAGTGCAGAATATAGAAGTCCTAAACAACACAAACTTACATGCTGTGAGCACGGATGGGCTTCTATTCAATAGGATTGAACAGGATTGCAGATCCACAAGTCAAAATGGAGGCGGCCGCATGGCCTGCCTGAAAGAGGAAGTTAGTTTCTCTAAAGGGATTGCATCCCTGAGTGCACAAAGGGGTGGAACTTTAGGCTAGCCCCTTCTCAAAGCAAAACATTTTTCCCTTCCAGTTTCAGGGCAAAACAAACAAACAAACAAACAAAAAACCCTGTTACTTGTTCAACCCTATTTTTCCCCTAATTATTCTTCAATTTCACCCTTTATTTTTCAAGCATGGGTATGTGAAACTGAAAATGGAATCCATGGATTCATGCTATACTATATTCTAGATTAATTTCTGTTTCATATAAGGCTTCAATTTACAGATATTGTATAATGTGGGGTGGTGCTTTAGGAAGGGCCTTTTAGGAGGAAAGGTAGTGTCATTAAATCTGAAGGTGTTACAGATCATACTTGAGTTTGCTGCTTCAGATCTGTATGCCAAACCTTTGCTTTACAGATGATATTTGGAATGGCTGAGAACAGAGGGGCAGCCAGGAGGCAGTGTCAGAGAAACTGAGTCAGTTTTTCTCTAAAAATATCCTGGAGATGATCTAAGGATAAAATATTCCTCTGCGCTGTATGGGCATGTTCCAGAAGCACTCTCTCCTGACATTTCACCCACATCTGTGGCAGGCATCCTCTGAGGTTGTGAGGGCTGTTGGAAACTGGAAAATTGGGGTTTATATATCTGTGGAATGTCCAAGTCTAGGAAAAAGAACTCTTGTCTGTTTGAGGCAAGTGTGAATATTGCAATTTATCAACTGATTAGCATTGAATAGCCTTGCAGCTTCAACGCTTGGCTGCTTCCTGCCAGGGGATCCTTTGTTGGATGGTGATTAGCTGGTCCTGATTGTTTCTTGTCTGGAATTCCCCTTTGAAAGCAAGCATTGAACAGGCAGTGCCAGCAAAGCCACTGCATGCAATGGCTGGCTTTTATCAACTGCCACATTATCCATCAAGGCTCACCTCCCCAAAGTGGTCGTTTACTAACAACATTGTCCCTATCACTTTAAAAGTTTTCTCCCGAGGATCAGTGTGACAGCAAGCGTGCCTTGGGCTGCATTTTAAGTTTGCTTCCTTGCCTTGCAGTTCCATAAGTTCACATTCTAAAGCAGGAGAAGTATTGACCTTGACGTTGTTCTTCCATTTAATACAGTTCCTCATGTGGTGGTGACCCCCTACCATAAAATCATTTTTGTTGCTTCTTCATAACTTGAATATTGCAACTGTTATGAATTATAACGTAAATTTCAATATGCAGGATATATTTTTATTCATTGGACCAAATTTGGCACAAATTTGGCAAGACTTTGCTATTCAAACAGACATTTGGCCTTTAATCTGCAGGGACCATATCGCGGATAACGAAGGTCGTGCGACCTGTTCTCGTGTATAGGGTCGATGTATTGTTTTATGATTTTACTGTGTTTATATATGCTGTTTTAATTCTGTTTTTAATGTTGTGAGTCGCCCCGAGCCGGATGGGAGTGGCAACGGATAAGTCCAAACAAACAAATAAATAAATAAATACTCAATACTCCAAATTTGAATTCTGATAGGGTTGGGGGGATTGATTAGCGACAAAAGCACAGCAACCCAAACCAGGTTTATTTTATTATTATTGTTTAATAACCTGTCTAGTGAGATTGGTTGATGTTAAGGGCCAGTACAATCTGTGGTCTGCAGACACAGACTTGTCTGCCAGAAGAATGGCACCCGATATCCACTCTCCACTTCATCAGTCACTTACCAAGAGAACAAAAAATTAGTTGGGGCCCCAAATGTCTTCGTGTGCATTGATGATTAGACTGTGGTACTTCTTAAGGGGAGTTGAACAAAGGATTGGTAGATTACTGCAAGTGCCATGACTCAATACAGCACTGTCAATAACCGTGGGTCAGCTTTTTCACAATCCACACTAGGAAACCACAACCACATATGGAAAACATATAAGTTCTATAGAATTGGTAATCAGGTGTATATAGTTTTTGAAATCCTGCACCCTCAGTAGCTGCCTGGCACAGCATAATACAGAAAGAGTTATTCATTGCAGAGTTGCTCCTGGAAACTCCTAGAAGTTTCCCCGTGTCATTGCATGTGGTACATTCACCATCTCTTCGGAGATTGGTTTTCTCCTTTCACTCGTGTTTGCGTCACAGTTTTAAAATCCAGTTACTTTTATATGTGCTAATTTTGTACTTCTGGATCTTCCTCTTTTCTTATCTGTTTTTCTTTGTTGCAAAATGTGGCAGCAATACAGTTTACCTGAGGTTAGTCCACTACCTTACCAACACCTGGTCCAGTTGTGTATATCACCTTAGGAGTGGTTTGTCACTAGGCTCCATCAGGTCTACACTGGCAGCATTAGCTGGTTGATGGCTCAGGGTTTACCTGACACCACTAATGTTTTCCACATCCCAGGATCAGGTGGGGTTGGTCCCGTCAACAGGGCCCATCCTATGGTGATCGGGAGCCCTTGAACCCCACGTTTTTTAAGCAGTTTGAAACAGATGGGACCAGGATTTGCCAGTCCTGCCAAGAACAGTTGTTGTTCCTTGTTGCTGCGTTGACAGCATTTTTCGCTGCCTGCAAGATAGCAAGTTAGTTTCCTTCCCTAAGATGGACAAATCCCATCGTGCACCGTTATACTCGGATATGCAGATGGGCCGAGGCGGTTTTGACAATTTTGATTCAGTTTGAAGATTGAACAACGATGATCCCCCTTTACGGGGTTGGGGGTCTTGGGAGTGGAAATCTGCTAAAGTCTTTCCATCACCTAGCCTATGACCAGGGGGTCCCAATAGCTGAAGCAAAGTTAGGAAACCCTCACACGAATCCATTTTCTGTGTGAGGCTCTATCAGGTGAGATCACCCGTCACCTCATCAAGTTTACACAGGTCTGGAAGGCTAATTTTTTAATCAGTTGGAATTTCCTGTTGGCTTTAATAGATATCCTGTGACGGCGGTAAATGATTTAAGGATGCACCTCAGGTGCCATCGTAGGCTCCAGGCCCAGTCGGTTCAGAGCGTACTTGGTGGGGCCACTGGTTCTTTTAACAGTGACCACCCTGTTATGACACACCCAGGAGATTGCCACCATCTGGCATTGCTCGAGTGGTTCCCCATTGTCGTGTAGTCTCCTCTGGACATGGAGCTCTGCCTAGTCGACTGTACAGCCTATGAGATAATCTCTCAACATCCATGTTATCACACACTAACGTTAAGTCACCCTGGGTGAGGAGTGCCTAAAGCACTTTCATCTTGTTGCCGCAAATTTACTCATCTTTGATCCTTTCACATTGTGGTTCTCGATAATACCCTGTGTGCAGTTGGAGTGTTTCAGGATTCGTATGGAGTGGCACCAGGCTTCATCAGGTTTAAACTGAGAGAGTTAGCTTAATGATTAAGGCTTAGGGCTTACCAGACATCACTAATGATTCCCCATCCACAAGATCATGTTGGATTAGCCCCGTCGTTGGGCCCTATTCTGTGATGATCATTAACCCTCGACACACACAATTTTGAAGATTTTAAAGCAAACTTGACCTAGAATTTGCTAGTCCTACCATAACACCTTTGTTTTCATGCTGCCACGTGACAGCAATTTGTCGCTGCTTTCGAAGTAGTTTAGATAGTTGCTTCTTAATAAAAACAAATCCCATCGTGCATTGTTAAATTCAGATATACAGATGGGTCAGATGGTTTGACAATTTGATTATCTTCCAAGACAGATCAGTGAGCTAAAGGCAGCATTGTTAGGTTAGCTAGATATATTAATCCAAAATTGTGCCCTGTTGTAGCCCTAGCACATTTTAAGTCATGCTTCCCAATTTTCCGTAACTTTTTGGTCATTAAAAACGGGGCCCCATTGACTAAATTAACTCTGGGCGATAACAGAAAAGGTAGTGGAATAAGTGGGCTGGGGCATCGTAAATTTGGTACCCGTTCATTCAATATTGTGGCAGCTTACAGCTGCACAGTTGGACTTCGAATAAACATCATAAAAGAAATGGGTAAATGAAAAATCCGCGTTTTCTATGTGATAAATTCGCTTGATAATCTAACCAGTTTTTTCTCGTTTCAGACATGTTGGTGAAGGTGCAGAGATGGAGGATCCCTATAAGTGGGTACAGTTGTTTTTTCACTGGGCTGAGTGATTTATGCTAGGACCTCCTTTGGATAGCACCTTGTTTTACAATTTGTCAGTTCAACTGAAAGGGATACGTGCCCTTCATCGGGGTTTTGATTCCCTGGTTACATTTGGGTGAGCCCTCCTGCGTGTTGGTTCTCCATTGATGAGGCAATGTGTGGGGCTTACTGCGAGTAAGGCCCTGTTCCTTAGGCAATTAGGGATTTGTCTAGGCTGTGGCAGTCATGGCCTCGTCTCGTTTGGTCAGCAATCATACCGCGCCATATGTGGCTGTGTGGTGGTGATGTGCGACAAATGGAGAGAGCCTGTTAGGCGAGTCAATGGTGGCAGGCATGGCCACGGTTCGTCTCATTTGGTCGGCATTCATACCGCGCCTCAGTGGCTGTGAAGCGGTAATGTCGCGACAAATGGAGAGAGCCAGAATGTTTTCACTGTCTGACACTGCAATAGTTAATCTTCACGAATTACAGTTAGGTGGTGTTGAGGACTTGGTGGGGATGGAGACTGAATAGACATTCGTCTCCAATCTGTGGCGTAAATAGTTTAGGGTAATCCATAGACCCATATTCACTCATGCACTCTTCAAAGTTGTTTGGGCCAGTGCACAAATACACTCAGGTGGACGTCTGTTCAGGCTGAGGGGATGTCATTGGTCCAGAAATTTTGAGAGCCGGTTAAGTATTTCAGAGGTTTTCTTGTGTTTTCCTTGAAAGGTTGCCCAGTTTTGTGTTGCTGGGGACTCAGGAGAGTTTCCCAGTGTTGCCGAGGGGTCGTTCGCTCGCGGACGATACCTCGGCTTAGCCACACCTTGTTCCCTTGACACCTGAGTTTAGTGAGGTTAAACTTAAATCGGTAACTTTAAAATAAATAAAAGTTGCCCTAATTTAATCAATTACTGTTGTCTGTCTCGTTATTTCGGGGTTGGAAGGTAAGGCCCTTTCCCGCCACGCAGTGGCGGAAAGGAAATTACTCCTCGCACGAAGGGAGACTATTGGTTCCTGGGAATCTTCTGGGAGTGGGCGGAGGCTGCCTATCTTGGGGCAGCCTCCTGCTCCATTCCTGTTTGAGGTGTTGACCCACCACTCCCGCCCGGTTACAGTATAGTGGTCGCCTTAGGGGCCGGGTAGGAATTTTTTCCCCTTCTACGAAAAAATAATAATTAAAAAAATATAGGGGGGGGGGGGTTTGCCTACCCTGTACTGTTACTGGGACTTTCTGGGATGGCGGTTCTATAAATAGGACAGCGTAAATAGTTTAGGGTAATCCATAGACCCATATTCACTCATGCACTCTTCAAAGTTGTTTGGGCCAGTGCACAAATACACTCAGGTGGACGTCTGTTCAGGCTGAGGGGGATGTCATTGGTCCAGAAATTTTGAGAGCCGGTTAAGTATTTCCAGAGAGGTTTTCTTGTGTTTTCCTTGAAAGGTTGCCCAGTTTTGTGTTGCTGGGGACTCAGGAGAGTTTCCCAGTGTTGCCGAGGGGTCGTTCGCTCGCGGACGATACCTCGGCTTAGCCACACCTTGTTCCCTTGACACCTGAGTTTAGTGAGGTTAAACTTAAATCGGTAACTTTAAAATAAATAAAAGTTGCCCTAATTTAATCCAATTACTGTTGTCTGTCTCGTTATTTCGGGGGTTGGAAGGTAATGCATCTTTACCTCATATTTAAATTTTCCTTTGGAGAAAAGAGATGAGTAAAACTTGCAATGCTGTTGCAACATAAGAATCTTGAGATGGTCTTTAACAGTATGTAGAATATTGGGTTCATAGATAATGTGTGGCCCCATCTACACTGCCAAACAATGCCGTTTGAAACTGCATTGTATGGCATTGTAGATGGGTCCTGTGTTGCAATGTCTATCGAGGCAAGAATGGGGATCTGTGAGATTAAAAACTGATCTGATCTTCCTGTATGGTTAGAGAGTTTAGAAGAACATTTTGTCATAACCCAGGTAATGGGCTTTCTACTATTTTCATTTTTTAAATGTGTGAGTTTAGATTAGAACATAATTGTGGTCCTGGAAACTGCCCCCTTGAAACATTCAATGTTTTCTCACTATGAGTATCTCATTCTCTGAGAAACTCATAGATCACATTTATGACCATCATATGCCCCTAATGCATTCACTTCATTGGGATTTACTCAGGGGTCCAGTCTTCCACCTCCATATTGTATCTTCAGTCAGAATTGGTTGGCCTATTACCATCTTTTGAAGCGGAACCGTTAGTTCCATCCCCCACTGTGAAGAGTCTCGGTGTTATCCTGGATTCCAAAATGACGATGGAAGCCCAGATTGCCTCCACTAGTCAAAGGGCCTTCTTTCGTCTACGCCAAGCGAGGCAGTTGGCGCCTTATTTACCAACAAAGGCTACGGTAATCCATGCCACAGTTACGTCGAGGCTGGATTACTGCAATTCTTTGTATGTGGGCTTACCTCAAGCAGCAATTTGCAAGATCCAAATTGTGCAAAATGCAGCTGCTAGACTCCTCACAAAAACATCAATGAGGTGCCATATAACACCGTCTCTGCAGCGCTTGCATTGGCTGCCGGTTGAACACAGAGTCCTCTATAAGACCCTGGTCCTAGCATTCAAGGCCTTTCGAGTTCAGGGTCCCTCATATCTAAGAGACCGTTTAATGCCACTCCACTACCAGAGACTGCCACGGTCAGCTCATGAGAATCTCCTCTATGTCCCTGGCCCTAGAGAGGTTCATTTGGAGTCCACAAGACAGAGATCCTTCTCCATTGTAGCCCCAATCTTGTGGAACTCCCTACCGCCAGACCAAAGAGCCACTCCTGATCTACATACATTTTTAGGGGCACTTAAGACATGGCTTTTCAGAAGAGCCTATGATTGTTAGTAACAAGCGGTGACTATGTAATCTGTTTATTTTAATTCTGTAAGTCACCCAGAGCACCTTTGGTGGAGGGCGACTCATAAGGCATAAAGTTAGTTAGTTAGTTAGATGCTCAGTTTCATATATGTCTGAAGTCATTCTGAAGTAGGAAAAATTAGTCAACTAGGGACTCCACCTAAATAGGATATTCCGAGAACATATCTTTCCCACTGTCAGCCTTTTAAGCAAGCCAAACATGCAGTAGTATAACTAGTCAGAAAGCCAGTGTCTGTATTATGTCTTTACCAAGTCTCATTCCCTGATCATTTTACCATCTTGTTCCTTTCCCAACTCCAAATATGTTGGGCTTTGATCTGCATCATAACTTTTGGCTGTATTAAATGAGGGATGATGGGACCCGTAGTCCGAAACATCAGGAGTCCCCACATTGAGGAAGACTATTACAGGGCATTGGCATGCTTTCTTTGGATTGAATACTTTTATCAACAGCACAACCTTGTACTAAATGTGGAAATTTCCTTTAGATTATACTCCAAGGTTTTTTTTTTTTTAAAAATGCAAAGGTAAACATATGAACAGGAACATGTGTTAAAGTAATGATGGCTCAGATGAGCAGCAGGGAAATCACTGCATTCTCATCAGCTGGTGAAACACTCTTTTTAACAGAAATCTTCAACATCAGTCTAGTCGTATACAAGACATATACATATGGATGGATGGATGGATGGAAAATTCAAAAGGGGTATAAAGATTTAATTAATGCGTCGAATAGCTACTTTTTCCAAAAAAAGACGCGTTGTTGTTCATGGGACTGGCAGCTGAACACACGATTCTAATCCCCAATGGAAAAAAGGAGAGAAAAAGCACAGAAAACATTATTCTAAATAGAACTTCAGAGGATATTAAGAATTGTTCAATATTAAAATAAAGGGTACGTTTACTCACATAAGTGATCAGGGCCTTTCAGCACAAGGCGTACATGCCGACTTCCGTAGGGAATAGCAACCACAGTGTCATCCACTGAATGGGGGGGAAAGAGGGAGAGGGAAGGCAAAACCACACATGATCAACAAGCAAAGGAAGCCCCCAGTTTCCAAACAAGCAGTAAAAACAGTCCTTCATGGGAAAATTGCAAGCCAAGTTTTTGACCACCTAAAAAGATAAACACTCAAATGCAATGAACTCTGAAGGAAAACCAAACGTGAAACAATCATGCCCTATCATTCACAGTCATCATGCACATGATCTCCTCAAGTTAAAAGGAAAGCTATGGTAATCACACTGGGTCCTCTTTCTTTTTGATAAACATTTGTTGCCCTTTGAGAAACAACCTTTGTGAAAACTTCCTTCTCTCCAATCCGCAGATGCAATGCTAAGAAATGCACATGGGCATTTTAATTCAGAAAGGTCGCAACTTTTATTTATTTTGCTGAAAATGAAAACAATCTCTTGTAAGAAAAGGGGTGAAATATTAATTTGGTTGGGATGAGATATTTATGAACAGAGTTCAATTAACACATTGCTGAGTTAATTTGGAAAACGTTTTGAGGAAGGAATCCAGGAAACCTCACACAGGGAGCTGAAGAAGTGTTGAGAAAATAGAACGAGTCAGGATGAAAGAATGAGGTGCAGATGGAAGCAGGCAAAGGAGGAGATGGGTGAGAGCAGTAGACCTTCCACTTCCTAGGGGCATAGCACCCCTGCAATAGTGGGGAAATGGCAAAGGAAAAATCCATTACATTTTAACCTCAGAAAACATATCTCTAGGTCCTCCTGCATGACTCTATAGTCAACATCTAATATGATTGACTGTACTTTTAAAAGTTGTATATTATGTCATGGCCTATGGCTGGTACAATAAACAACTCATACATTCAGTGTGTTGGATTATATGCCTGCTATAACAGGCATATAGTTCAGGCCTTAAAATTTCCCATATATGAGCTACACTTTGCATAGTTATATGCAGAGGTTGATGAACCTATAGCAGCAACTCTTTAAGAGACATGGGCCTGAAATACTGTCCTTTTAGGAATGTTCCAGAAATGTAACTTCTTTATTTCTATATCCCCCCCCCCCCACTTTTTTCTGGCACCAGTTGGGCAGGAGAAGCTGGGAGCTTTTGGGGCTGCAAAGCATGGTTTGTTAAGAAGTCAGTGGGTCTTATGTTGACCACATGATTTTCTTCAGTCTAATGCAGTTCCCAAAGTGGGCGGTACCTCCCCCTGGTGGGCGGTGGGGCGATCTAGGGGGGCGCTGGAAGGCCCAGGAGAATTTGGGGGGCGACGCTGAACCCCTGTAAGGGGGCGGTGGGGGTGGTGGCATGAGCCAGGTGACAGGCTATCATCCATCTCTGTGTGTGTGTGTCTCTCTTCTTCCCTCCTCCTGCTCCCTCCTCCTCCTCGCCAAGCAAGGGATAATAATAATAATACCTTTGGGGTTCCCTTCCAATAATTATTATTGGGGTTCCCTTCCAATAATAATAATGTCCTTTAACGTATTTAGTGGAACATGGATTCAGTGCGGTAACCAATTTATTAACAAAAAAAGAAACCGATTTCAGATTACTGCTGACAAAAATAAAGCCAAGGATTACTAGATTGGTAGCAGCATGCCAGGTTCATCCTTCTCATTAAGATGATTTTGAATGTTTTAACTTTTTTGTATTACCTTTCTATTCTAAGTTCAATAAATAGTTTCATAATTTCCAAACTTCAATGTTTCTAATTTACAACTTCCTTAATTATATTTTACGAAAAAGGTAGAAATATAATACATATATCTTTCTGTTTAATTGCTATTAAAAGTTTTAAAACATTAATTTCTAGGGGGGGGGGGGGGGTGAGTAAATTTTTTTTCCCCGGAAAGGAGGAGGTAGGCCAAAAAAGTGAGGTAGACATTGAAACTATTGTTTGCTTCCACAATACATACTGGTTGGGGATGCAAGAACAGTATAATTGTGGGGCATGTGAATGGCTGCAACCATGTAGAACTAGGAAAGTCTGAGTCACATTTTGAATATGATGGGCAGTTCTGGTTACTACATCTCAAAAAGATCCTCTATCACTGTAGAAAAAATGATGTTATAGCTACAACATAAAAGAGAACAACTAACCAATCAGAAGTTTTGAACAAAAGTTAGCATGATCTGCAAATTATTATTTGTAAATACTAGGGGTGGTTGATCCATAAAAAAATTGATTCTAAACTCGGTTGGGGGGGGGGGGATTTCCCTTGCTGGGTCGTTACAGAAATTATTCTGAAATTTTTAAAATATATTTCATAATTGAAACGTAATTACTAACGAATTTTTGTTTTTATTCATTATGCCAGCTGGGAGGCTAGAATGGAGGTCTTGCTCTCCCTTCTTCCCTCCCTCCCCTCGCCCCGGCTCAGAAGCATCATGTATTAAATATAATGCACGATGCCTGTCAGCTGGGAGGGGCAGGGAGGATGCAGGGGAGGAGGAGGGGGTTTGCCTCCTCTCTTCCTCCTGTCCATGGGAATAACGCGAGATAGGCTTGTCTCCCTTTTTTCCCATGGAGAGGAGGAAGAGGGGACTCACATCCCCACTTCCTTCCCTGCTTGGGAATAAAGCGCCCGCCTCAGCTCTCAGCTAGCGAGACGAGAATGGCGGGTGCTGTTGCCCTCCAGTTTCCTCTCGTGAGTTGAGAACTGAGGAGGGGAAAATGACCTAATAACGTGACCTTTACAAAAAATGGCAAGCCCGGGTTCGGTATAGAAATTACACCTCTGGGTTGGGCCACGAAGGTAAAAAAAAAACCTTTGAAATTAATTTTAAATACAAAGCAAAACCAATTTCAAAGTATTTTAAACTGGAGATATCCACCCCTAGTAAATACCAACCTTTCTACCATATAATGGCATACTCTGAAATCATCCTCTAAATTAAATAAAATTGTAATTTTAATTTAGTCTTTCTACCTCTTAAAATTGGATTGATTTCATCTAATGGTCAAGAAACACATGCTGAATGCCAGTTTTCCTTCTATTTTAGTCCCAGTGAATCACATTTTAAAACCTTTTTGTAATTTTAGGGAATGACAGAGAAACTACTTTACAGCACCTTTGATTGTTTGCAAATACATTTTATCACATTTTTCCAAACATTTAAAAGGGGTCAGTGAAACATTTGCTGCCCTTGTAGTACAAAAATAGGTTAATAAAACTTAATGGATTGGGACTGCTGAAAATAGAAGGCCTATGTTTACCCACAGGTCATCTGAAGTGCAACCAACAGCTAACTTTCTATGTTAACTTTATATATTTTTCAAAATCTCCAGCCTGCTCAACACCACCATAAGGAGCTTCTGTTCTTCCTTCTCCCTACTCCCTTGTGAAAACAGATTTGATGTTCACACTGTAAAAGTCCTGCTCTTGCTTTCTTTCAGCAAAGCCAACAACTGAGTTACGATGCATCTTTTGAAGCCAAGTTGTTGAAGCCACAAAGTAATGTTAGGTTCTTTGAGTCATACAATTGTCTAGACCAGGGGTGCTCACACTTTTTCAGCATGGGAGCTACTGATTAAAAAACCAAGTCCCAAAGATCACCTACCCAGAAATGTAAAATGTATAACTATTTTCTTATTTATTTATTTATATTTCTTATTCATTTTTATGTACCACTCCTTCCAGCAGGCTCGCGGCAGTTTACATAAAATGAAGTGATAATACATCAACATTTCAATTTAATAACCACAATATAAAACAGAGCATAAAAATACATCCAACCACCCCATTTCTCCCACACTGCCGTATTACCACACATATTATCAGCCAGAAAGTAAGAAGAGAGGCTTTTGAACTGTAAGGCCATTTAATACTCAGCAAGGTAAACAAAGGGGCATGCAAAAATACATCCAACCACCCCATTTCTCCCACATTTCCATATTCCCCAACATATATTTCTCAAGGAACAAAGCAAGCAGAGAGGCTTTGGAGCTAAAAGGCCATTTTTAAACATTAAAAATAAACAAAGAGACATGCCACAAAACAATCAAGCACCCACCCCACAGTAAAAAGTCCGACCTTTGAGATGCGGTAAGGAAATGACCCCAAAGCGTCCTTCTCCTCCTCCTCCATCGTTGCTCCTATTTACATGCCGCCAGCATGCGTGCCGCCTCCAAGAGCTCACGAGAAGTCCGAGAGGCAGAATGGACGCTTCTAAGCATGCATGCGGGGCCAGCCATGCATCGCATCATCCAGGCCCGCCCCTTTTGGTCTCCTACGACTCTGAGTGGCTGGAGAAGGACGGAGGGAGGAGGAGGAATTCAAAAGAGGGGGACATTCTGCCTCTTGGACTCTGGAGCTTTTGGAGGCGGCGCGCGAGCAGGGAGCGGGGAGGATCAATGACGGAGGACTTCTTTGCAGCGTGCAGGGGCGTGTGAAGAGGACCAACAGCAAAAAAAACCCAGTCAGGGGCCTGAAGATCACCAGGATGAGGCCCGAAGATCACCCTGGTGATCCCGATCACCATTCTGAGCACCCCTGGTCTAGACTTTCTTAAGGCATTAACAATAATGTCTATCTAGCTAGTTGGTAAACTGAATCTAACCCCTTTTGCATCAACCAAGCCTTTAAGAAAATAATTTCTGCATCACAAAACCTCTTCCAAATCAATGGTTTTATTAAAAAAATCTTTCCTCTTTTGACCCTTTGATATTTGGGAGGAATATGCATAGCTACACAGATAAATATCTGGAATATTGGGGAAGAAAAAAAATCTCGTGACTTGAGTTGAAGTAGTTTGGAACAACTAGAGCAGTAGTTCCCAAACTTTTTATGACCGGGGCCACTTGAACAAGCACCACTTTGACCAGGGACCACTCTCCAACATTAGTACCAAAAGGGTTACAAATCGGTCAACTTTAGATTCTGTTTGGTTATTTGGGGTGCTGATTCAGAAAATTGCATTAGATAGACTACATCAGTTCCAGTTTCTGATACAGAACACATGCCAGCCAGTAGTCGCTATCTGCTTGCCCACAGAAAACAATATCTAATAATCTAGAGCTGATGTGTTAGTAGTAATCTTTTGTGGGTCAGCCTCTCCCCTCCCAACATCCCTGTTATCTCGGAGGGGTTCGCAAGAGTAGTTGCTCTCATTGCCACATGTTTCGAAGCGGTGGTGTAATAATGGTGAGGCCTCAGATCATATTTTCATTCTTGTGGATTTCACTCGAACATTTGGAAGAACTTCCTGACTGTGAGAGCTGTTCAGCAGTGGAACTCTCTGCCCCAGAGTGTGGTGGAGGTGCCTTCTTTGGAGGCTTTTAAGCAGAGCCTGGATGGCCATCTCTCGGGGGTGCTTTGAATGCGATCTTCCTGCTTCTTGGCAGGGGGTTGGACTGGAAGGCCCACAATGTCTCTTCCTATTCTATGATTCTATGTCTCCCCCACCCACCCCATGGATACTCAAATATGTGGATGCTCAAGTCCCATTATATACAAAGGCAGCAAAATGCTGTCCCTTAGATGAGTGTTTTTCAACCTTTTTTGAGTCGCGGCACATTTTTTAGATTTACAAAATCCTGGGGCACACCACTAACCAAAATGACACAAAATGACACTCTAACACAGTAATACATATAGTTAATATGTTTTTAAATGTATTTATACACTCAGTGTGAAACCTGGGCTTGTTTCAATGAACACAACATAGATATCCTGGCAGGAATGGCAGAAAGAAATACATGAAGGTCTTGCTCAACAGCTGTCAATCATGGGAAAACTTCGCCCCTCTGGGTGCTTTGGACTTCAACTCCCACCATTCCTGACAGCCTGAGGCCCTTCCTGCCTAAGTGACTGAGGGGGGGGGGGAAAAGGGCCCGAGGCTGCTAGGAATGGTGGGAGTTGAAGTCCAAAACACCTGGAAGGTCCAAGTTTTCCTATGCCAGCTTTCGATTCCATCGCCACATCTATCTTCAGTTTCTGGCAGTTTGAATATATGTGATTATTTACGTGATTGTCTACCTTGTTGCTATGATTATGGTGCTGCTTCTTTAAATTGTTAGCAAACTGACTGTGTTATTATGCGGATCCTGGAACTGACTTTGGATAACATCATGAGGATACACTTTGTTTTTTTGCACTCACTTCAGTGATTTCATCAAATATTGCGAGTTTTCCATAGAGGAGCGCTCCGTGAACTCGCTATTTCCTGGTTCACAACTCCTCCGCTCTCTGTGGCGACCACACCGAACTACCTTATGTAAGACTTTTGATTTTCTCCAGCAGGATTGGGTACTTTGAATGTGTTTTTTTGCATATGATTATGTATGATTAATTGTGCATTTTGTACTGTGACGTAGCGGCGCTCCTTTAATAAGTAAGGGTATTGGAGGTTCCAATTTCCCACGGCACACCTGATGATTGCTCACGGCACACTAGTGTGCCACGGCACACTGGTTGGGAAACACTGCTTTAGATGAAATGACAAAATCAAGGTTTGATGTAGGGATTTCTATGGATGAATCTATGGTAGAATCTATGGATGCAGAATCCATAGACATGAAAGGCTGACTGTAAAAAGACATATATTGTCATTGTGGCTGCCATGTTCAATTGCAGTTGGCTGTTTAGAGCACAGGAAGAAATTCTCAAGCTCCTGACTTTGAGGGAGAGCAGCGGGGAGTAGAGTTGGGAGAAAAATCAATCACTTAGGGTTCTGCTGCAGAGCTTCCCACAACTGTAAACTTATGTCATAAGCAGGAGCAATAAAACCCCACGTGATTTGTTTTTGGTGGCTGCAGAGAGGGAGCCCAGGTTGTTGAAGTGCCAAATCTTTCAAATAATCTTTCATTTTTATATGCAAGGAGGGGCATGAACCCAGGTGTTTCCCTTTCAGAAAAGTGTAGGAGGGAAGTTGTGGACACATCTCTCCTCCCCCCACAATCCCTACTGCTGTTTTTCTGCTCCTCACACCTCTGGGACTGATGTCCCAAACCTGAGGCAGTTGTTTCCGCTACAAGTGTTACCAGTTGAACAGTCCGTACAGTTTTCCCCCCGATCTTGTTTCCCTACCCCAACCCCCGCATCACTGCTATTCACTACTAGTCACTCTCAGCAATGTACACAGAGTGGGAGGACAGAATTGAATGCAGATACAAAGAGAAAATGAATTCAATATGATGAAACCAGCAGCGTGTTTGGAATGTCTTGGAGAAAAACACATTTCCAGCATATTTTTGGCAAAGGAGCTGCTAATTCAAAAGTGCGAAGGAAAGGAATCCCTGAAGTGCAGCAGGATGTCTCTGGTATCTTCCTGCTACCTGCTTCACAGATGTTCCTCTCCAGGCACAAATTCTCGTGCGACAGTATAACAGGGAAAGTAAAGCAGAAAATACCCGGTAGCCAAAGGCTATGTTTACATCATGCATGCCTTGTTGCATGGGAAGATAGCTACGGCATTGGGGAGGAAGGAGCCTGGGAATGAAAGCAGCAGCAACAGGCCAAGGGTTAAAGAATCAAATTGACCAACGTCATGACCTTCCAAAAAGAACACACTAAACCTGTGCAAATGAACAAATGTGAACAATGAGGTCTGGTTTACATTGTCAATTGGCCAGACACAAGACTGTCTTCAACTCCCAAGGGGCCCTGTTGCAAGCACGGGAGCCTTATAATGTGGTTCAAGGTGGATTATATAAGTCTACACTGCCAGATATTCTAGGATAAGTAGATAACCCGGGATCAGTTCCTGGGATATAGGGCAGTGTAGATCCAGCCTCAATGGCACCGGGAATGTGGCGCAGCTGGCTGGGTGTCAGCTGCATAAGATCTCTACTGACCAGAAGGTCATCAGTTCGAGGCCTGCCCAGGTCGAGGTGAGCTCTCGACCTATTGTGTAGCCTGTTGTTGATCTTTGCAACCCGAAAAGACAGTTGCATCTGTCAAGTAGGAAATTAATGTACCACTTAGTGGGGAGGCTAAATTTAACTGATTTACGAGGCCATAAAATACATCTCCAGGAAACACACTGAGGAATGAAGGAGTGCTACAGCTCCCCCTAGTGGCCAGATGTTAAATTGCCTCTGCCTGTCTTGTGTGTTTGTGTGTCTAAATGTAATATGTACATTGTAATCCGCCCTAAGTCCCCTGCGGGGTGAGAAGGGCGGAATAGAAATAAAGTAAATAAATAAATAAATGTCATTCCCCCATGGGCTTCCCTGCTGTTCTATCTAGTGCTAAGGACTGGATGTATACACATACCCATATATCTCTAAAAATCAAGGGGACATGTGCACATGGAAGTCAATAACTCTGCTCCCCGGAAGAAAGGGAAGGGAATCACGGATATATATATATATATCAGATATATACATTGATCCAGAACCTCCTTTTTGGCATTTTGGCACAGTTATTGACATCCACTGGATTCAATAAAATGTAAAACCGCTGACAACCCAGTGATCAGAGAAACATACCTTCAGTCATTTGAAAAGGTGAATAAATGCATACATATAATGAATGTAAAATTAAAATGATGACACAATAGTTTCCAGAGGAGGATGCCAAGATGACCAAAAAGCAAACAATTCCATTGTCCACCCATTTACCATGATCCAGAGCTCAGGACACACATTTTTTTTTTAAAAAAACCCAAAAATTCCCCCTAGAAACCACAATTAAAAGTTGTTTTTGATTAGACAGTTCCCCAGACAATTGTGGGGCCCCTGCTATGATCCAAAACTTAGTCCTTGCACGTTACTGTTGTTCCCTAACCAGAGATATAATGCTCTTTTTACATTGCCCTCCATTCCCTATTTTTGTCCTCTGGTTCCAGGACTTTACCCATCAGCCCTGTCCTTGCAAATGATTTGCACCAGCCTGCCTGAACTCTGAAACTGTTTACTACTCAGGCCGTTGGTGATTTAGTTGATGGCTGTTTTATATTGTGTTATGTGTGGTTTGTTTTATATTGTTTATAAATTTTGTTGTGTTATATGTTAACCAAGTTGTTTGGGCTTGTCCACATGTAAGCCACCCCGAGTCCCTTCAGGCGGGATGCAAAAATAAAGTAGTAGTAGTAGTAGTATTATTTTGATTTTGTTTTTGTGTGTGTGTGAAAAAACACATTAAAGGACCTAGGCAGCTAAAAGAAGTGCTTTCATTTCAAAACCAGAGGAACATCAGGATTGGGACTGAGCTAAGAACTAATTACTTTTAGGGTGCAGATTTGGCCTTGGAGCCAGTTAAATAGTATGTGCAAAGAATGAGAAGTAAGGTAAAGATACAGAGGGCAGAGAAAGAAGCCAAACAAAATGGGGTAAATATGCGGCTGTGTAAAACCTGTAGTTACTAGTACAACTGTCATATGCATAAATAAAATAATTAGCAAGGTTTATTGAATTCTAATGCATATGCAAACCTGTGAAGAAAAAAAAAGTGAAAACAAATCTAGTGTTGTTGACAACATTTTGATATTTTCTCAGGAGCACCGAGAAATATGACATGTGGCAAAGGGGAACTTCAAGACTCCGTGGTAATGTAAACCCACTAGCATAAATCCAGTGATATCC
This sequence comes from Anolis apletophallus, assembly GCA_030556195.1. Lineage (NCBI taxonomy): Eukaryota > Metazoa > Chordata > Lepidosauria > Squamata > Anolidae > Anolis > Anolis apletophallus. The sequence goes on along the minus strand of JARBWK010000006.1, from coordinate 108,563,988 downwards.
AAGAAACCACCTTGGTTATGTTATTTCTGCCTCACCACAGGTAGTACTTCCTCTAGAACATAAAGCTGTCCTTCCAGTTATCATCCCATCTTATACCAGCAGAACTATCCCATCTCTGGTAGTATATATGACTGTTCAGAAGATTGCTGTGCCAACGAAGGGTGTGTCTTAAACTTTCTAGCCAGGAGGCTGATCTCTGAGACAGCAAAAAAGATTCTGTAAGCGAACTCCCTGCAGTGTTCCCCACAGAAACCAACTATAAAGGAATAAGACATACAACTGAAGTGGCCCCACACATCCTTGTCTCAAATCTTAGATGTTTAGGTTACATCCATTTTTCTTTCTAAATTCAGAATGTGAACACCAAAAGACAGGGGTGCATGCATGTACACACAAGAGAAGCAAATGTAGATTGTGTGCTCGTATTTGGTCAGAGAGAATGACAAGCTAAGTGTTAACATTTTTTGTTGTGTCAGGAATGACTTGACAAGTTGCTTCTGGTGTGAGAGAATTGGCCAACTGCAAGGACGTTGCATAGGGGACGCCCGGATGTTTTGATGTTTTTACCGTCTTTGTCCCTGCATGAGCTGAGAGAGGGAGCTCATCCACACTCTCCCTGGATTCGAACCTGTGACCTGTTGGTCTTCAATCCTGCCGGCATAGGGGTTTAACCCACTACACCAGTGTTTTTCAACCTTTTTTGAACAGCGGCACATTTTTTACATTTACAAAATCCTGGGGCACACCACCAACCAAAATGACACAAAATGACACTCTAACACAGTAATACATATAGTTAATATGCATATACACAGTACATATATGCATATACACCCACACAACACATATAGCCTACACAGAAAGGAAGAATGGTGGGAGTTGTAGGCCAAAACACCTGGAGGGAGGGCCCAAGTTGGCCCACGCCTGCCTTAAGTGAGCAAACCCTGTTAGTTTTTGGCCCCTATAGGTGCCTCAACCCTGTGTCCAGAAACCCGCCTTGGCTGAGTGCAAGGGAATCACAGGAGTGGTAGTTTGACACAATCCAGAGCCTCCCCAAACTACAAATCCTGGGATTCCCCAGCCTTGAGCCATGGAAGACCAAGGGGTGCCTCACTGCATGAATGCTACAGTGTAGATCTGCCCCCAGGCAGCCGGGGGAACCAGGGAAATCCCATCCCAGGATCTTCTCTCTCTCAGTGCGGCTCTTTCCGCCTGACGCAGTCCCCGCCTTTCAGATCAAACCCTTCCGAGGCCGAGGAAGGAGCGGAGGGGAGAAGGAAGCCCAAGAAGGCAAGTGGTGAGTCTGGCGGCACAAGGCTTCCCAAAAGGAGGCTGTGTTTGTGGGACTCAGGCAAGGAATCGAGCCCTGGCTAGGGCTTCCCTCTCCCTCCCTCCCTCCCTCCCTCTCCCTCCCTCTCTCTCTCTCTCTCTCTCTCTCTCTCTCTTTTCTATCTCCAATTTCCCACGGCACACCTGATGATCCCACGGCACACTGGTTGGGAAACACTGCACTACACCACCGGAGCTCCATAGTGTTAACAATGAAAAAAGAGGATTAATGGCTCTACAAGTTAAATTGCAGCTAAGTGCAACAATTGTCCCTTTCCTGTTACAACTTGCCCTTAAGACGGTTTAAGAATTAAGCCATTGATGTTGCTGGATCATAGATCCCACCAGTCCCTGCCAGTATATCCAAAATTAAGGAATGTGGGTTTATGCAACCCAACAAACCCTGGAGGGCTGCATGAATCACACTGATTCATTAGAGCAGTGTTTCCCACATTGTGCTCCTCCAGATGTTTTGGACTTCAGCTCCCACAAATCTCAACCAGTTTATCAGTTGTTAGGAATTGTGGGATCTAGAGTCCAAAACATCTGGAGGAGCAGAATTTGAGAACCACTGCATTAGAGGGATGGGAGAAGAAGTCCTTCACATGTTAGCACCACCTACTTCACCCTGTACTTCCAGATCCATCTTTGCATGATGAGTGTGTGAATGCGAGTCTGACACAGGTAAAGGCAGGCCCCATCTACGCTGCCATATAAAATACATATTATCTGCTTCGAATTGGATTATACAGCAGTGTAGACTCATATAAAACTATTCAAAGCAGATAATGTGGATTATCTGCTTTGATAATCTGGATTTTATGGCAGTATAGACAGAGTTGCAGTAGAAATGAAGAATTTCGGGGGAAAACAGATAGAGAATGAAGAGTACAGCAGTGCATGCAGAGACTGAGAAGTGCATGCTATAAAGACTGGTGTTAAAAAAACCCAGCATTTCCCCATACGCACCATTTTATGTTCTTGTGTTCTACAAGGACATCATGTTTTTGTAAGTCCATGCTTGCTTTGAGCTCTTACAAACATGAGGTAATTGTCTTTAAGGGCCCAAATACTGCGGTTTGTATGCCACACAAGCAAATGAAGGAAATGCTTGAATGTATTTCACAGCTCTCTATTTCTAGTCTGTGATCATTCAACAGGTGCAGCTTTTTCCATCACTGTCACACCTGTGGAGCGTCCTTCTAACACTTATGGAAAAGCTGTCGTGTTTTTTTGCCACATCTGGAAAACCTAACTCCCAGCCCGTTACAGAAAAATGAATAGACCAAAATGTTGGTGACAGACGATGGATAATACAGAAGTTTGTTACATCTTAATACCCGGATAAGCTCTTTATAGTTAAATGTTAAACACCCCGAGTCTTCTCAAGGAGATAGGGTGGGATATAAAAAAAGTTTTATTATTATTATTTTTTTTCTTTGAAATTTCTTAGTTGTTATTAAAATCTTAAGAATCGCTTAGTCCCTTTCTAATTATTTTATTTATTTACAGTATTTATATACTGCTTTTCTCACCTCTGGAAGGACTCAAAGCACTTTACGCAGAAAGTGGCAAAATTCAATGCCGTACAAACGTACACCAAATTACTATCAACACCATAACAAAGTATAAAATCAATGGGACAATTCAACATAAGATACAATAAAAATACATTTAAAACATAAAATATAAGAATTAAAACACCTAACAAAAACATTAAAATCACATGATCCAAGTACGTAGACCGGGCCATTCCAAATGTCAATTGCACATATTCCATATTTACTTCTTGAACTGCGTTATTTCACTAGTCCAAAACTTGGTTCCACAACCATATTTTTGTTCTCTTTCTAAAGGCCAGGTGGGAGGGCTAATCTAATCTCACTGGGGAGAGAGTTCCAGAGCCGAGGAGCCACCATTCAGAAGGCCCTGTCTCCTGTCCCTGCCAACCACACTTGTGAAGCAGGTGGGACCGAGAGCAAGGCCTCCCCAGAAGATCTTAACCCCCTTGATGGTTCATAGAGGGAGATATGTTTGGACGGGTAAGCTGTGCCGGAACCAGGATAATTCTACATATCATTGTTCAGAACGTGGAAAACTAGCATTAAAAATAAATCCATTTTGTAACACATTACAAAGCTTCCTCTAGGGCAGGGCTGTCCAACTTCTACTGGCCCAGGGGCCTGAATTCCGGTCACTGATGACCTGGGGGGCCGAAGGGGCTGCCTCCGCCCCCGGCTCCGCCCCCTCCCCCACCCTCTCCCCCTTATTTTTATTTAATATTAAATATATTTAATTCCATCCTCCCCCCCTTATTTTTATTTAATATTAAATATATTTAATTCCATCCTCCCCTCCCCCTATTTTTATTTAATATTAAATATATTTAATTCCATTTTCCCCTCCCCCTTATTTTCATTTAATATTATATATATTTAATTCCATCCTCCCCTCTCCCTTATTTTTATTTAATATTAAATATATTTAATACCATCCAACCCCCCAGATTTTTATTTAATATTAAATATATTTAATTCCATTTTCCCCTACCCCCTTATTTTTATTTAATATTAAATATATTTAATTCCATCCTCCCCTCTCCCCTTATTTTTATTTAATATTAAATATATTTAATTCCATCCTCCCTCCCCCTTATTTTTATTTAATATTAAATATATTTAATTCCATCCTCCCTCCCTTATTTTTATTTAATATTAAATATATTTAATTCCATCCTCCCCTCTCCCTTATTTTTATTTAATATTAAATATATTTAATTCCATCCTCCCTCCCCCTTATTTTTATTTAATATTAAATATATTTAATTCCATCCTCCCCTCCCTTATTTTTATTTAATATTAAATATATTTAATTCCATCCTCCCTCTCCCCTTATTTTTATTTAATATTAAATATATTTAATTCCATCCTCCCCCCCCCCTATGTGAATGTAATATTAAATATAATTAATTCCCTCCGCCCCCCCCCTTATTTTAATCTAATATTAAATATATTTAATTCCATCCTCCCCTCCCCTTATTTTTATTTAATATTAAATATATTTAATTCCATCCTCTCCCCCCCCTATTTTTATTTAATATTAAATATATTTAATTCCATCCTCCCTCTCCCCTTATTTTTATTTAATATTAAATATATTTAATTCCATCCTCCCTCTCCCCTTATTTTTATTTAATATTAAATATATTTAATTCCATCCTCCCCTCTCCCCTTATTTTTATTTAATATTAAATATATTTAATTCCATCCTCCTCCCCTTATTTTTATTTAATATTAAATATATTTAATTCCATCCTCCCCTCCCCCATTATTTTTATTTAATATTAAATATATTTAATTCCATCCTCCCCTCTCCCCTTATTTTTATTTAATATTAAATATATTTAATTCCATCCTCCCCTCCCCCTTATTTTTATTTAATGTTAAATATATTTAATTCCATCCTCCCCTCCCCTTTTATTTAATATTAAATATATTTAATTCCATCCTCCCCTCTCCCCTTATTTTTATTTAATATTAAATATATTTAATTCCATCCTCCCCTCCCCCTTTTTATTTAATATTAAATATATTTAATTCCATCCTCCCCTCCCCTTATTTTTATTTATTATTAAATATATTTAATTCCATCCTCCCCTCCCCCCTTATTTTAATGTATCCCATCTCCCCTTATTTCATCTTTAAATATATTTAATTTTATATTGAATACATGAGGGGAGATGGGGGGAGGGAATGAGGAGCCCCCTGAGGAGCCCCCTGCTTCGGCCTACCTTTTCCAAACGCGCAGGATCCAGGAGTACCCGGACGACGAGAGAGGCGACGACCGACTGAGTTGAAGAAGGTCCTAATTGCGTCTGTGGGCCTCAGCGATCCAGTAGTAGAATAGCCAAAGAGTATTGCGAGAATACGCAAAACACACGGGATTTCACTTTCAATGCCGGCGTGATCTCGCGTTGACAGCAAAATCCCGTGTGGATTGTGTATTCTCGCGATACTTGCTCCAAACCCGGAAGTAGGTATTTTTTTTCAATTTTTATTATTTATTTTATTTTTCAATTTTTATTTTTTATTAAAAAGCTTAGGGGGCCGTAGGGGAGGGGCCAGTTGGACAGCCCTGCTCTAGGGACATCATTATGACTTTTGTAACACATTACAAAGCTTCCTCTAGGGCAGTGATTTTCAACCTTTTTTGAGCCGCGGCACATTTTTTACATTTACAAAATCCTGGGGCACACCACCAACCAAAATGACACAAAATGACACTCTAACACAGTAATACATATAGTTAATATGTTTTTAAATGTATTTATACACTCAGTGTGAAACCTGGGCCTGTTTCAATGAACACAACATATATATGACTTCCTCTCACATACTTATGCATGGCTATCATGTCTTCTCTCAGCCTTCTTTTCTTCAGGCTAAACATGCCCAGCTCTTCAAGCCGCTCCTCATAGGGCTTGTTCTCCAGACCTTTGTGAAATTTCCCCCTGAGTGAAACTTGCTTCTAGTTAACTATGGATGTCATGAAGCTGTTATAAACAGCTCCTTTGGGGGGGGGACTCTTGAAAAATCCAGTAAAATAGTAAAAAAAAACCCATTTCTAAGCGGAGAGGCTCAATTTGTTTCTTGGAAACCTGTGAATGCTTCAGCCTCCTGATGCTCCCAGGTTTGCTCACTGCCCAATTCACCGAAGTGGAGCTTCCGGCTTTGGCTGTTCTCGAGGGAAATCCAAGCCAAAGCGAAAACGCCAACTCAATCACTTCCGCCCAGTGCTCTATATGTTTCATAGATCTGTGTGGCCTCTTTTGCTGCCTCCCTCCTCTTTCCGCAAAAGCAGAGCACTGGGCGGAAGTGATTGAGTTGGCGTTTTTGCGTTGGCTTGGATTTCTCGCAGGAACAGCCAAAGTCGGAAGCTCCACGTCAGTGAATTGGGCAGTGAGCGAACCTGGGAGCATCGGGAGGCTGAAGCAGCCCTGAGCGGGAGCTAGAACCAAGATGAGTTGAGGCTCCTGAAGGCTTCCTCAAGGCGGGTCTGACCCTGGCATTCGAAGGAGCCCTTCCTTTGCCTCGGGGAGGATCTTTGGGGAGGGAAAGAGGGAGAAAGAGCTGCTAGGATGGGGGAGAGTGCCAATTTCCCACGGCACACCTGATGATCGCTCACGGCACACTAGTGTGCCATAGCACACTGGTTGGGAAACACTGCTCTAGGGACATCATTATGACTATTTGGTGTAAAAAAATAAATGTGTTTTGTTACATTACTTTAAAGTTTATTACTTTAAAGTTCCTTTTTAATCTTTTGAAAGGTAAGAAAATGACCTAACATTTGATAAGTTCTCTTCAAAATGGCCAAGAAGTTGTGTCCCCGCCCCCCAATGGCTCCAGTGCTTCAAAGTGTAAAGAAAAAAGGAATGAATAAACATTACTGATTACATATGCAAGAAGTAATGACATTTCCATCCATATGTGGTTTGTGAAAGGGGCATTATTATGCCCAAGTTCCCCACCAAAGGTGTATGTTACAGGTAATATGGTTATCTGATCACACTTTACTGCCAAGTTCTGTCATTGTTTGGAGAGCTTTCATATTCCCATTGAGGTAAAAGCCAAATCAACATCTTACGTTTATTTGCCAAGAGCTGAGATTTATATTGGCCTCGAACAAGACGGCAGGTGGAACCATCTCCGCTGCAGACCCCACAGTTGTCTTCCTTCACAGTGCTTCCCAGCTGGTGATCACAGCCAACAATCTGACAAAAGAGAAAGATGTGCAGTTGAACTGAACAACTCCTGACTGCTGGATCCATCTTTGTGGTTAGTTCCTGCCAATCCAATCCTCCTCTGCGTATCGTCTACGCAGTGCCATAAAGCATGTTAGCAAGAAGAGGGAACTACATGAATCTGGCAGGAGAATTTTCATTCCAGCTGAAATCAGGAGCAAGAGCGGATGAAGCGGCTTCAGAGAAAGAGACAGGAAAAGTTTCTTTAGAGAGAGATGGAGGATTAAGTATTGTTTTTTCAGTTAAGGGTCTGATTAGCAAACATCATTCTTAACATACTCATCATGAAACAGTAAGAAAATACACAATTGGATCCCAAGACAAATTGATCTAAGCTTTATCATTTTATGAAGTTTGACTGATTTCCTGCCATAAGAAAATGTCAACACCTAATCTGGTTAAGGTTGCCAGAGTGAAAACCGGAGATGGCTTCGGAACCTTTAATACGAGTGTTTATGTAGAAGAGGAAATTTCAACAAGTGTTGCATGTCATGAAACCAGGTAACAAGCAACATCTGCTGAATTTTCCTCCTTTACATAAACATTAAAAGTACAATAGTTCTCTCCATTGTTTTTTCAAACTGGCAATCCTAAACCTGACAGAATTCAGAAGAGATGCTCACCAAACAGAAATGGTTGGTAAACCTTACATCCTGATAAGTTACTGTAAATTAAATCCCACATCAGTCCTAATTAGAATAGAGTGTGTTCACAGATGTGTTGAAATGAATTAAGTTTTATGAGTTTACCCTATAACTCAATACTTCAGCGTTCCTCAACCTGGGGATCGGGAACCCTGGAGAGGTCGTGAGGGGGTGTCAGAGGGGTCATCAAAGTCAATCAGAAAACACAGTATTTTCTGTTGGTCATGGGGGTTCTGTCTGGGAGGTTTGTCCCAATTCTATCCTTGGTGGGGCTCAGAATGTTATTTGATTATTGGTGAACTATAAATCCCAGCAACTATAACCCCCAAATGTCAAGATCTATTCTCCCCAAACTCCATCTGTGTTCACATTTGGGCATATGGAGTATTCAGCCAAGTTTGGTCCAAATCCATCATTGTTTGAGTCCACAGTGCTCTCTGGATGTAGGTGGTCTACACAGGCCCAGATTAAGACATTTTTGCGCCCTAGGCCAAACTTTGGAATTATGTCCCCTTTTGCGCGCCGCCACTCGGGCCATGCCTCTGGAGTGAGTGACATAGCTCGGGCTGCACTCCTCCTCCCTCCCTCCTTCTGAGGACATGCCGAGTTGTCCCACAGGCAGCAGCAGCAGCTGCACTGCGTGAATGGGGCGCCGCATGGAAGGGCGCCGCGCTGCTGCCGTTGGGACAACTCGGCGTGAGTCATCGCCATTTTTGTTTTTGGCCTTGATCTGGTGCCCCCCTCGGCTTACGCCCATAGGCCATGGCCTTGCTGCCCTAAATGATAATCCGGGCCTGCGACTACAATTCCAAAACTCAAGATTAGTGCCCACCAAACCCTTCCAGTATTTTCTGTTTGTCATGGGAGTTCTGTGTGCCAAGTTTGGTTCAATTCCATCGTTGGTGGAGTTCAGAATGCTCTTTGATTGTAGGTGAACTATAAATCCCAGCAATTACATCACCCAAATGACAAAACCATCCCCCCCCCCCAACCCCACCAGTATTCAAATCTGGTCGTATTGGGTATTTGTGCCAAATTTGGTCCAGTGAATAAAAATACATCCTGCATATCAGATATTTACATTATGATTCATAACAGTAGCAAGATAACTGTTATGAAGTAGCAACAAAAATAATTACATGGTTGGGGGAGTCATCACAACATGAGGAACTGTATTAAGAGGTTGCACAATTAGGAAGGTTGAGAAACACTGCAATAATGGATTCAACACTATATTTCATTGAAACAATAAAAGGAAGCCTAAGGAAAGTGTGAGATACAATTTCACCAATCTGTACCTTGTCATCTTTGAAACCAGGGGAAATTAACCCAATACGATGATAATGCACATAGGAATGCTAGCTAAGGATGGTAGGAATGTTTATAATTACTTGTTCCAAGGTCAAAAGAAATGTTCCCCAACAACTGTCAGATGTGCTAATTCAATGGGAAAGGAGAGAAGCCATGTGGATAATTAGCATTCCAGGGGTCAAGAAGCTGGGGAAGAAGTCAGTAGCTGGGAAAACCAAGACAGCAAAAAGAGAAGTCAGGGTCAAGTTCTAAGGGTCCGGAAAAGTAGGAAAGAGTCTCCACTCTTAGCTTGGATGTCTTTTTCACAGAGTGGATGATAGATGATGCTTCGGCATCTGATGAATGCTTGCTGCCTGCTTTATGTTGTTTGTTGTGTGCCTTCAAGTCATTTCTGACTGATGGCAAAACTGAAATGGCCTTATCATTGGGTTTTCTGGAACTGAGAGTGTGCCACCCAACATTACTCCAGTCGGTTTCATGATCAAACAGGAATCGAACCATGGCATCCAGAATTGTAGTCCAATGCTCAATCCACTACATTAGGGGTAGGAACTTTTTTTTGACTCAAGAGAGCCATAAAAGCAAAATATTTGTAAATTTATTTCAGTGAGAGCCATATAATATATATAATATATTTTTAAGACTGAATTCAACAAAATGTGAGTATATATGTACATGCATACTATGAGAAAAGGATTCCTCCGGCAGAATGATCGAGACACTTCAGACCTAGCTCTGCAAAAAAGGCATGCTCAGGACTCTTGGAAGGAAGAGAAGATGGAAGGAAGGAGGATAGAAAGAAGGAAAGACAGAGGAAATAAAGGAGGGAGGAGGAGAGGAAGAAAGAAAAGAAGAACAAACTATGGAAAAGGAAGAAAAGAAAAGCAGGAGAGAGTCAAGGAGGGGGAAAGAAAGAAGGAAATGGGAAGG